>JAYKKI010000013.1:3920000-4445000 GCA_039881145.1 Druceiella hillmani
ACGTATTTTGATCCTCTTCTTCTATTATAGTTATCTTGGTGGAAAAACTGACGTTCCTTGCAACACTGACAAAGCTTAAGCATAAAATGGAAACTGAAAAATAGATTCAATTTATTAAAAAAATTAGCCAATAAATAGACTTTCATTAAATATTTGTTACTATAAATGTTTCATCATCGAAATGTCTAGAACAAGTAGCAAATACCAAGTTAGTAACAACAAGTAATTCACTTAAAATGTCAACACTCTCACAAAATACATACATCAATATAAAACGGCTCATTCATAACCAATTGTTATTTTTTTGTTGATATGTTTTGGATTGATAATGTTTTCGACACCATACTATTAAAATTGTGGTTTTAACTAGAAAATTCTTTCCTACCCAATGTTTCCTTCCAAAATGTCTTTATTTGAACCATGAATGAATGAATTTCCTGTTGCAGGTATAATAAATTGGTACATGTAAAAATAATACAAGGGTTTAAACGCATCAAACATTTTATTCTAAAGCGGAGCTTAGAATAAAATGTTTGATGTTGATGGTCTCTAATCCATATGCGTTAGGAGATATGAAATAAAATATAAAACATTTACCCAGACTGCAGTATGAAATCGAACCCAGCTACCCCAACAGGCCTGATCAAATTGGAAGTAGGAAATGACTTTCACAACCTGTAAGTTTGTAGTCACTTTACAGGCCAATGCCTCTGTACGGAACAGTAGTTTTCTTAAGGGTCTTCTTGAGGGTCAATCATGACCCCTTGGATGACTAAAGTTTTCATTCTGACTCCAATTAATCAATTTAAATGAAGAAATAAATACCAAAAACCACAACCGCATGGTCTACCTTCATCGACAGCAAGTAATGCAATCTACAACAATAGCGAACGCATTGCAACTACAAAGGTACAAAAATCAACACAGTCAAATTACTATACAACATGTCAGATCGACAAAGGTAGAAAAGAAATAAGTAAGCCTAACTCAGAATAATGATACAAATAAAGAACACATCAACTTTCATAACAGATATTCAAAAAAAGTATTAGATCTGGAATATTGAAGTTACAACAGGCACCACTAAAGAATACATACCCAAGCCTGAGTCAATATCTGAGAGGGTATCGTTGATATTAAATTCCTAAAGGAACCTTTAAATAAGATCATAAATAACAAAATTATACATGCTAACCACATTACGATCAAGCTATGTAATTTAATTAATGCCATACAACATACTGACATACAAAATCGTAAGAGAAAATTTTATTACAAAAATATGTATCACTATACCAACCAGCTTAAGGGAGAAAAAGCATATAGAGTTGTATTATGAGGGAACACTCCATTGAAAATTATTCTTCAATTAAAGAACTGAAAGACAAAGATAAAAGAAACGATCAAAGTAGACACATCATCTTTATAAAACAAATCACAAAATAAAACCTGCACGGAGGTAACAAGAATCTCAAGATTAATAATATGATAGACACACTGGAAAAACTGTTTACTAGACAATAACTACTAATAGTTAACACGAATTGTATAATCTAAGTAGGATCGCAAGTCTGCCATGCCGATGGTGTTAACAGAACATCCTCAAGGATTTCATACATTTTTAAAAATAGACGCATTACTTATGTACGAATTGCTATTAATCACTTTACTGTATACACAACAAATCACCCATAAGGGGAGCAGCCAAGAAGGAATAACTATAATTATAAAAGATAATATAAAGCACTACTTAAGAAATACTGCACAGATAAAACACAAGCAACTACAATCAAGGTAGCAGTAAACAAAATTGGAACAAGTATGTCTGCAGTGTATTGTCCATCTAGACATACAATAATTGACACCGACTTTAATACATATTTCTCTATGTTTAGTTCTAGATATATATGTGGAGGAGATCGGAATGTAAAGCACACCTTGTGGAGCTTACTGCTAATTACACCAAGAGGTAGACAACTCTTCAGAATAGTAGAAAATGAAAGATGGGAAGACTCACTCTGAACCAACTTATTGACCAACAGTTCAAAATAAAATCACTTCTAACCTTCTTAACTTCTTTATCACTAGGAATGTTAGGTGTAACTATATAACCATGGCATCTTGCACCGCCCTATGCTTTGATTTAACATGGATCAACGTCAAAATAAATTAATCAGTAGTACAGGTAGAAAGCCCAGAAAAAACTTACAACAAAAAAATACAAAATAAGAAATATTTCAAGTTTTTTCAGAAGCAAAGCACCAAAATTATCTAAAAACTACAGAAGGAATAGAAATAGCTATAAAAGAATTCAACAGAACCCCCTAAATTAAACAAATGCTGAATATTTATTAAAGAAAAATACTTAAAATTAGTAAGCTGAGATCTGATCATTTTCAAAAAAGAAATAAAATAAAAACTGTTTGTTTTGTTTTCCTTAGGGAAGTTACAAACATTAATCCATGACTTCTGAAGACTGATGATATTGAAAAGTCAGAAACAACGTCTGTACAAAATGTTGACTTGAACAGTTCAATTGTTTAAATATGAACAAATAATAAAAAAATAACTCAGATGTTTGCCTAATATATGTTAGGTGAAATGCTAAATTTGTAATGAAATTAGACTCAGTATGAACCAATTGCTACAATACTGTCTTATAGTTGGATAATATGAGGTGATACTATAAATATGACAAAAAATTAATATCTTGAACCACAAACTTACATAGGTTTGTGGTTTTATGTGAGTATCTCGAGGTTATTCTCGATTGATCCAGTTACAGAACCAACATCTTAATGAAGATACTGGCAATTATAAGGACACTTAATAGTTAATAGTTTCTCTCGGATATAGTTGCTGGAAAGTTTAGCAACTATAAAGAAGAAATATGTCTTCGCTTTTAAACATCAATTCTCAATTAAATACAAAATTGCAAGGAAAGTGGAAAGTCATTCCAACACAGACATTATTAATTACTATTATAAGTAAAATCAAAGTTATGACAATAGTTTTAGTATCACTATTATATACACTGTCGGCCAAAAATTTGAAATCACAAAAAGGAAATTTGGAAAATTAGATTAAAATTGAAACAAATGAGAGAGAAATAAGTATAATTATCAGATTTATTATTCATTGACGAATTAAATATTTAAACATTTTCATAATGTATCAATCAGTGTATAAAAAATGGTCATACTAATTGACAGCCTTTTCATAAAAAATTCTCCCTTGCATTTAATTATATTTTTCACAGTATCGGCATACGATTAATCAATTTGTCTGTTGTTTCTTGGGAAATATTGTTCCAGCTTTCGTATAGAGCCTTTCACATGTCTTCTTGTGAAAAGAGACAATGATCTCAAACATTTTTATCATAAAAGTTTGATCAGGTTGAGATCAGGACTCTGAAGTTGCCATACCATGTTTTTTAACATCCTTTCTGTCTGTTTCGTTCTAAATAAATTACAATCAAATCGCCAGTTCCATGGCCCGAAAGACAACCCCAGACCACAACCGAACCACTACCGTGTTTCATAGACGTCACCACACAATTTGGCATCATCTTTCTCGGGGACTGTATCAAACGTAAATTCGCCTTTTTAAACCAAATATTTCAAATTTTGATTCGTTGGTCCAAGGGAATGTTCTAAAATTTTCTTTTGTCCAATCTCAATGGGGGACAGCCCATTGCATCTGTTGTTATTATTTTAAACTACATGATATTATTTCTACTTTTTTAAAATTCTTTACCAAAACTTAGGTTTCGTTGTATGACAACATCTTTAGGTGGCCAATTTGGAAAGATCTTTAGAAATTGCCCACCTGAAGTTGTTGTCATGCAACAAAACCTAGGTCGTGATAAAGAATTTTAAAAAAATAGAAATAATACTACATCAGGTAGTTACATTTAGTTTTGAATAAATATCAAATTATAATGAATTTCTACAAAATTAACGCCACATATATTCAAGATTATTGCAAAATAAAGACAAAATAATTAGTAATAAGGTCATAAAATATAACAATGACTCTAGCCACGTGTCGCTCGGAGTTCGTCTTTGTTTTGAAACAAAACGTGTATTGTACCTTTACTCAAGGAAAAGACAAAGGAGGAACAGTTTGACATTTCTTAGTAATAATAGAATATGCAGTTGTGGAGATTTGTATTTTATTGCCTAAGATTTTTGCATATGTAAATTAGAGAAAATATAAGTATTTTACAAGTGGTCTCAAACTTATGGCCCACAGCGTATGTACATCGTGGATATACGAGTTGCGTACCATTAACACATCAAACGCTACAAGTTCAATTACCTGATATTGATGTTCAAAGATTAACAGGAAAAAAATTATTAGATATTCTATTTATTTTAATTGGTTAGAGTTTACCTACAAATTGAATATTACATTTATTTTTTTAATTTGTTTAGAGACTTGAATGTATTAAATGTGTTAACAGTGGTGGACTTATTGCTATGAACGCAATCTCTTACAGCTGACCAATACATCAATACAGCCCAGCTTGTAAAGCACCCGGGAATTGAATCCGAAACTCCACGATCCCACACCGTTATATTTGGGCCGTGAATTATATATATATATATATATATATATATATATATGTTTATATATATTTTTTTATATATAAATATGTGTATATTACATTTCTTGAAGTATTAAAATGGTTTGTTTCATAAAATCAATTGTAGACTTTCATTCTGGGTAATATGGTTTGTATTATTATAAAATATTTCTTTAATTCATATGTCCTATGTTTACTGCTTTTAAGATTTGGGTAATATGGGTGTATAGCTTGATTTGACAAAATGGAACTTTTTTATTTTAAGTTTTTCTAAATGATATTGTAACTGTACAAGATAAAGGTCTTGTAATCGTAGTGTACATAAATAAACAAATAAAAACAAACTTTAAAGACCTAATACATTTCAAGTAATAATAAAAGTAATAATTCTATTTATAATGAAATTTATAAATTTATTTGCATAAAATGGCTCTTCGATTTTAAATTTGTAATAAATGCTTTAAATACTGAAACAATTATTATTTGCGAGCTAGTGGATATTGAATATTTTTATTCTGATGAGTTTCAATACTAACTTAAAAAATAAGCTACCTTAAATAAAAATATTGAGTTTAAATTTTTAATAAATAGATAGTAGCCAATTTCCCTATAAACATTTATATTTTTTTAAAAATAAATCAAAGTATACTTATTCAGATTTTATTTTAAAAATATTCCTTCAAAATGAACTTATCGCCATAATTAACTTTATTTGAAAATTAAATATGGTTAGATAAATAAAATTATGTTAATTTTTATATTCATTGTGATTATAAATTATATGGAATTTTGGGCATATAACCTTAATGAAACTATCAAAATATAACTATGGCCCATTAATTACACAAGAACAAAAAAAAATTAAAACCATTAGCTTTCATTTTACACGGTTTAGAACAGCATAAACCCAATCATCTCTTCGTGAAATAGTAAAAATATACCAATGTTAAAACATTCATATGTTATTCTTTTTATTTTTTGTCTATATATTATAAGTGATTCTTCAACAACAATTATCTAAAAGCGCATAGACAATGTAATGGTAAGCAAATATGGTGACATTTACGATGTAACAGATCATGTACTTTCATTCTTGCATATTTCTTAAAAGAAATTTGCTGAAATGCATACAATATCGAAGTTTCCCTTGTATAAAATAAATCTTTCTTTGACGACATTTTGTTGGTATAATAAGTTAGACTTAAAAGGCCCGCCATCTGAGACAGTCTTTCCCCTACAGACTTTTCTGTCCGGTATGCCCACGCCATCTACAGGACACGCTCCATCAATTTCTATGTGTTCTACCTGGAAGCACTCGCCACCGGTTGTTAGCAATAAAAATTATATTGCGAATCAGAGTTAAATCAGCCACTCGGATATTGACGCGAATTTTAGGAAAACCCCTTCAACAGCAATTATTGACACTGCTACTTTGATCACGTACATAGATTCGAAATTTTAGACCTTGACTGATTACAGTTGTCGAATATATGAAATGCAAAATAAATTGGATATTACTATACAATCCCACGAAGAAAAAAATTTATTTTTTTTTTTTTTTCTATTTGCAATCAGCCAGATAGCAATAATTAAATTTTTTGACATCTTATGAACGATTTCAAAAATGAAAAAAAAATGGAAGAAAAAATGAACAATATAATTACAAAATACAATGCACTTACCGCGGAACTAGACGCTTACAAAGCCAAATACGATGATATGGATCAAATTAATACACAGTGCAACTTAGAAATTCAAAATGTCCCAGGAATGAGAATCAAAAATGTTTCAAACATCGTCTCTAATTTAAGCGCTGCGTTTAACATTCCAATCCCTATGAACCAGGTACGTGCTCCCTCCGACCGCTCATGTAATATCATTGTGCAGCTAGCTACACGACGCCTCTGTGATGATATCATCGCTGCAGCGCACGTGCATCGTACACTCATCACCGAGTCATTGCAGATCGCCGGGCTGCCTAGTGGGACTATGTTAATGAGCACCTCAAACTACGAAACAAAATTCTTTACGCTAAAGTAAGAAAAGCCAAATTAGAAAAGAACTACGAATTTGTATAGATTAAAAACGATACAATTTATGTTCGTAAAACGGCGGGCAGAGAGTATCTGCAGATAAGATGTGAAAATGACATTTTTTAAATGTGACTATTTCTGTCTATATTTATATTTATATTAACAATTGTCAATATATCGTGTTATTTTTCTGCGTACCTCCATATTTTTTGTTGGCGGTATATCAACATATATATATTAATATTCTGTATATGAAAGGTCTTTTTGCTGGTATTACCCGCTGTACGTGCCCCGAACCTTGCTTGTAAATAGTAATAATGCACAATATTACGTAAATGATGAATTATGTTTCTATCTTTATAAGATTAATCTCTTGCAATAACAAATGATAAATCGTCAATTTATTATCAGAATTGTAGCAGGATTAGAACTAAACTTAATGAATTATATCTAAATATACTGGCAAACGACTATAATATAATCGTGTTTGTAGAATCGTAGCTATTACCAAGTATTTTCAATTGAGAATTTATTGACAGTAGGTATACAGTTCACAGAGATAGAGATGCTCACACAAATTACAAAGAGAGTGGTGGTGGAGCCTTATGGTCTGGCTATGTGGAACTGCGACATACAGGCTGTGAAAGTATTAAGATAGAGGAAATAATATTAAATTAATCCTCAGGTAAACAGAAACTAATTCTTAATGCAGTCTATCTTTTCCAGATCTCCGTTTTAATAAATACGAAATCTATTTTAATAATTTACAGAAAATGTACACAAAACAAAGCAATAGCAAGTTTTGTATTGTAGGTGACTACAATAAACCTTCAATAACCTGGCAACGTCAAGAAGGATACTGCATCCCGTCTATACATGTACATTGCAAATAACGCATATTACTCTTAGTGCATTATTTTTTTTGACTTTTGAACAATATAATTATTTACAAAATTATAAAAACAGAATTTTTGACCTAGTTCTTACTAATATGAAATGCGTACGTACTGCAGCTGACCCAATGTTAAATGAAGATCGTAACCATCTCGCTTTCACTTTTAGCATTGTGTGTATTCCTAAAATAATGCTGCCCGTATTACAAAAGAAAAAAATATAATTTTTATAGGGCCGACTTTGAGCTAATAAAATATAGCTCAAAATAGATTGGATAGATATAAGTAAAATAGATTGGGTTAATGAATTAAGGGAACTCTTAACAGAATGTACTGTGACCAGATTTTACGACCTTCTTATCTATATTTATTACTAATCTTCAATCTAATTGACTCTTTTGTGCCACAAAAGGCTACCCGTAATACCAAGTATCCTGTCTGATTTACTGAGTATCCTGTCTGATTTACCAAGTATCCTGTCTGAACTCATACGGCTTTCCAAATACAAGGAACGAGCATGGCTGAAATGGAAAACTTATGGCAGCATTTCTGCCTATAATGAATTTTCAAAGCTTCGATATTGTTTCAAGCGTTTGTCTAAGCAATGTTGTCAGTCATATGTTGCAAATACAGAGAAAATAATAAAGAAAAAACTCAACAGATTCTGGTCTTACGTCTCTTTACTACATGAAACAAATGGCTATGCATCAACTATGTCATCCGGCAAAAGTGCCAGTAATAACCTGAACAAAATTTTCCAAATGTTCTCAGAGTTCTTTCCGTCAACTTTCGAGCCCCCTGATCCAGACATAAACAAATTCATTGAAAATGTTTAAAAACATGCCTACTAGTAATTTAAATGACGTCAGCTTATCTTCCATATCCTTTGAGTTTGCAGATGTTTTAAAAATGCTTACATCATTAGACTTGAAAAAGACCCAGGACCAGATAGAATTGATCCAGCCTTCTTCAAATATACCACAGATACCATATGCATTCTTTTAACTCTCTTGTTTAATAAATGTGTAAACATGGAACTTTTCCTCTATGTTAGAAGAAGGCGCACATAACACCTGTGTATAAAAATGGATCTAAACAAAACATAGTCAGCTATAGACCCATATCAATCTTATCAGTAATTCCCAAAGTTTTAGAGAGATTAGTACGTGGATGTTGTTCGGGAATAATGTAATTATAGATCCAATACTCCATAATTACATTATTCCCGAACAACACGGCTTTGTTCGTGGTAGATCTACCACCACTAACCCATTACTTCACTCTCAGCACTTAATCGATTCATTAGATTCCAGACAGCAAGTTGACGTGATATATACAGATTTCAAGAAAGAATTTGAGAAGATTGATCACTTAATATTGATGCGAAAACTAGCATATAACGGTATCAGGGGCAACTAGCTTAGATGGTTTATTTCGTATTTAACTAATAGGCATCAAGCAATTAAAGCAAATGGGTTCTTATCACCATATATCCAAGTAACTTCTGGCGTACCACAGGGTCTATATTAGGTCCTTTTTTATTTATTATATTTATTAACAATATAAGTACCTGTTTTAGAAATAGTAATTTCCTAATGTATGCAGACGACCGAAAGTTATTTACTCTTATAAAAGACATACATGAGTATTCTAATATGCAATCTGATCTCGATAGACGTCATGTTTACTGTGAAGAGCTGCATTTAAGTTACTCGAAGTGCAAAACAAATCTCTTTCACAAAGAAAAAAAAATTAGTTGTCTGTAAAGACGGTTTACAGATGATAGTTTTACGTGATAACATCATAAAGAAACATTGATGAAATAAATACCGAAGCTTGGGCCGATCGTTGGGCCGATTTATAAGACGTTATCACATCAAAGAAAAACAAATAAACTTTAAATATGCGATAGAAGGGAATTCACTCGAAAAAATTGACAGCATGTGCGACCTTGGTATCATTTTCGATAGTAAACTGCATTTTTGTTTGCATGTTGAGCAGATTGTATCTAAGGCCTATAGAATGCTTGGCATACTTAACCTTGTACATTGCTCTGCAACAGGCTCTGTGAAATTTATGCACGGCAGACGGATCAGTAATGTTATTATCATTTTACTTTATACATTGTTTGTCCAACTTAGTTAAAGAGTGCCTTACATAAATAACTTGTAATCCATAATTGCAGCTTAATTAATTGATAAGTTAGTAACAAATGTTTTCCATATTAATTTTATGTTTAATCTAAAAAAAATTGTTTCACTTAGTTCAATTAACATTGTCACATTAATATATCTTTGTTCTTTGTGGAAATGTTAGAACACAAAATGTTTGTGTTTGTTTTTTCCCTTTATAGAAAATAAAAAATAAAATAATGAAAATAAAGTCTGCCAATCAGACGTCATCTCAGAGTGAACCAAACGAGGTCCTCAATTTTGATCAATGAAATTGTAACAGTTGTTAATTGTAACAGTTGTTGAGTGGCAAAGTGAGCTTTTGCATTGACTTTTGTATTTTTTAAATCTGTAGATATAGATAATGTCAATAAATGTCATGAAGAGGCTTGAGGAAGATGAGTGGTGGTTTGGGTTGTAAACTAGGCATATCATTTCCTCCGAACAAAATATGTTTTGTGGAAATAGGATATGTCTGTTTATTTCATGTTTTCTTTTATTTTGCCTTTAAAACTCATGGTGGACTCTATCTGTAGCATTATGATACATACTACAAGAAATATATCCACTCTTGATAGCAGATAGTAAGCAGGTTTCTACTGAGATAATCTTTACCACATTGGAAGCAAAGCTTAGAAGCTCTGCATATGTAACTAAATATCCAAATCTGTAACATTTAAAACATTGGATTGTAGGGAATTTATATATAATCACTGGTAGGCAGGAGTATGCCTTGAAAATGCTTTAAGGATGCATGTAGCTATCAAAGATTATGGCAATTATTTCTGAAGAAACAAATAGAGGTTAACAAAAGAAAAGACTTACTTCTTCCAGAACACTGATGAATGATTCTACTTATGGACAACAAAGTGGGTAATTAAGTATTTAATATTTCAACAGAGTAATTTATAGGTATTTGTTGCAATTTAATAGATTACCCTAAAAATATTACCAGAAATAGCCAAAGAGCAAAATATGTAGCCACTTTGTTTGATGGTTCCTATGGCAATTTTTATTTAAACACTTTTTAAATATTATCTACATCTGAACCCATCTTATAACTTTAATAATATATAATATGAAACTACAGTTTTTTTTAATACTTTGATAAAGTCAATTACGAGCATCTATTATGAAAAAAAGGAGAAAAATCAGACACCATCAAAGAAAAGGTAAAATACATATTGCAGCAACAGGTTATATGAGATTTTTTCCTTTTCTCCAGAATAAAGATGTGAACTCAATTCTTAGAAGAAAAATCTTTATATCTAAAAAAAGTTGAATTGAGTGCAAAATTAATTAAATGAAACGAAAAAAAAAAGGTAAATCAGATCCCTAGTCACAAAACTGCGACTTATCTATTAGAACTTAAGCTAGCTAATTGAACAACTACAATAAAATATGTGGCAATAAGGTTGAAGAAACTAGGCAGCAGTGATATTCGTAGGTCGAAGAGCTGACACACTGAGAAATTTCCGCCATTGCTCTGTTGTAAAATTTCTTCAAGTTTTTCCAATTCATTATCAATTGATGGACCTTAAATAATAATAATATGTTTAATACATGATATATAATTTTATTAAAATTTATATACCATTTGAAACCACACAAAAAACATTATGCAAACAATTTGCACAAAATCCACAATTATAATGGAATTACCAATAAAAATATCCATATTAACATACAAATTTATAATATATATTAATAATATAATCATTTTATAGATAGATATATATATATATATATATATATATATATATATATATACATACACATATATATATATATACATATATACATATATATATATATATATATATATATCAAACAATCTTCTGAACTGTAACTATATACAATTACGTTCGCATATGTGGCATTGGAAAAGGTGCGAAAAGAAAACTCACTTCTAGTGGATTATTAAATATGTAACTCAGTATCGTTGATTATGCCTACAATTCATTTGAGTTACCAGTCGCACAAGTATTGTATACTGTTACAAATATCACATATTAAAACCACATTTACAAAAATTGTTTCCGTCACATAGGCTTTAGCTGTCAAAACATTGACGTAAAAACGTACAAATGTATAATACTATAAATAGGTGTACATAGTACACAGGAAATCCATCACTCTCCAATCAATTCTATGACAGTCGACCATAAACTAAACATGAGTACACAATCATTTCGTCTGTTTCCAAAAAGATGATAAAGCCACAAGACTTTTTCATTTAATGATTAAGTGGTGATAGATACAATTAATACTTTTTAATTTTTACTGAACTGATACTCACACATTTGAGGAGAAAGTCTCAGTTTTGTGGTGTTTATTCTCAACTGGTGAAATTCTGTAACCAACATCTCATTGAAGGTGCAGACAGCCGTAAGGATAACTATGGAAATTGTCAGCCATATAAAAAAGTCAGCCTCTGCTAAGGAACCTAGTAGCTAAAATATTATTTCATTAGTGGCAATGTTTTTCTAAAACACCAAATTTTTTTTTTTTAATTTAGGCATTTTAATAAATTGAATATATAATTGAAAAGAAAGTTGATTTTGACCATTTTATAAATAACTGTAAGTAAAAGTGTCAAGAAAGGCAAAATCAATTACTTAAATACAATATCAAGATTGCAATTATGTATGCTACTTTATTCTTACTTACATCATGCACATACAAGTCCAATATGCACTGAATGCCAAAAACAGATGTCAAAAAGTTCAACACAACAATGTGAAGTACCTGAAGCAAAAAAATGTTATGAAATGAACAACAAAAATTGGATATCCCATTTATTTTAATTCATTACAGCTTACCTGCATATTAAACATTTTATTGAGAATATTGCATATTTCATTTACTTTAGTTAGCATGTTCGGTAAAGTCGATATGTGCATAGGATTTCCTGAAACATCAATATGGGTATTCCCGTTTAATCTATTGCACACTCTCACTCTGACTAAGTCAGGTATGCTGTTTGTGTTATAATGAAATATTTCTTGGTTCATACGATTCAGATAATCATTTACCACTTTTAACATTTCGTTAATGGTATTTGTGAGTAAACACATTAGTAGCAGTTCCAAGTTGTTAGAGAATGCACCGAAATATGTAATTACTTTGAACCAACTCCAATGATCAAGACTGGTAGTGATGAAAGAGACCAAGTAGCTTGCAAGTATAATGAATATACCCATTGATGTCATGATTTTTAATTTTTTAAAGCATTTTTTCCTGAACAAAATACTATAATATACAGAAATTTCATCGAACTTTTGCAAACAATCAGCAAAGAAATTTGTTTGCCAAAACATGTCAATAGATAAAACAAATATGAAATTAATAAGGATAGTTAATTCAGAAAGCAATTGAGCTACATTTATTTCAGAGTACAGAGAGATATGGTGAGTCCAAATGCTGGTTATTGTAGATAAAATAATAAGGAAAATTAATGTCAAATTATATATTCTCTTTAAAATAATTTTAAATGACGTCGTTTCTCTTTCTGGTTTATTAAAAAATCTGTTAACACCTAGAATTGACTGTAGCACAAGTAAAAAGTGAATCGATTCCTCTAAACGACACGTCATTTTTAAACGACTGACTATTTCCACTACACAATTCTGAGCAGAAACTGACAACTCAATTTGATAATGTAGGTAGTCTACTTAATGAAATGACGTGGCCTACTACAATGCAACCCATATTAAAAGAACTATTGATTATTGGATTTACCTGTCTGATCTAAAAGTAGACTTTTTATTATTCTGTCATTTACAAGAGGCTTTCTAATTTATGTGAAGCCTTGAGATTTTTTCTGGTGCTTTTGTTGTAATTTCATTTGAATATTATATATTAAGGTCAAGCTGATACAGTCAGTTGTTATAAATAGCAATCGAATATAGGTAAAGAGATATTTCTAATGGTTCATTCATTTAATAAATCTGTCAGTATAATTATTCCTATATTACCTGAGATAACATCGAAGTAGTTGTATTCATTGGTATATTTTAAATAAAATGCAATTTCAAAAACACTTTCAAACATAGATTCTGCAGGTGCAATAAGCACATTTAAATCAACTCAATTCTATAATCTAGTCACATCGGAAAGAAAATATTTATCACAGAGTTATCTTTTGTGATTATTATTGTCTCTGGAATACAGTTCAAAGCCATGTTCTGATAAAAGTTAAAATCGTTATTGAACTCATAAAGGAATGCAGGTATATTAAGAATGTAAAATAACTATTAATTGTAAAAAGCAAGAAAATACAGGCAGTGAAGCATTGGTATGGTAGCGGAAATATGTTACCTGAGGCCGAAAATAAATCATATAGACAATTTTTTAAATATATTTTTATACAACCAGGAGCTGCTCAGTACAAAAAATAGGTTGACACAGAGCTTGACAAGTATGAGTTTTAGTTTAATTGAAGGAATTTTAAAGTATTTTGTCACTAGGTTGAGAGTACCAAGTGAGTTGTTGATCAATAACCAAGGTAAACCAAGGTCAGATTGCAGGAGATCAAAAAGAAAAGATTCATCCAAAGACTAATATGAAGGAGAGACAGTATAAATAGAGGTCTAAGTGTATTTGAAGTGATTAAGGGAGATTGTCGTAAAGGAAGAGTTACCCTATTTTTTGTTAGCGAATAACTTGAAGATTATCTTAGAAATACTGAATGTGGTAGGTGTTATAATGTCAATAATGGAAACAAGTGGCATAGCTGAGAGGCGGCGGTGGGAGTGGCCTGCAGCCTGAAACGGGTGGCAATTGACTGAGAAAGAAAGTAAAATTTTCCAAAAATTCAATAAAATAAATTTACCGCTAAAATTCAATATGTTTGTACTATGTACTGGAGAGTGCCCCCGGTTTGTGACAACTAAAATCGAGTTGTATAAAATATGAAAATTTTTTAATCTGGCTCACAATAAATTCCAAATAATTCTGATAGTAAATTAAAGCACAGTTGAATTTATTTATTTGGATGTAAACAAATTATTATTAAATATTCACGACTAGTAAAAGCAACACCACTGCGATATAAATAAAATTACAACGTCGCCAAATTGAAACTCTTTACTTTTTTGAACCGAATACACAGTACACCCACTTTGTGGCAAGTTATTACATTTATTTTTTAACCTATTATATAATACTTTAATCTTATCTCTTCCATCAAATAACCACTTCCTCAAAATTGAATTTTGTTATCAGACATAAAAAAAATAATATGAATCCAAAAAGAAGAAAGTTTATTAAAGTATTAAACTTGAAAGTTTTTTAAAAAATACTTTAAAAGTGAAAATTAATGGGGCATTTTAGATTTTTGGCCATAATCTATGTGCAAACAGTATACATTGTAAATGTGTGAATATAGAAAGCGGTGTCGAATCTGAAAGAAAGCTTTTAAACCATGATTCAAGATCATGAGCAATTAATGTAGTAATTCCATTCTTCGAATTAATACCTGGATCAAATGCTACAGAATAATTTTAGCTAATTTTTCGCAACAGATTATTCCAATTTTAATATTTTAAAATGAATCCGTCGATTTTACACAATAATATTCCATAAAGCTTAGCTCACACGTTAGATACGTCGAAGAAAGAAGAAGAACCGAGATTTATTGGTCATAGGCCTGATGCGTTTACCACATTTGCCTTCACATACCACAAGCAATATTTTAAAGAGTAGCTGTTTATTACGAAGGATTGTGTTTTTAATTTCTCCCTAAATAAATACACTATAAAAATTGATGGTACTGAAAGTAGTATTCAGAACTTCTTTTAACATCATTTTCTTATATGAAACGAAATGAAAAATATAATCGTAACAACGTTTAATATTACCTGATGAATAAGATACATACTGAGATATCTTAATACTTGCCTTGTCATGATCATATTCACAATTGGTTTGAAGTATTGTAGCTTAAACTTTTTGAGTTTTCTTAAATATACATAGTGGTTTGGACCTCAAGTCTATGATAATGCTAAACACGTCACATTCATACTTAAAAATTAATAGTTGTGACTGTTACCTATTATAAGACTAAGTACCTATGATGGTTTTCTAGGTGATGAATAGTTACCATTATACAAATTTTGAACTGCTACATATAACATGCTGTTGAATATCTAAACAAGTACATAAAGTATTCACTGTAGTGTGAAAAACACATAGTAATAATTTATTTATTTAAAAACGATATTAATTTCCAAGCGGAATTTACGTCAATTATATATTATAATTTAATACAGATCCTAAGCATTTTGTTCTACCTCTTGAAAGAAAAACTATATTTAATTTATCAGATTAATTTACAAAATTATGGACTTGCAAACAGCTTTTGAGTAACTGATTAATTTCTCTCAAATAAAAATATTAATTTTTAATGATCAATTATCCCCTCAATTATTTTTATCTATTCAATTATTTAGTCCTTATTTCTTTATAAATTTTTTCAATGGATTCTCCAAATTAACAAACACCGAGTGAGTACAATGTTTTTTTTTAAATAAAAATAATTATTTTAAAAACTATTCTTTCCTTCCAGAACTGTGAAGTTCTATTTGCATATAAAGAATTGTTGTAATCTTTTCATTTCCATGGTCATTCACTCTATTTTTATGTATGCGAACAGACAGACAAAATTGCTAAAATTTTCAATCTCTTCCCTTTTTCTTGCTTATAAAACCCCAAACTCAGTTGAATGCAATTGTCATTATGTCATTTGCAAATAAAACATTAGTTTATTTAATTCATATTGGTTCCATACACACTTACATAAACACAAAAGTTGAAATACACTCAGTAGTTCCGTTAAACGATAAATATTGTACCCTGATAAGAAAACTGTCACAATATGAAATTTGATTTTTTTGTTTTAACCTCCATCTATTTTCCGAAATGGAACTTCACTCATGCCCATATTTACTTTGATCACTACCAGAGGACAAAGTGACGAAACAGATCTCTCTCATTTACAGGATTTATTATGAAAGGAAAACAGACACTATTTCATTCAAAACATGACATTCGACGAGTTTGTTTATCTTGATATGATGAAAAGTTACACTTTACCTCTAAGAAAAATTTCTGCTCCAATCAGTTTGTTCAACCTGATTTTGATATAAAAAAATTAAATTACACCAAATTTTTTTTTCTATGTGTGAGATAATGGGTGTTAACTGAATTTAACAGACAAATAATTTGTTTACTTAAATTTCTTTGATGTAACAATGCACTTTATTTTAAACTTTAACATTTCTCAAAGCTAAGATAAGCTCGTGTAATGGTTTCTCCATTCACATTGTGCTATAATCGTGGCTTAATGTTATTATAGAATGTGACAGAAGTGTCAGCGAAAACAATTTTCCTCTCTTTTTTTGTCCCAACAACCTTCAGCAATTCGCCAATTTGCAATAATTGATTAATTAAGAATTTGAGTCCATCTTATTATGGGACCGCCTGTTCATAACAATTAAGATCAACTTAAGCTTCTTCATCTTAGCCTACGTGATCTAACACCTCATATGTACATTTTTGAAACGTGGTGACTTTGAAACATGGTGGGTTTTAACAACGGTGTGGCTACTTGGAAACATCTTCGTGCCATCTCTGAAGAGAAAAAGAATAGCCTCTTCCATAGAATTATTCCAAACATATTCAGCACATCTTGTCTGTCCATATTTCTTCATTTTCGGAAACTCTCTTGCTCCTTTATGTGATCCAAAAATAATTGCTAACCATGATACTCAAAATAATAAACCTGTATGGTTTATACTCATCTACGTAAATCTGTTGCTTTGAATTTAGGTAAATTTTTGACGAGTTTACCACATATTCGACGTTTCCATTTTTTTGAGATATTCCACTTAAAGCATTAAAGTACTTTGACATCAATTAACATCCTTAACTTATATTATCCTCGCTAAATTGTTAGTTTGATGAAAAGCTAAGGATACTATGATTATTATTGTAATTATCAGGGATATTAAAGCTTAGTTAACAGTTTTTGTTATTCTTGTTAAACATACATCACAAGACGAATAACAATCTACTGCCTTCCAGGCAATGGTATGCATAAAGCCCTACTCTAAATATATAGTGCTTCATTCTGTGGGACAATGTTAACTTCTTATTCAGTGCAGTGAAGATTACCTGGCCTCAACCTTTTTTGATATGCTAGCTAATGTATTTTATTACTGCCATTGAGTTTCTAAATTTGTATGTTCATCAAACATTTTTAAAAACTGGAAAGTTAATCTGACTTTTGCCGATGAAAATTTCCTCTGAATTAGTATGATTTTTTATTGTGGTAATTTGTCTATCATTTACAGGTACTCTACATCTATACATATAGTCGATAGTTATTTTCATTAGGTTGGTCCATTTAAGCAGACAGATTATATACAGACAGATTAACTGGCAGCCATTGACAGACAGACAGACAGATAGACTGATAGAAAGAGAAACCGACAGACAGATAGATCTTCTGTTGGTCCATCTGTCTATCTGTTGGACTGACAGGCAAATGGAGAAACTGCCAATGACAGAGAAAAAGACACTGTAAGATAGACAGCCAAATAGACAACCACTGACAGACAAAGAGCAATTTCAAATGCAATCAATATTTGTGGTTAACTGGGAGTTGGATTTGTAGAAAATGGTGAGCCGGCCTTGATAATTTCATATCAATATATATGCCGTATAGTTTTTGAGCTTTCATAAGGACTATCTCCCTTAGTAGCTTGTACCACCCAAAAAGCACTACAGACCATTGATCTCCGTTGATCATTGATTAGTACACTCATTTCTGACGAATCGGCTTTATTGTTTGTCATGGCCTAACAAATAATCAGCGACTATTAGAAATATGTATTAGAACTTTACTGGTTTTTCCAAAAAACAATGATTTTCTTTATTCCAAAAACAAATAGCAAAACGAAATTTAAAAGCCTTTCAAGGTATTATTAGTTAGGTAATTTAAAACATTACATAGTTTCCAGACCCTAACTTCAATGAATTGTTGGTATTTGAAAGCAACATGAGATATCTGAATAAACACAAACATGATACATTTATTTCATACACTTGAATGCTACTATTTATATCAGCTAAACTTTAAATTAAACATTATTTTTAACATTTCTAACTTTCATCAACATTATCAAAACTTTATTTATATTCAGAAATATAAAAAAAAGCTATCTTTATTTGTGTTCAGAAATATACAAGAAACTTTATTTTTATGTCTCAATGTTTGCAAAGAACTTCTTTATGAAACTGTCCACTTTGGTCCACTTTTTGTGAAAACTATCAAACACAACTGTGTTTAGTTGTATTTTATTGTCTGTTTATTTTAGTTCACAGCACATAGAAAATATGGAAAAATGGAATATATGTAACATATAGTGCATAAAACATAACACAGTTGTATAATGCTAGCAAGTGAATACCTGACTGACTTGTAGCAGCAAAGTGATGGTAATTTCTTAATATACATAATTATTTCACTTTTCTGCAAGAATTTCATATATTTATTAAGGTTTAAAGAAAACTGTTTGCAAAAATTATTTCATATCAAAAATAGGAAAATGAAATCTCGGCATATGTTTATGAATAAAAAAGATAATGAAGTAAAAGACGTGTTATTAAAATACACATAATAGTTAGATGTAAATGTGACAGTAAAAAATATATAAAATTTAATAAATCACAAATATTTAATGACACATATTACCACATAATAATAATAATGAGTTGCTTACTATGCTAATAGCAATACAGCTAAAGATAATGTGTAATATTAATGATAACAGAGGTGCAATAAGCATTAAAACCATTAAAATATTTCAGTTTGTTATGTTATTAATATTGGAAACTGTTAACACTACTTTAATTAATTTTTTGAATTCGTATTGATATAATATTTATATAACCCTGAAATTACTAGTTGATATTTAATAAATGACAGCATGTTGCAGACTTGGAACTCGCCAATTCCGCTTGTCTACAGATATTTGTACAGACCCATGATCTCATCACGGCATTCTAAAAACATGTTTAGATTAGATAGGATAGCAAATAATTCTATAGAAATCCATTTTGTTCAAATGCAGGATACTTGTGTTAGAAGCGGAATGATCTTTACTAAAAAATTCAGCTGAGATTCTCAAAGTACTAGTAAAATAAAATGTGTAAAAAATCATGTGTCGACTTTGGGAATGTGTAACATATTTGATTTCCACAAAATATACGTACATCAGAAAATATTATAAAGACTGGGGCAAGAAAACTTTACAGATGAATATCTAACTAAATAATAGGCCAAAAATACAAATCAGAAAAAGAACTAATTAGTCTGAGAGATGACCTCACAAATCCTTGAACATAAATTTATAAAAGTATTTTTTTAGGATGGTGACTAGGCAAATCACAACAACAAAAATACAAAACATTTATAAAATCATTCAGGTGTTCATCTATCTGTCTGTCTGTTTCAACCACTCTTAGAATCTTGACGTTGGAACCACTCGTAGAATCTTGACGTTGGATAAAGTATTAAGTCATATTGATCTCATATTTTTTGAGGAGACAAATATAAAATACCCAAAGTATTTTTAAAATTTCTTATATAATTGGAAAGAGTGATACTACTGATTCTTAAACTATTTTGTTAGAGATTATATGAGATAGTTTTTAGGACAAGGTTAAAAATGATCCCAGAAAGTATTTAGCAGTCAATGTTATTTAAAAAAACAATGTAATAATTAGAAGTTTACATAAAATTAACTGTGTAACTAAACAAATTAACTGTGTAACGAGTGTGATAACTGTGGCCATTGAATTCACCGACAAATATTAGCTCTTTTTTAATAACGTTCGATTCATATATTCTTGAATTTCTAGGGACAGATATATTTTTACAATTAATTTATTTAAACGTTGTGTTACTATGTGGAATCGAAGTTCCAGTTCATACAATAAAAACGTTATATAAACAAAACCATTCATTACTGTAGAATTTAATCCAGAACGTAAATTCATTAAATGTTATTGAAATTTAATAGACAGATGAAAATGACCATTTTGAAATTTAATGCTCGGCATGTGAGCCGTAGATCTTTTCTAATACCAATTTTGAAATCATTGTCAATTTCGTTCAGAGTCATTAATAATTTTTTATATATATTTCTGTTGGATAAAATTTCTATCGATAGCATATAGCACAAATACAATTCAGTAGTCATGAGGTAAAATCTATTCATTTAAAGCTTGATAGAATCTAAGTCTGCATGAGTAAAGGATACATTGAAATAAAATGATGCAAATATTGAATATATGATAATTGCTGTGCGGTATCCGTTTCTTAACCATGTTTCTAACACATTCTGTTTCTCAGTCCTAATCGATGAAGTCCCAGCACTGATTCAAATTTTAACAAAGTCTGAAAAGACTTTTCCATGTTTAATAATTCGAATCTTTTTTATTATCCCACACGTACTGGGACATCAAACGTTTTTAAAAACTGTGCTTCTATCCCAAAGTAATGACAACAATTGCTAGTTTTCCAATAAATCATTTTAGACAATGAGGGTAGAACAGTACACAGTCTCTGCACTTAATATAATTATGATTTAACATTACTTTTTTAATGAAACCTATTTCTTTAATGAATAATTGTTGGAATAGTAAACACAGCGGATATTAATAATTTGTGATAAATTTCTTGCCTTGTTTTCTGTATAATAGGGCAAAATTTTAAATTAACTTTAAATGTGAAACAGGATTTCTCCGAATAGAAATGTGTCTATATATGTATATATATATATATATATATATATATATATATATATATATATATATATATATACAATATTTTAAAATGCATCTTTAACCCGGCAGCTTAGAGGTCCATACAAATTCATTATGTGACAGATGGGATGAAACACTCGCTGAAAACACTGAAACACACACTTGAGTTGAAAGTAAGGAGGTTATGCCACCAGTATTTAATTTTTAGTGGATATGTTGCTTTTTAATACAACTATAATCTTTTTAATGAAATTTACCAAATAAAGATATAATAATGACAATTCTTAAATATTCATTAATTTTTTTACATTCGCACAAGATTCTATTGCTCAAATTATACTGAAACTTGAGTCGTTTGTGTGTAAGATGACATTATGTAGCCTTAAAATTGTTGGTTTCAATTTGCAATAAAAAGAATTAAGTAGTATTGTTTAGTTTTTTAGTCCTTATCTTGAGAGTAGACACAATCTTTACAAATGGTATTGCATACTCGAAAGAAATGAAACTTATAAAACAAGTTTATTTTGTTTTTTATCCTTTTAAGTAAAAACACCCAATATTCTTTCTGAACTTTACGGTTCTCCGGTTGTTCAATTTATGGAATCTCTCTTATCTTTCTCATGCAGTAATTTTTTTTTAATATCTCTTCAAAGTGAGTATTATTTTTATAAATTTAAATTCTTTACTAATTTGGCATATGAAAAGTTAAAATAATAAATTAAACTTAGCAACAATCACAACAAAAAATTCAACTGCAGCTTTTTTCTTTATTAGAAAGCCACTAACGGCCACAATACGGTGATAAGAGCAACATTGCGAGAAGCAATCAATTGTTGATCAGCTCCATTCTGCCTTTGGTTTTGTTTAAAGCAATGACTTTTTATCTCTTCTTTTTCTCCAATAGCTATACATATAATACATGCCATGATATGATGTACAGGGTGTCCAGTGGCAGATTTCAATGTTTGAAAAATTGTAAAAAAAAAAAACTACACCTCTTATACAAAGTAGGTTTATTTTAACTTTATAACAACAAATGCGGATTTCATTTTTTAAAAACCACATTTTCCAAATGATGGCCATCGAGCCCCTCTTATGTGTTGCGTTCAGAAACTATCTTTGTTCAAACTTTGAAATCTGCCACTGGATAACCTGTACAAATAGTAGTAGAGAAGATCTAATTATACCTATTGATGAAACAAGCGTTGAAGAAATTAAAAACTTGCTAAAAAAGGCATACTACCACCTTTAGAGGTACGCTCAGTATACTTGAAATATCGTGGAGTAAAGAGAGTCCTGAAATCCTACATACTTGTAAATTAAGTTGCTTTGAATGCCAGCTCAGTTAAGTTTGTCCCCAGTATGAAGTTGGAATAATTAACTTCTGTACCCTCTAAATCTCATGATCTGTACTTTGAACAAATATTTGGATGATCACAAAGAAATAGATCTTGATAAGAGTTTTTTAACACCAATGTTAACAAAATCTAAGTCAAATTATATTTCCAAGGATTTTTACTGGTCTTCAGGGGAATCAAATGATTTCCAAAAAAAAAGAAAAAGATCTCCCTCTCCTATACATATTGATGCAATAGTACGTATACAATAAAAAACAGTACTGTTAATCTGAATACTAGAAAATAACAACCAAAAAATAAATACTTAATTCTGGAACCTAATTTATCTGATTATGGAAATATGACGTATTTTTTAACTAATTACCATTCATCACCATTACAAAAAAATGAATTTGTGAAATTATTGGTTATTAGAAATATTAGACTTAATTAAACTGCAACTTAAAAATCGAAATTCTTTGCAAGAAAGTGTTATATTTTTCATATTTTTTAGGAATTTGGGTTAAATGACTTTTCTTTATATTTTTGCCAATGTGGTACAAATAAAAGAAAAAAAACTAACAAAGGGGATTTAAAGAAACATTATTTTTTTAATTTTTTAACATTAAAATGACGAAATTAAATTATTATTTTTTGGATGGATAGAATTACATTAGGTAATTGATCAATATAGCCATAAATATTTATGGAACTTTGGCTATTTATTCTTATTAAATAGGTGAAATTGTTTTAAAGATTGCCAATAGATTTATTGTAACAACCTGACTTAAAATATAGTAAGTAAGAAACATTAAATCCCTATTTTATATTTGTAAAAATAAATTTGTTTTTTATAATATTTTTATCAACATGTTTATTAAGCATTACAATTATTTAAAAAAAACATCCAGGGGCCATTTAGCAAACAAAATAGTAAAACCATAAATATAATATAGTAAAAGAGCACACGGACTTATTTGAAACTACATAAGAGAATATTTTTACCAAAATGTAATACATAATTAATACTTAATAATTTATTATACTCGGTAATATTTCAGAACTATAATACATAAGATAATACTTCACTACAAATTATACTTGTTTATTTTTACAGGAATATTAGTGTGGAATTGTCATCGTTTTTGGTATCGGGTTTTTCCACTTTTTAATATCCTATGCATCCTAGCTAAAACAGACAAAGACAACACTATAGTAACCCTCTACTAAAGTGACTATAAAAATAAAGTTTACGATTTCCTTGAACTAGAGGACTTCAGAAATCTATAAAAGACCCCACCATAATATTAGCAGAAAACATAAAATGAATAATTAAAACTTGTAATATCTCATTTCCTAATGAATTCACTAAACGAAATGTCACAGAAATGAACTGTAGACTCCCCATACCCTATGAACGACCTAAACTTCATAAACAAAATATATCTATATGATCTATAGTATCATATATGAACGCACCCTCTAAAAATTATCCATATTATAATATCCTTCGAAATAAAACCAAGTTTCTCACCTAAATATACTATAAAACTATCTTGATCTCTGTAATAAAATCCAAAATATACATCCAACACCCAATTGTAAATTAGTATCACTCAACATGGTGAACATTTTTTTAATATATCACCAAAAATACCTCATATAACTTAGAAAAGAAACATTTAAAACCCATTGAAGCATTGGAAATTATATATCTGTTTAAATTATGCATAGACCAAAGTTATTTATTATTTGATAGCAAATTTTTCAAGAAGTTAATGGCCTTGCACTGGGCTCCCCCTTAGTCCTCAATATATTCATGAATAAGATATTCATGAATAATCTAGAAACCATCCTTTTAAAGAGTAAATTAGTAACCAATGTAGTCTACTATTATAAATACGTGGACGACATCCTCGTCTGCTGGAAAAGTACGCAATGAAAATTTGTCAACTTTGCCAACTCCCTACACAATAATATAAAATTCACTTAAGTAATAAAATCCCACAGTAAACTAAACTTTCTAGATATCACATTAAAACGTAAAAATTATTAACATGAATTTAGTATATTTTGAGAAGACTGATTTGTTGACTCCATAATTAACAGTCATTCACAACACCCTTGGTCCCATAAGTTCGCAGCCTTCCATTTAATGATTCATAGAGCTTCATCCGTCCCGCTAGAAAAATCTAATTTACGTAAAGAAATAAAAAATGTAAAACATATCGCAATAAATAATAATTGTAACCCATCGATCGTCAGAAAACTGTATCAGAATAAATTATGGAAAATACTAATGCAAGAAAAATATTTCAAATTGTTTCAGCTTGGTCACGCATCTAAGGAGATACATCAAAAAAGAAATTCAAAAAGTGGGACCTATGTATAATTAGTTATATAATCTTGTTCCGACCATTAAATACTTTTGCCATTGTGTAACATCCATTTAGTTTATTACGTACACCTTAATGATTTTACATTGTATAACTTTTTAAAGTATAACATAAACTATGTTGGTACCCCACTATAAACTCACTAATGTAAAAAGTAGGAAAATCCGCTCAAACCCCACTTTTGCTATTATCTCGTTACAATATTTAAATGCTGTTGGAAGTTTCTACAAGTTAATCTCTTCAATTCTTCATTTGCAAATGTACTATAACGTAATATACAACAAAAACTAGTTTGTGGACAATAATTTAAATGAAGTAGATGTAATTGTACATCTCGTAGTTTCATTTACTTGTTAATAAAAATTAAGTGATATTGAATTTCTACAAACTCAATGCCAGGTATATTAAATTTGTTTGTACCAAATTTAAATTACAAATAATTTTATCCCGATGAACTTTTTATTCTGTATATAAAGAATTTAAGGCTCTTTTACATTAAGTGAATTCATTCTAAACAATTGTTATTAGTAACTTATTTGCACGGTCTGAAATAATATTTTCTAATTTCTTTGGTCTTTTATTATTTTTATGATTCCTTTGTCTGAAAACACTGTATTAATTTAAAAGGTTTATGAAAGGTTTTGTAATAATACAATGAATCTTTCTAATTGGACTATAAAGATCCCATTTATTTTTATTTTTGAATATAAAGATCCCATTTATTACGTAACAAATATTCTGAAAAGAAAATTTAACACCTCTTATTCAGATATTAATATTACGTAGTAATTTGCCTGTGACATCTCCAACATTTCCATATTTAATGGTTTTTTTTATTATTTTTAATATGCCTTTACCTGAAAATATGATATTAATCGTATAGATTTTTAAATTTATACTTTCCACAATTTCACATTCAGACAACATCGCTGTATTTATTTTATGATCCATCCCAGACGAAGCTTAATGAGTATAAGCTTTAAAAATTCTCTTCTCCACTCGCTAAAATCACGTACATTGTTATAAGGATTATCAATGCGATTCTTACATTGGTATATAGTATCTAATGTAATATATTTCCAAAAGAGGCTGGAGTAACAAAATTGTGTTAATAATATCATATAACAAATAACCATCTGTACCTGAATTCGAAACAACAGTTAATTTTAATTGGGATCCCCAGTAAATTATGCACTTTTTAACCTTTTCTAAGTTAAATAAGAAAGACCACATTTCCAAGTACTAATTTAGCTGATTAAATCTTTCTTCGCACAATATTAAAGTAGTGCCTAATGAACAGTTAAACAATTCAACTTTGAATTTCTTGCCTGGAGTATAAATTGGTTTAATATTGGCAAATTAATTAGCCTGGCGATTAATACATCTTGCTCTGTTTGTGGCCTTGAAGCAACTTGAATTTGTTGGGCCTGGTCCACCGCTTTTAGAATCATGTTTTTCTGTTCTCCTCTAAATAGGTATAGAATTTCTTCAGCATTTCTAAGCCTTCAGCAAAGCCGGTATCTTTTGATTGTATAGATTTATTAACAACTTGATCTAGAAAATAATATCATGTGAAACACTCAACGAAACTATGATTTTTAAATCCTTTAAATGTTCGGCTAAAGGGGTTGCCACATGTAAAACCACAACGGGAGTTTTTTCAGATTCCGATTCCGAGTTTTTTCAGATTCAGATCTGAAGTAAATAGAGAGTCACCAATATTGCCAATAATGATAACCAACTCCTTTTATTCTATAATTATATATATTTCTACTTATAATTTGTGCTTCCCGGTATGTTTTACCTAGTTTATTATAGAATATAGTACTAAATGATTGGTTAGAAATTGCCATCGACGAATATAGTACGCGATTGTAGCTAAGTGGTCACAGGTCACATAAAATCGTCACAAATTTAAATTATATTTTTTCTTTCTCATTGTCCTCTTTCCGTACACCTCCAATCGTACACATACAATCATAACTAACTTCTATTTAAAACATTGATGATACCCTAAATCAGTACTGCACTATTGGACTCATTGAAAGCCTCAAATTCAATTAGTGGTCATCTGATTAGTTAGAAAATCAAATTGGGAAAGAAAGTTGTTCTGTCTAAATAAGGTTTGAGGCACAGTCAGCTATTACAGAATAATGTTCTGATTTTTGATTTGCGGTATAATTTGTTATATCACTTTTTCTTTTATTTATAAATTTGTTGTGAATGTCGTTTGCAGAGTAGTGAATTGAAAAATCATTTTTCACTACTAATCTGAAGTCTTTCTGCACAATTAAATCGAACATATACTAATCCTGAGAACTTTCCATTATGCAGCATATGAATTTGAACCTTGTGCTCCTG
This sequence comes from Druceiella hillmani, assembly GCA_039881145.1. Lineage (NCBI taxonomy): Eukaryota > Metazoa > Arthropoda > Insecta > Lepidoptera > Hepialidae > Druceiella > Druceiella hillmani. The sequence goes on from JAYKKI010000013.1 coordinate 3,947,612, forward strand.
GAAACCATATTATTTTCAAATAGGTAAAATGCAATATATTTATCAGTTTGGACAAAACATTCCATCTTGTAGTCTCCTTTCTAATGGAATGTTATTCCTTCCAATCTATTCTAGTCAGGAGTGACAATAATCAATATATTTTTAATCGTATTCGAGAATCAATCCTTTAATGTTAATGTTTTATGAGAGGTCAGACAACTGTTTCCAGTTACATATCCTTCAGGTATTAAATTAATATTAAAAAGTAGGCAACGTAAACAAAAAACCAATACAGAATTACTCTAACAAGTGACGTAGAATAATTTTATTATAAGCAAATCTTTTATAATAATTAGAGCCGGAGAAATGTTGATCAGAATCGTCCTTCAGGACTGTTAAAGTAAATTTAAATTGAAGCTTTTCTTTCCTTTCAATTTTTACTCTGTTACAACTGTATGCAGTCTATCCTAAATCATGCAGTTTTCCATTTATCCAAACACTAAATATCTCTAAAATGATGGCTCAAATTTTCTGTAATATTAAAATGTATTTTCAATTATGGACAACATGTTTGTGGATGTCAATAATTTCCCTTGAATTTCAAAATAAATGTTTTATGACAGTGTTGATACCCAATTTTACTCTATTTAAAATACTCTCTACTACCAATAACATAGGTCGTCATCACTTGCTAATACTCATTCTATTTAATTAAACAGAGTAATATTAACAATTAAACAAAATGAAATAAAACTATGAAAATTGTTTTCGTGTCTATAAGGGTTTTTATTAAAAATGTTTGAAAGTGTTTTGTGTCCATATGAAAAAATATTTCTTTTCAATGGAAAAAATGTTGAATTTTTAGCCCACTTGTTAATTGCAGTAAGAACTAATTAAGGTACAAAGTAAGGTATTTGGTATATACAAATTTGAATTGAATTACTTTAACCAACTTTTTAAAAATTAAATTTAAACTCTTTTCACTGTGTGCATTGTGATTTATGTCATACATGTGATTATTTTCTAGTTAGACGTTATGTTTATTTTGAAAGTTTTATTTTCAATATCTATGCAAAATGCTGTTAAAATTGTTTTGAATTTTATTACCCTCCAATTTGATACTTTTGTGCTTGTTATCCTCTGCACTTTGCCTTACAACTGAACTGTGGTGTGGATGTTCACTTTTCATGTTTGCAAACAATGCAATTATGATTTTTTAAAGTTAGCCATTGTTGTTAAATATAAGTAATATTTGACGATATCCTTAACCCAAAAAACCACATATGAATATGTTAAAAAATTCCTACTCGCTTTTTAGTGAGTGTATAATAACGCACCCCTGTAAATAACTTTAAGGAAACTTGAAAGTAAAGCAAGGAATTGTAAAAATAAATTTATGGTTTGGTCATGTGGAACTAATATAATATCACATACTTTCACTGATATATTCTCATTCATATTCCCCCATAGGAGAGATTTATTATAAAGGAGATAGGAATAAATTTGAAGCTGTAATGATATTAAATGTTATCTGTTCAGCGTTACAAATTCTCTTAATCACTTGTGTTTCAGGCCATTATTATAATAGTAGGAAACATGTGTAAAACTTACGGTTAATATATTTGTATCCATAGCTCATATAAAATAAATTCAAGTACGAAGATATTGAATTGCAATGTCAACTTTCAATAAGACTTATATCCCTTATTCAGTGATTTCTATCATTTTAATCTTACTAAATAATTTAATTTATCTGCTATTTGTAAAAATTACTTTTAAGTATCATATCTATTTTTATAGCATTACTTTACCATCACAAAATAATATTCCATCAAAAGTATAAATGTGAAAAATAGCACTAGTTCTCTTTCATTCATCACAATAGCTAAAAAAATTAAATCAAAACAACTGTCACGTTCCAAGTAATTTCGTTATTTGAAGGGACAATAAAATTGAAATTTGAAAGGTGAGCGTAAATATTTTAATGTATTCAACCAACTTTTATTTTTGAACTCATAAAGTACAACCAATTGTAAGAAAAAATTCACCAAGTTGAAGTATAATAATAATAATGAAACTTATATTAAGTACTTCTAGGTGTCTATGCAGATCTTTTAAATTTCAACTTTATTCTAATTTCACTTAAAAAAACTATTTGAAACTTGTCCGATTTAGTTTTTGATGGAATTTTGCAATTTCTTGCTGAGAATTGATAAATCATGAAATTTCTAATATATGGAAATGCCTTGAATAATCTAAAGCGCTAAGCAAAATCCATAATCCTTGTAATGCAATAAGCCAAACATTCAAAATTGTTCATCACATATGTACTCAATATCAAAACACTCATACGTTTTAGGATAGTAAGTAAAATATAAAATACTAACAACACTATCTATTGGATAATAGTAGCGGTTACTCAAAATGGTTACCAATAAAGTATTTGTTCAAGAACATATAGCTAATAATGTGGTTTCAGTTACCAGTGAAATAATTAGTGTCAACATGCCCAATGATGATAACGTGTTATACGCTGAGGACTTTAGAGAGTGAAATGTCCTGATTTATCAGTTTTTATGGGACATTTTATTTTCTTTGGATTCTGTGGCAAAAATTTTAAATTTACAGTGGGCCTCAAACTACCTCTACATTTATAGACATAATTGCATGTAATATTTTAACACTAATATTTTCAAAAACCCTTCAAAATTATGTTAATTCTAAAGAGTTCGCCTATGCCAGAAAAAACCTAGCTCATTTAACGTTGCATATTTACTAAACTTTAGGTTACTGTGTTAATTTATGAATAATTTTTTTGTACATAAAGTTTTGTCAGGCTTGGGGATGGTAGAGACCAATCAATAAATACATATTTGACTATTATTTTTGTCGGTTGGTTGATAAATTTTATTTATTTCTGCTAACAGTTTGATGATGGTCACTAATTTCGATTGTTTTGTCAGTAAAATCAATATTTTTTTACTGAAAATTAGTTTCCACACTGAAAACTTGAAATGTGGGTTTGGAATGCTGCAATGTAACTTATAATTCATGCTATGGTTTTATTCTTGCCTTGTAGTTCCAGCTTTCATGTGTTCAATTTTCCGGTAAAATCTGCTAAAAATGCTAAATCACATTGCCAGTCTAAATAATGCAGTTGCTGAGAATCATCGTTCTTCTATTCAAGAAATTTTATTATTTCGTCCAATAAATTTCCAAATTTTTGTAAAATTGCTCCCACTCAACCGCTTTACATAAATATGCAATGCCAAATCTGATTCCTTCTCATTTATTTGCTGTTTAAAGAGCCGTCTTTGAAGAGATTTGCCTCTTATGAAATTTACAAATTTCAAAGAAATATCTATTACATGTTTTGGGTTTAGTCTCTTACTTGCCAATACTTGTTGATGAATTAGGCAGTGGCAGTTTATGAAGTTAAGAAAGTCTTCATGTTTCTTAAAAAGAGCCATTAAATCATTATAAATACCTGTCATTGCAGGAGTCCCATTAGTTGTTATTGATACCTATTTATATAAAGGTGGTTTAATCTTGCTAATATATGCTTTAAATTCCGTGAATATATCAAGACCATGAGTTTTTCCTTTTAAGGAAATCATACTTAGCAGATTTTTTGTTCATCAAGAAATCTTCAGAGACCATCTGAATAAAAACACATAATTGTGCGGTATCAGTGATATCTGTTGTCTTATCAATCTGTAGCGAAAAAGCAACGCAGTAGACGATATCCCTTTGTAATTGTTCATTTATATTTTCACTCATCGTTTCTATGCGGTTTATTAGAGTATTTCGAGACAACCGTAAATAATTAATAGGTTTTCTAATTTCATTTTTATTTTTGAAATCCATGAACAGTGAATCTGACACTTCTTCGAAAATTTCCTTGACATATTTTCCATCGGAACAAGGCACTTTTGTGCAATTCCGTAGCCTGTTAATTGCGATGTCAATGCTTACAATTTACTGTTTCTTATTTTGTAGATAGGTGGAAAGTCTGACTATTATTTACTATGAATTGTGTTAAAATATCACTCTAAATTAAATTTTTTTTGGAACTCCCAGAAAAATTCATTAGACTAAAGAAATAGTCCAGATCCCATTCTTGGTGAAAGGGTTAAGTTACTACCACTGACTACTACTACTATATAAATAAATTTTTCACCATCATAGCTATCCACCCACAACTAAGTCCATGTGGAATACGTTTCATAGTACTAGCTATTACATATTATATTCGTCACAAAATTCCCAGCAATGTGTCCGTTTTATAATTATTGAGCCATCTCTATGAAATTTGACACAATTGTGGCTAGGCACCATCTGTTATAGAATTAAACCTAGGTTATCTGTAAAGTATTAATTCCGTGTAAGTGAAACCACAGCCAAGATTTTATAAAATATATTTTCTTAGCATAAGTTTCAATTTCAGCTTTTCTTTGAGTGCAAATAAAAGAAATAAAGTTGAGATACTGCGGTACACATTGTTTAATTGACCCATTCCAGTTCGGTCACTATAATTGATTTCGAATCTGACTTAAAATGCAAATTGAGGAGTTGTAAATTCCTTAATTGGATTCTTAGTCTAAAAAACTGAGTAGTAAAAAAATTTAATGACAAAAATGTGAGGTACCATCATTCCATCTAGCTCTTCTTGCATAGAAACCAAGAATACAAATTCACTTAAGATTCTCCATCCATCTTCTGAACCCACCCAACCAAACTCCCACTGTCTTTCAATTTTCTTCACTTTTCTCCTTCCTAATTAGCACAAGGGTCACATGTATTTTACCGGTGATGTTACACTAATTAACATCCACAGCCGAAGAAAAGAATAGCAACTCAATTCTCGATTCTCACCACATGTAATTAAATTTGTTTTCCTTTCAAAAAATATTTAGTTTGACTATTGGACTACTGGCTGTTTTGTGAACTACTTAAGGGACAGAATAAATCATTCACCCCAATATTCCAGTGCATTGGTTTGACGAGGAGGTACATCAGAATATGGAAATGTCAGAAAGTTGTAAAAGAACCAGAAAATTTGTCAGAGATAATGCCATCAATTATAAAAATCTAGTCTATGCCAACATCTGTACTTTTCGCCAGAGATATTGCCCATCATCTTTGATGGCCAAGTTCATCCTTGAACCATTTTATGACATATTCTCCCTCCCATATTCTTTCTTCCCTCCGGCAGTGCTCAGATATACATTCCGTACTGTCCAGTGTCTTAAATATTATAAATTTGGATATATGGTGAGAAATATGTATCCTCTGTGCACTGCTTGCAATGTGGTGAAGATTATCCCAGTAAGAACCTGCCTGCTACCTGCTATCAATGTATATATGGTGGGTATTATAATGCTACAGGTAGGATTTGCCATAAATTTGAAAGGCAAAATAAATTATAAAAAATGCCTCTAAAATGCCTATAAGCCTATAAAATGTACCCTGTTATCTATAAAATAGTCTAGACACTGTTGCCTAATATCATCGTCAACTTGATATTGGTAGTTTTTTTCACCAAAGAGAATAAACGCTGTTAAATAAAAGATAAAGATAAATAAAAAATATTTCATTCTATTAACTATGCAACCTCACTCTGTAAGTTTGTCAGAGATGTTGGAAGCTGCATTGAGTTGGTTCAATTTGATATTAGTTTTCCTTTCTAAGTTTTTCACTCTCTGTAATTTTAAGAATATTTTATCTGTAGAGTATAGACTTAAAATTAATTTTATAATATAACCTCTCTTAGCCTCAGCAGCAAGAGATAATGACTTGACAACCGTTTTTCCAAAAGCTTTTTGTAAAAATAATATTGTGCTTTTTTCTTTCCTACAATTTTCATGTGACACAAATTAAAAAAATGTTTGCATGACAACCATCAAAAATTTCAATAAATGTTTTTTCAATCCTAAGTACCAATCTGAAATTAATGTTTAAATTTGTAAAGCTGATTTTAGTTCAAACATCATAAACACAAAATAGATAAACATACTAATAGTAAAGTTATGAGACTTCATTTTGTTTTTTGCGGCACATTAAACTAAAACTGTACCAGCACAAAAATGTAAATAGTAGCAAAATGCAATTTAAATTTATTCTAAAAGGAATGTGAACATGTGTATGTGTGAATATGGAATGTGAACATGTGTCAAATGATTTCCTAGTAAGCAACTTACGTAAAGTTGCTTCAATAGAAGAATTTCATCTTTTTCATCAATAATGAAAATTTAATTGATTTTCTAGATTATAAAGATTAAGAATTGAATGATGTTTTTGTTTACCTTAGACGATAAAGATACAGGTTGTTAACTTTAATATAGCTGAACAATAAAGTAACAGTCTTAATTAATTCAAGTGCTTATTCATTATTAAATATATTCACTTTCCAAGTTATATAGTAGTTTTACTGCAAAGATACATTATATAAGTTATTTAACAAAAAATCAAGAATATGGTCTTGAACTTTCAAATTGCTCAGCAATTTTCTTTTAGGAAATGTGCAGGAATGAAAGTACATATATGATTTTTTATGTCATAAATGTTGCCATAATGCATACTATTTAGTTACAATTGCCTATGCGCCCATAAGAAACTGTTGTTGAAGAATTATTTATAATTAGATAAACGATAAAAAGAAAATATGTAAGAATTATTACATTGGAATATTTGTTACTATTTTCCGAATAGATAAGGTTAAGCTATTCTAAGGCCATTTAAGATTAAAGCTTTTTTTTTGTGTTCTTTTATTATTAACAATTCTTTACAACTTCCAATTTCTGTGTGGCAAATGGCAGAACTAAGAAATATGCTGCAAAACATTCCATTGACAAAATAACCATCCATGCCTCCATATACATATATATATATATATATATATATATATATATATATATGTATATATATATATATATATATTTATATATATATATATATATATATATATATATATACATATACATACATGTTTATATATATGTTACAAAACTATTGATTACAGGAAACAAAATTTGTGAAATATGCTCAATAAAAGTTTATTTTGCGGGCAAACTCTAATTAACTAAAATAAATTGAATTTTTTCTAAGAATTTTTTTCACATTAATCTTGTAGTTTTGCCTTTTCTTTGATCTGTTAACAGTATTCAACTCGTATTGAACTCATTTAACCACAATGTAAGTTAATTTTTATTTTGTCCATAATAGTAATTAATAGTGTGTTTGTTGGAAGGACTCTCAACTTCTATTATATTTTTTATTTAATTGAGCTTTAATATTTAAAAGTAAGAAAAATGCTGTCTGTACAAAATATTTTTAATAATAATCAACACTTCACTGTATTCACAGGTAATGATTAACTTTGTTCTATAGTTGCAAATTTACATTACTTTTTTTATTACCAGTATGTCCAATAAAATAAATTGGTTCTGGAATTTTGTCATTTGAGAATAACCTTCGTGATAGTTATTCTGGAACTCTCACCTCAAATTTGTAACTAACTACTTATGTAGGTTTATAGACACACAGGTGGCTTAAGACATTAATTTTGTTTCATATTTATAGTATCACCACATATTATTCATCTGCAAGGCAGTGTTTTAGCAATTGGTTCATACTCAGTGTAATTTCATTATTGATTTAGCATTTAATCCAACACATATTATGTGAAAATCTGAGTTTATTTTTTTTCAATTCATTCACATTTAGACAACTGATTTATTCAAATTGAACTTTTGTACATAATTTGTTGCTGACCTCAGCATCAGTCTTTGGAAGCCATGGCCTTATGATTGTAACTTCCCAAAAGAATACAAAACAAACTTTTTTTATTTCTCTTTTCTGATAAAGATGAGATCAGATCACATCATGATTTATTGTAATTTGGAAGATAGATATAAAGTAAGACTCTCTACATAAATCTCTTAATACGGTATCTCTAAATACTGTAATAAAAATAGTGTAGAAAGAACAGCCTGCTATTTTCAAAATTAAAGTCCAGAACCAAGCAAGAGGGAGAAAAATATTTCAAAAATCCTCAATTTCCTTGCGTGAACTATTTTTTTGATTTGTCGCATGATTGGCTTTTATTTTTACCTAATTTATTATGTCATTGTCAAGAAAGGACAATATGACACTTTTGGTACTTTTCCTTTCCGTTTGTTTAAGAACAGCCCATACCTACTAAATAAATGTTAGAATAAAGTGACATCTAACTCAGACAATGTATTTTCTATTTGTCACATCCCGCTTAGACAGGTTTTGAAATAAAATATTTTAATTTCTCTTCTGGAAATATTTTTAAATCAGCAAGCACCATAACTCCCCAAAAAATTTAAGCTTTCTAAGTTATATGGTTTAAATTTTGGAAGGCCATAAAAAGTAGTCGGATAGACACACACCAAGATGAGACTGTAAGTGTCAAGTAAGGTTAAATTAGATTACATTCAGCTGAATGTAATCTAATTTGGCCAAGAAAAATCTTTATTTTTCAATTACTTATGACCGTGAACCAAATAAATTAGCATTTCACACATGAAATGATCAGGTAATTCTTTAAGAATTGACTGTATGAATAGAATTTCAATTATAGAAAGGGACCTACCTACCTTAAGGATCTACCTTTATATATAAAAATTTAATATGTTGGCCAGTTTTAGCAACTACATATGTAGTATTTTACCAAAACTTTATATATATGTACAATATTTATCTATGACTCATCGCCATCTGTTAGACAATGACATAAGTTTTGTAAAAAAAATCCAAAAACATAGATTGAAAAAGTTTAACTAAGTTTTTGAAGGTCTTTACTCTGTTGAATTTTTCATTCTGTCGATTATTGCTGAGAACGCTAAATAAGTGATAATCAGAAGGCACAGAATTGGATGAATAAGCTGAATGTACTGATAAAACTCAACCCAACTCTTTTAATTATTGGACTAGAACATTTCTTTATAAAATTATCCTTCATATTAGGGTTTTTATCTCTGAGTATTTTTTTAAGAGACATGCTTGATTGTGGCATGCACATTTCATGTGTACTTTCTACGTCACTTTCTTCATAACTATGGAACTATTTCACTTCAAAATTTGGTGAGAGTATGCTTTGGCAAATAGCTGGAAGACAATACTAAGTTATTCAGCAAATATAGCTGCCTTTTCTGCATCATAATTCCCCTCATTATAATTCTTAATGGGTAAAATTCAGTTTTCAGGACGTTTTAATGTTCTTGTTGCCATGTAGAACAGTTGTGTGTATACACTGTAAATTAATTCGCAGCGAATCAACCCATCTTTAATTTTCTACTACATTGAAGAGTGGTCTACTTCTTGATATAATTAGTGAGCCCCATAAGGGAATACATATTTGGGATCAAGTGTGGAGAAATATGTATTAAGTTGGTGTAAATTATTGTATGTCTAAGTGGACAATACAATGCAGATATGCTGATTTCAATTTTATTTATTGCTACTTTGATTGTAGTTGTTTGTGTCTCACTTGTATGGAATTGGTTAAGTATTTAGTGCTTTATGTTATCCTTGTCATTTGTTCCACATACAAAAATGTATGAAATTCTTGAGGATGTTGTTACTATACTTGCTATCAGATAGACCATACGATTTATGTTAACCATCAGTTGTTATAGTTCAGCAAATACTGTTTTCAGTGTGTCTGTTTTTCTATTAGTCTTGAGTTTGTTCTCAACTCCGCATAGGTGTTATTTTATGGTTTGTTTTATAAAGATGAAATGTCTACTTTGATCTTGGTTTCTTTTACTTCCTGAATTTCGGAGATTCCTTTGCTTTGGGGCTTTATTTTGAATGTCCTTTTTATATGTTGTTTATATTTTATGCAACTTTTATAGTTTGGCGGATGTTCCACCTCAAAGTTAACACATATAGTATCTCTATCTGATGTTTTATTACAAGATGAACTATTTTGGCCCTTTTAGCATTTAACATAGCTATATCATCTAGAACATTGTTTTTTATGTGTTCAAATCTTTGACACTTCTTGCACTGCAAGATTCCTTCTATCGATGAGGTACATCAAATTTCACTTTCATTTGGTTCAAATACTGATATTAATGAAGTTTTACTATTTTTTCATGGTTCAAAATCTACATTGAGATATATTTGTTGGAATTAAATTTTCTCTTATAGTTTGGTATGTCAGTAATGGCATTAATTTAATTTGGTATGTCAGAATGGCATTAATTTAATTACATGGCTCAATCGTACTGTGGTCAGTATATATGATTTTATTGTCTTCAATTTCTTTTCTAAGATTCCTTTAGGTATTTAATATCAATGACTTCCCTCACAGATATTGACTTAGGCTTGAGTATGTTAGGTTTAGTGGTGCTCGATGTAATTTCAATATTCCATATTGTAAACTTGTTTTAAGTATCCATTATGAAATGATGTATTCTTTACTTTCCTTGCGTCATTATTCTGAATTACGCTTATTTATTTTCTTTTCTACCTTTGTTGATCTGCCATGTTGTATAGTCACTTGATTGTAATTATATTTATAAGGAAGTTGATTTCTGTATCCTTTTTGTTGTAATGCATTCGTCATTGCTGTAGGCTGCATCACTTGCTGTTGAAGATGGTAGACCTTGTGGTTGTGGTTTTTTGCTTTTCTTTTGTTTCATTTATGTCATTCACATGCGTCAGAATGAAAACTGTAGTCACTCAAGGAGTGACGACCTTCCCTTAAGAAGAGCCTCAAGAAAACGATTGTTCCATAAAGAGATATTGGCCTGGAAAGTGACCACAGAGGTTGTGAAAGTCATTTCCTAATTCCAACGTGAGCAGACTTGTTGAGCTTGATAGGTTGGATTTCTTTACTGCAATGCGAGACACGGAATATATGTGCTATGGTCAGTTGGGTCTCCACAACCAGTCTACCTGCTTCTGCATACCGGCTTGAGACCATCAACAGCGGAGCTTAGAATAAAATATTTGATCTAGTTAAACCGTTGTGTTATCTTTAGATATAATAATTGAATGTAACTACAATAGGAAATTCATTCATTCACAGTCCAAATAAAAAAATTTTGGAAGGAATAATTAGGTAGGAAAGAATTTTCTAGTAAAAATTACAATTATAACAATATTGTGTCTGAAAACATTATCAAACAAACACATCAAAAAAAAAAATAATATGTAGTGATGAACGAGCCATTTTAAGTTGGTGTAGGTATATTGTGAGAGTGTTGATATTTTAAGCGAATTACTTTCTGTTACTAACTTGGTATTTCCTACTTGCTTTAGGCATTTCAATGATGAAACATTTTTAGTAATGAGTATTTGATGAAAGTCTATTAATAGGTTGATTTTTTTCATAACTGGAATCTATTTTTCATTTTATACTTGGACTTTCTTCGTGTTGGAAGAAACATCAGTTTTTCAACATGTCCTCTCTTCGAAAAAGAGGCTAAAAAGGTTTTTGTTGAAACCCTTCGGCCCATCTTGTTCCTTCAGTCTGCAATTGGTGTCTGCAGAAGAACCATAATGGGGGATGACATTTTTTCCCAATTTAAGACAATTTACAGTTGCATAATGACTGCTTTTATTTTATTACTTTGTCTTATAGTTTTACTATTTAATGACAATAATGATTTCTATTTAATTTTTTAACTAGATTTATCTGAAATTGCTTTGCCGTACATTTGTTTGGCTCTGATGTACTTTTTGCAAAAAATTATTTCATGATATTAATTAATCATATTAGTAATGTTGATGATTTTTTTTAATTAATTCATAGAAAAAATATTTTACTGAAAGACTCTAAACGAAGCTCCTTTGCCACGAGTTTCATGATACTGTATTTCATAATTTCAATACTTGTTGGTTTTTATTCAATCAGTGTTGTAGGTTTGACATTTTACACAAATCTTGTGTTCGGAATAATCTGTAAAACTGCTTTTATGTTAGAAATTATGTTTTTCTGCTTGCTGATGTGCAGCATTAATACTCGAATTCAAACTGTAAATAGATTCCTCGAATGCAAAAATAAAAGACAAATAGTCTCCTTAATTGACAACTTATTTGGAAGTCCTCAACACGGACTAATTTGCAACAATATTAATTATACCTTTAATATGCCTCTTATAGGAAAACACATTTTCAGTTTGTCCGATTTCTTCATTACTTTTTTAAAACTCTGTAGACATTTCAATCGAGTATTTAATATTCAGGTTCGTGGTAAATATGATTTTAAATATACAATTTATAATATTGTACAGGCTTTGTAAGATAGAAGAGTTGACAATAAATTAAACAGTAATCTCATTAAAAGATTCCGCACCTTATAAATATTTCAAACATTAATTTAATAAATAAAATTTCAGCTTTTCACCACTTCGTACAGAGTCTTCATATACATTATAAATTACACTTATATGTACTTGTGTAGTTTGAAGTATGATGTAAGTATATTTCTGTTTGTTCATTGATTTAATTTTATTGTGTGTAATTACTGCCCTTAAAATGCACTTTTCAATAAATAACTTTTTAGATATGAAATTTTTTAAGAATGAGTAGAACTCCGACTACACATGAATATTTTTACATAGTCTCTATTAAACTGTTCATAAATGTGAATATAATTTTTTACTTTAATAATTGATTGCATATTATTTCTTCTAGTCATGTGATATGTAGAAGTTCACAGTAGTTTTACACCTGATTTATGTATCGGTGAATTTCTCAAAAATTAAGGCTAAGGATTATTGCATCAGTATTTCTGAAATCTCCAAGTCTAATTAAACAACCTTATATTTTCTATGAGGTGTAGTTTATAACTTCGGAAAAAGGGTGGGAGGAAAGTATATTTTCTTGCACATTCTGGAGCACATATCTGAGGGTGTGCTGCTGGAAATTGTGAAAAGAATATTTTTGAAATATTATACTGAAATTAAATATGTGCAATCAAGTGTAATGTTTAATCAAATATACATAATCAATAAAATTCAATGATATAGCTGTAAAGATGGTACTGCCATAACTGTCACACAAAAATATCACTTAATCTTTTTATAAATATGCTTCATAAAGAAAATGAAGCCGTTGTTGAAGTTTTATATTATATAATAAAGTATTAAAACTGTTAATTTCATTTCAGGCTCTCCCAAAATTTTCACTTTTTGACCTATTATTTTGGTCATCTTATCCCATGGCACAAATAGTGAGTATTTGCATCCTGTGTGAATGTATCTACCAGCAAGTAGAGAAGACGAAAACCTGCTTGACACTGATCCAAACTGACAAGGATATTCGTTAGTACTCAATTCAAACTTTCTCTAAGTATATTTCATTTTACTTTTATTTATTTGGTTATAAGGATATCAGCAATAAATATTTAATAATATTTTCTTGTGAATTTAAAGAAATTCAAAAAATTAAGAGAGTTGATTAGAGAAAGAATATTTTTTATATGTATATGTATATCTATGTGTGCACATATGTCTGCAGGCACACAAACTCGCACGCACGAAGATATATTTGTTTGGGTGTATATGTATATTTATAAGTTTAGGTATCTATGTTTATTAAGATTTTATAATTAAGGAAAATTAATGTAGCCTTGTTGACCTACGACCAAATATGCAGACAATTCAGAAAATACAAGTATCTTGACAAATGTCTTTGTAAATTATTTTCTTATGAAAAAATTTACAAAAAACATTCATTTTTCCCAAACCAATAGATTTTATTTATTAACCTTTTCTCGAAACCTATTCTTAAAAAATGCGATGCGTAGCTTTTGGATAATATGGTTATGCGAATAAATGCATAGCAGCTATATTTTATTGATACTAATATTATTATTGCTTGAAACCAAAAATAGTAAAATGATAATTTAAGGATTTACTTGAGAAATTTTATTCAAGTCAATTTGTATACAAATATATTTAGATGACAAAATCTTTGTCAAAATATCTTTTGGTAAACAAAATATATGAAGAGTCAAAAGATAAACATCTCAACTAAGTCAATATCTTAACTGGTAGTAAAGATCTTGCTTTGAAGTAGGAACGTCCCTTGAAGTCTGATTCAGTTTTGCTTCATCATTCGAATTATTGCTGAATAAGTATATTACTTTGCGAATATGTGAATACAGTTAAAGACCTATATTAATTTTTCTGAGGAAAATTTATTTTTCTTCATGTGATTTTACCATGTGTTGACAATTATTTTGTTTTTATTATTCAAAACAATACTTACAATTCTTACAAGTTCTAAAATTTATTACAACTTTCACTAAATTATACTTATGAGTTGTCTTCATGAACAACCTTTTTGATTTTCATTAAATTAATATTATCATTTAAAATGTAAACACATAATAAAATTGCAATGAAGTCAATTCTGTGCATTGAAAATATTTTAAAAAGACTGATTGATTTCACATATTGAATGATAATAGAAGTCACAAAACCTTTTTTCATAATGTTTGTCCTTCTTTTAGTCTGTTTGTTACTTTTTTTTAATCATACAAAATCTACTTGACAAATTTTAATAAAATTTGGAGTAGCTTAACACAAACAACATATAGGATACTTTTCACCTAAATATCACATATTAACAAAAAAACTTGACTTGGTGAATATTAGGATATCGGTACTACCAGTGCGATCTATTAGTGTAGTTTAGTAAACTTTATGTTCATAGGTATATGATGATTTTGTACTGCCAATACCGTCTAATAACATTTTAGTAGAATTCCTGAACATAGATATTGCAAAATTAAATTAAAAATGAAAAACCATAATAGTGATGGTAATAATAATTACAGCCGTGATGTGATGCTTAGTGCATTGGTACGATATGTTGAAAGTGTGGCTGCAAATTCCACCAGCTGTTCAACATTTTGTTTGTGTGGTTTACAATAGTGATTACCACACTGATGCTATTTTTAAATATTAAACTTTTTGGAACTTGTTTCTGGCTTATAATATCATTAAAATAAAGAGACATCTACCACTAGTTAATATCAGTATTTTTAAGTTTTTCGTTTCTAGAAAATTAAGTCTACGTGTTGATTTTGAAAGAAATCTAAGTTGTCATAGGATTTACAGGTCAATCTGTCATATATTGTCAATATTTTTAAGTATGACAGTTATTCCAAACCATAATTATCAGTAAATTTCGCACAAATGAAGCTGCAGGCAGGGCTAGTATTATATATATCATATAAACTTTACTTTTGATTATGCTTTACAGACATTAAAATGCGAATTGTGATATAAATGTTATTGGTTAATTTCCAGCAATTCGTGTACGTAAACAGGTGAAGGTGATCCAAGATTTGATCGAAGTCAGTAAAATGGGTCAGTTCACAGTGTTCCAGATGTTTCATCTACGTGCTTCTCTGCTACTCGGTCTGCTGAGTCTCCTTGCTACATATATTATTATAATGATACAGTTTCTTAACATATATTAATTGATGCTGTAAAAACCAATATTAATTTTAATCAACTAGAACATATAATATTTAGAATTTTTTTACTATTTCATCTCTATACTCCAAATTTGACCAATTTTTGAAGTTTAGGCAATTCTTACTGCACTAATTATTATTATCTTATTTTATTATCAGTAGGATGTTATTAATATTGTAAAAACAATTATATTTTTATGTGCTTATTATGTTTATTTTTTAATTATTTTCACTCGTTGTAAACTTTGGATAAACTCTATTGCAAACTTAGTAACGTTTCTAGAATAAACACCTTCATAACTCACTTCAAATAAATTATTTCTATCAAATATCTCGTTCCACATATTTTGTCAATTTGTTAATGTCCAACAGGCACACATGCACAAATGCACGCATACGCACATGCATACATGCTCGCACACACGCACCCATACAGACACACATGCAAATATGCACGCATGCACTCACACACTATCATGCATACACGCACTCAAACACACGCACACAATCACATGCATATTGTGATTGCGTATTTATTCTGTTACGGCAAATATGACAGAGTCTCCCGATCCGGTTTTTATACTTCCATTTTATTTTCTAAAATAAATAACCGGCACTGGAGTCTATTCAGTGCCATATTTTAAATTTCAACTTCATTAGTTTAATTTTTAAGTACGTAAGAAAATAAACTAATGATATGCACTGTCTCATTGCATTGTGCCCGTTGAATTTTATCGTGTGCTTATGTATTGACTGAGTTTTTAAGTTAAGTCATCCTTAAGGAAGCCTTGCCTTCTGTATTACAGATAATAAAATATTGTTCCATAAAATAATATTATTATTAATAATTATTTTGTTCCATATTGATTCATAAAATAATAACTTCGGCAGTAAATTTTTTAAAAATTTGCAACTGCATAAGAAATATTGTTACAGGAGTAAGTTCCGAATTACAAGTGTGGACATTATCTGAAATTTGTGTTTCGTCAAGTCAATAATACATCCTTTTTAAGGAAAATTATACAATACATATGAACTTCTTTCTCCAACTGAAACATGGTGCTGCACTATTAGTTGCTTACTCTGAACAATTTCCTGTGGTTTCTTCTTCACTTTCTTGTACTTTCACCAATATGCCGACTTCTGTTTCCATTGTCAACACGCCTACAGTTGCATTTTCACTTTAAATTTTTGATTTTCCTCACCTAATGTTAAACCTTCCTCATTGTCATTGTTATGCACAATTAATAATTGAAAATTTTCATTTCCTCTGGCTCAGTGTTGACCAGGGAAAAATTTGAAATAAACAAATTTTGCTTTAAAGGTTCTTCACCAAAAAAAAACAAAAAAATGTAATTTAATTAAATCTAGTTATAATTATATTCATTAAAGGAAACTATTAGATGATACAGTAACCATAAATCATTTTTATTCTGAACCAAAAATAAACCTTAAAGCATAAAATTTAAAGTAAATATTTTCAACAATTTCTTGCTACTTGCTCTTTTCACATGTGACTTTTCTCAATATTACCAGCACACAGAATACAAAAACTATTTCAAAGTTTAATATTTTATACATATAAAATATTATGATAGAGTGGATTTCACGTAAAATGTGAAAATTCCACAATGTATTGCATGTGCATAAAAGGTTCAAAGAAGACCAAAATTCACTGATGTCAAGACTTGAGAAGACAGGTCATTTTGTGATGTATAAGGAATGCGGGGACTTAGGAAAGTATTATAATTTTATTGTAGACAAAAAACAATAATATATTTAAAAATTGTTTCACCTCACACATCATATGTACTCATTTTTTGATAGATTAGTACACAAACGTCTCTCCTTGTTCTTGAATTTTTTTTCTTCTTACTTTATAAATTTAGTATTTTTATATTATTTTGTATGTATTCTTGTTCATATAATAGTAACTGCCATATATTATTATAAGTAATAATAAACTCAAGTGTCGGTCACAATACAATTCTATTTGGTATAGGCACTCAAAATACTTATTTTTTGGCTTGACTTTCTGTTGTAAATATACATTACCTTGAGGTAAACTTGTTTCATTTTTCATTTCTAATGTCAACAGACATGTAGTTATGTTCTGTATATTTATGCTTTCTGACTGTATAGTGACACTGTGAGATATTTAACGCAATGATTATAAAAATATCTAAAATATTATTAAAGAATATTAGTTAGTGTTTATAAATATCTTAATAGAATATAAATAAAATGTGTAAAATAACATTGGAACATACGTCAAAACAAGCATGAGGGTATATTACAATGACAAAATTATATGGCAAGTAAATTTATATTAAACTGGTATAGTGCATGTATATTCTGTGTTATATGTCCTCAGAAAATGGTAATAGTCAGTCAGTGTTATCCACCTGTCCTTCTGATGTTCTTGTGTCATGAGGCGACAAAACTAATTGATTTCTGTCCTGCAGTCTTTGTTCACACCTCTTCTGTTAATTATTAGCTAAGCTTTCCTATCTTCCTCAGACAAAGAAGGAACCATGACGGGCATTTTACTTTAATCGCTTTAGTATTGATAATTGTTAGTAGTACACTGAATCAGAGACAGATGATGTCAAGTTAAGTAAATTGATCCAATTGATAAAATATAATTTTTTAGATGATACACATATTTTTTGTGTATCATCTAAAAAAGTATTCGGCCAAAACTCATGTCTACAATAATTATAGGGAATAAATGTTTCTATCATTTATTTATAATTATTATATTTATAAATAACTTAATTTCCATTGTATCTATAATTAATTGAAATTGTATAAATTGCTGGAGATTATCTGACAGTAGTGGTAGAAATAGGATGCTATATCATTGCCAATAGTTATTACTACCAGAAACATAAATTTAGAAAATGAGTAAGTTTTCTTTAGATTGTTCACGGAAAAAAGGATTGAAGTGAACGGATTACCTAGTAGTCTTTTCTTGTCAATTTACAATAAGTATTAAATTTGCAAGGTACACGTAAACATTTTAATACTGAACTTAACTTGGGAAGCATTTGAAAATAGTACCAATTTCTATGAAACTTTTTAAGTTTTCATATAGAGAATTGCCTTAACTTTAAAATTGTAATTTCTTAATCGAATAAAAGAAAATTAAATCTTTAAAATCTACCGAAAACAAACTTTAAAAACACTAAAATTTCAGTCTTATGAAAATTTCGTTTTTCCGGGTCAGATAGAGTAATAGACGAGGGTTCACTTCAACGGTAGCAAGGAAACAAAAAAAAGCAAGGAAATATGTCACATTTAGAATGATTCTATCTCCAAAAATAATAATTGTATTGCATAAAAAAATGTGTCATTAAATAAATTGTAAAGTACAATTTATAATAAAGCTTCAGTGGAATGGCACTAACACAAAATTATGCATGCTAGTTTCATCTATAGAAAAATTTAAATTAACTTATTACCTATAGAAAAATTTAAATTAACTTATTGCCCGCTGAAATATACTTTTCATACTACTGTGAGCAGTTTTCTCACTTATGCAATGTTACTTTGATCTTTTTTATTTTTGATATATATATTTATATATATATATATAGATATATATGTGTATATATATATATATATATATATATATATATATTATGTATTTAAAATGATGATTGAAATGTGCAAAAAACTTATTTTTCAATTTAATCCCAATCTATTTCAATACACTTCTTACATTTATTAAAAAGGGCTTTTAACCCGGCCAAAAAATATTCACCGTATTTTTCATCGAAATGTTCGTTTACGACCATCTTCATTTCTTCGTAACTGGAAAATCTCAAAATGAATTTGATGATAGATAAAAAGACTAATGGCCTGATTAAGATAAAACTTGCCATTTATACTAAAAATGAGTCATAGAACTTGCTACAGCTCATTAAATTACCCTCACTAATGACCTAATTATCAATTCCATAAACTTAAAAATACACTCTCTTAAATCTTATATTGGGCGTTAGCTGAAAATCAGCCTTGCTGGCGATGCTCTCTGCAAAGCTGTATAAACTGAATTAATAATGCGTATGTGGATTATTTTTATAAATTTATTTTTCATTTAGGTTATAATACTTTTCAAGTCACTGCATCGTTTTTATATTACAAAATAGCCTGCCCTCGTAAGTCCTGACATCAAAGAACTTTTTTCCTTAACTCTTTCATACACAGATGCATTTGTCCTCATAGAATTTTCTTATTATACACAAAATTCACTCAATTTTAACATTTCTTACATTTGTAATTTTATACTATACGCTAGATTCACTATTTTTTGTGCTGGCACGTCTGAGAAATGTAGCTAGTGAAAAAATATAGAGCTGCAAAATAGTTAAAATCACTATGGTAAATCTTAAGTCTTTGTATTTATTCTTTTGCAAAATGCTGGTATTTTATTATTATCGCATTTAATCTTTCTCAATTTTTTTTCCACAAAAAACCATAAAGCGATGCTGGTGTCCAAGTACGGACTATAGGAAGATTTTTTTGGTTCAATAGACAATACTCACTATGAGGAGTTAAGATTTTTGATCAATTAGTTGCGGACAACAGCACTTTAAGGTTAGATGAGGAAGATTAATTATTTATATATATCAAGATATAGATTTAGGCATGTTAATAGTTGAAATAGAAACAAAAATACTATCAAAAGCACACAAAGAAATCATCAAGAAAGCAATACATCACCAAGATTCAATAAGAGACTATATTTAGATGATTAAAAATTCATATAAATCTATAGTATTATTTTTAAATCTATAATATAGTTTTTCAGCAAATTGTTGATAATTTTAGATAATAAGCGTGGAATAATACAGTCCCTGCACTTGATATAATTCTGGTTTAATATTATTTGTATAATGACTCCTATTTCATATTGATTAATTGTCGAACTGCTAAACCCGCAGAAATGACATCATTTTTAGAAAATTTTTAGCGTATTCAATATGACATAAATTTAAATCAATTTCATACATGGAACAGATTTTTGTTTATACAGGCATTTACCCATACCTATGTTATATACCATCATGCATTTTTATTTATTTAAACCGGTAGGTTAGAAGTAAAAAAATATATCAAGGGACAGGTGGGTTGAAACATACTTGGAACTGAAAAAAAATATGTCTTCATTTAATTCTTTGTAGATTATTGGGTGTAAATGCAACTATTAATTGTTTTAATGAAATTTAGCAAATTAGATCCATTGTAATATTGACAATTTATAAACATTTATTAAATTTTTTACGTCGATGGAAAATCTTCTTTTAGAATTTTTATGGAAACTGAAGAATATTTTTAGTGTATTATGATATTTCATAGCATTAAATTATTTGTTTGAAAATTATGATAGGAATAATTGAGTACTATTATGTAATCTTTTACTTTGTGTTTCAAGGATTAACAAATAGCATTGGTGTGCTTGAAATATATATATATATATATATATATATATATATATATATATACATACTTGAAACATAGTTCACAAGTAGGTTTATTTCATTTTTATATCTTTTTAGCCAAATCTGATATTTTATCACAGCCTTAGGGACCTTCTCCCATGGTTTAGTTCAAGGAATCTCCCTCACACCTTAATCTTAACCCAATTGATACAATACACAATTGAAATTTGTGACAATTGCACACCTCCAAAATTTAATTATCAGTTGTTTGTAGAAATTAGTTGACTGAAAACTATCTACAACTGCACCATTTCGAAAAGGTTATAAAGTTTCCTGAATGTTAAAACAATGTTTTTATTTGCAAGTATGTAAAGAGATAGCAAAAAATATTATGAAATTTTAGAAAGAACAATATTTCACAAACAATAACAGATACAAAACTAATTTTACATTTGAAAACATCTTGAGATACTTGTAAAATAAATTTTCCAAGTTAGATTTAAGTAACATTGAAACTTGCAAAAAATGCAATGTGTCAAAACAATATGTCGTAGGGTGCAAAAGAAAGGAAATGTTGCATTAAAACTAATCAAGTTTTGATTTTACAACTTACTTTGTGGAATTCTAAACAAAATTGCAAAAAATAATATAATTTTCATGAAATCAATGTCATAAATTGTTCAAGAAAAAGAGTGAAAAATGTTTATTTCATCACATATGATCAAAGTATTTCTCTAAAACTGGATGAACTTTGTAATCTGAATTGTATACAGGTTATGTACCTCCAAAACAAATATACAGAAAAAAAATATTGCATTCATCTGATAATTAAGTACTTAAAAAATAGTTATAAACTGCATTTTAACCATTGTGCGTTTATCACAATCTATGTTGAAAGGAAAATTTTTTCCGAAAGAAATCCATAAGAAATCATATTTTTTCTGTACTTAAAGGTTATTAGTTAATGTTATTTAATTTGAGGGAAATTTTATTTGTGGATGCAATAATAGTCATAAAAAACGAGCAGTAAAACTGCAATCAGTTTTCAATGCAGTTTATTAATAAATTGTTAATAATAACAGAGATTATCCATAATTATGAATAGGTAAGATGTATACACAATTATATATAATTAATATTATTTAAGTACTCCAAGAATTAATGAAACAACATTTAAAAACTTAAAAGTAAGGCATTACGATGCCTTACAAAAACTTATTATTATTTTTTTATGTTAGTTATTGCATATGTCACCAGTTTGACATCAGGTGTTTTCACATACTAGAATTTTGTAACTGAAGTGAGTTTGTTTTATTGTGCAGTCAAATTATAATGTTAGCATTATGATGATTTGTAATACTTGTTGCACTTGCCAGAAAATATTACACTACGAGTTCCTATAAATAACAAGCGTACATCATACTGGCCTAAAATGCTACTTAGTGTCACTATATAATTTTTTGTAACAATTATTCGAATGTCGTATGGTTGCTGTAATTATTGATTGAGCAAAGTAAGACATTGTTCTTTCTTTTCTTTCACCATTTTATACATCACATTCCTTAGCGACGTAATACAATGTAGGCATGTTACAAAATAATTCCCTTCAGTTTTTATCGATTTCGTATACACAAAATACAAAGAAGACAAAATATTTTTGGTATCATATTTAACTAATGAAATAGTAAAAATCAACACCTATAAAAATATCACTAACTTTTATCAACTTACATTATTTATTAAATTATAATATGTGTTCACGATAAAACTTTCCCTCTATTTAAAATACAAATAACTTTTTTGTTATAAATGAAAGATGTTTTTATGATGTCAGGAAAATTTTAAAAATACATCTATAATTAGGACTGCTTACAATAACATCACATTAATGAAAAACAAATTAAATAAAGCAATTATTTTATTAATGGCAATCGCCATCTTTAAATTTTTAATTCGAAACATATTTTCCTATTATTTTATCACAAAATACATAATAAACTGATTAGATAAATTAATTTCTCACAGCAAATATATTATAACTATAATTATTTCAGAAATTAATAGTACCATCTTTACTTGGTGTAAATTATATCACATGTTAATTCGATATGTATAAATAGAATTAATTATAGGATATTTGAAAAAACAAATAAAATAAGCATAATCCCCAATAATTACATTTTCATACATAACAAAATACATACTACAAAACTTAGCACCATAATTGTTACATTTGTTATAGGCAGCTCACAGCGTTTTATATTAGTAAATATTGTACTTGCCAGTAGATTGGTCAGTTTAGGGACCGATATTGTGCCCCAGAGCACTTGTCGGGTTACATTTCTCAGAAAGTGAGCATTCATTTTAACCAATTTTAATTCTTCACAAATTTCGGGTAAGGAAAACTAAGACCAGAAAATGCAATTTGTCTGATCAGAAATAATTTTAGACTTAACAATTAATTCATACAATAAATAAAGTTAATTGCAGCTTTATCCTTTATTATTAAATGAAGGAAACCACTAAAGTCCATAGTTGTGTAATGTGAGCCACATTGCAAAAAGCTCTCATTTTTTTTGTGTTTTATATCTCAACAGGAAAAATGAACCCTTTATAAAATTACTTGCATATTTGTCTATCTATCACAACCATTTTTCTCAAACAACGCTTGACATAGAAACTTAAAATTTTACATAGTAATAAAACATATTAACTCTTACATTAATATCACAATACCTAACACTCAAAATACTCATAATGAAATGAAAAAAAATAAGTATTCTAAAAAAATACTATTTGAATCTATATATAGGGTGGGATATTTTTTGAAAAGGCTAGTTCTGAGGGCCTCAAAAACGTTTTTTCATTAAATTTGATAGTATATTTTCAGAAATTTACTGAAAAATATCCAAAATATGCATCCAAATCCCCTCATTCCAAATACTACTCAAGTATCGGAAACGAAAAAATCAGGCTTTTTAGAAGAGTAAATTACGAGAAAATTATGGAGAAATACAAAAAAATTAGCCTTTTAGAAAAGTGCACAAACATTTTAGGAATGTTATAGCAAGATTCTAAATGTTATAATTTTTAAAATTAGCGCCATGTTTTTACGACTGTGAAAGATATAGTTATTTATGTTGAGAAATAATAATATTTTTAAATAGCTTAACAGAAATATTGTGTAACTTATGTTTATAAAAGCCTAAATGCTTAAGGAATTATCGCAGTAAGAGTTCTATTCGTATTAAAGTGGAATTCTCACTGCGATAATTTAATAAAGAGTAAAAAAAGACAGATTTTCCTTTAGAATTTCCATTACTTAAAGAACATCATTCTGGAATTCGAAATGAGAATATTTTATACAAAGTTTTTTGGTTAATAGAATGTTTTTTTTTAAAATTGGTGGATTTTCATCTTATATAAATGCAACAGCAATGAATAAATTTTAAACCAATTATCAAACACTTGCTGTTGTACAGCAACATTGCAGACCTTGCCACTCGGTACAAAAAGTCTAGCAAGCCATTATATGTAGTATGTGCAATTATAAATATGTAATATTCTAGGATCCATAAGAGCATATATTTTAATTTCACGTTTAGCTGGTTTATTGGCATATGTTAGCAAAATTTTGTTTTATCTCTGAACATTTCCAACTGCTTATAACTGGACAGATGTTAACATGACATTTATGATAATTTAAAGTTTAAAACAAAAATACAAAAATATTCTTCTTGCTCCAGTCAAAATACAATTTCCCTTTAGTGTCTAGAAACCTTATCATCCAACTGCAAACCTCTGTATATAATAGTGATTTTCTCCTAGGGCATAATCTTTCTAAATATTTATAAATAATTTTTTTGAAAATTCGGACAAATTAATTTATATGTAGTATAAATATTGCAAAATGCTTTCAGCTCGCATCTTACTAATTCTTTCCTATCATATAGTTTAGACTTATTTAATACACAGAGGTCTGCACTTGATATCCTTTTTTGAAAATAAATGTTCCTTTGTTGAAACAATTATCTTGCAACCATTGTTTCATCGTTGAAACAATTCCATAAATTATATCAATTATCTTACTATCAAAATGTAAATATCAACACTCAACATATAATTTTGTGTTGACAGGTCTGATTTTACTTTGATTATTCTTTTATAATATTTACATTTCATGTATTAACAAAAGTTTTTGAAGTGAAACTTCTTTAGGCGCTATGTGGGGTCGGAACATCCATTGTACAGTGTTTTTGTAATATGTTTGACATCAAAATGGCATAAATCCATCGCGAGGAGGGTGGGAGATAAGTATTTAGCTAAAAACCAAGACATAAATTAATAAATTACAATAAGACAAGAGGTGCGCGCATGCGCAAAAATAAAAATGACGCTCACTACATGTTATCAGCTGTTTCGTACATTAGGTAAAAATAAACTATCAAAGTTTTTTATGCAAACAAACAATAAGTATGTTCACTACTGCTTTCAGCTGTTTTGCATCTCATGCCTGTCAAAAATAAAATGTCATTGTTGACTTATTTATCTATTTAGGGTTGATTTATTCTTTTTTTAAAGGCTTCCTTAATGTAGTTAACATGAAACATCATTTATCTCATAGACTGATCAACAATTGTCTATGGAAATTTATAATAATATATATAAATAAATATATATATATATATATATATATATATATATATATATATATATATATTTATATAAAACAAAAAAATTAATCATTTGTCCATATTTTCATTAATTGAGTTACTTATTTTAATGATATCTGAGAAAAATTTACAGTTTTTATTAAATTTTAATATTTGATATATCTCTGCTTTCAAAAACGTTTGTTCAAGACTGTTAGAATATTTTCCTCTTTTTTTTGTTTGAAAGTGTATTCTAGCGAGGTGATGATCTGATGATGAGCTTTGGAAAAAAAATGGAAGTGCTTAATGGATGGTAATAAATCAATTGTGACCCAAGATATTTTCTACTGGTAGTTGGTACTTCGTAAAATAACTACACTATCAACTAGGCTAGGGTTTGATTATTGTAATACGTGAAATCTTACATACTCAAACTTACAAATGAAATTTAGAAAATTAAATATATAGATGACTGTCATATCTCTGTAGCATACAGAAAAGTTAGTGTTATTATAAATATGGTGATTATGGAACAAAAAAGTAATGTTTAACAATTTATTACCATTGAAATAACAACTTTTTTACCAGTATCAAAATTTTATTTAAAATTTAAAAAAAGGAGTAAAAATGGTGCTACTTTTAGCATTTACAAAGAAAACCTTTTTGCACAATAATGAATGACCATCACCACCATTGAAATGTTCAAACTATTGTTGGTAAATTTTTGTTATTTTTGAGAAAAGTGAAAAAATATTTCCATCCTAAAAAAACTATGTAAGTGGGCGAAACTAAAATTAATAGAGAAAAGAATTGTAACAACAAAACTTAGTGCTAGTAAGTAGAAGAGCACATTGACGTCAAAATTATATGACAAAAGATAATTCGGGGGTTTCAGGGGAATCAACATCTTTATCAACATACAAATGATTTACACGAGTGTGTTTGTGTATCTGCAATAAATAAAATAATTATTGAATATATTGCCGTATGCTCATAGTTATACATTTAGTTTAAAAAGCAAGAAATAAATTAAAATGCAAATTTAAAAACTTCAAAATAAAAACATTACTTAATACAGAATGATTTTTTAAAAAAAAAAAATGAAAAAACTTGGAATTGCTACCAAGCGGACGCTCCTCATCTCTCACTTACACGGATTCCCATACAAATAGATTGTTAGAATGTAGGTAACAAAATTATTATAACATGTATGCAGCGCCAGCTATGTGATACTCAATGTAACATGTTGTAAGAAATAAAGTCAGTCAATTAAAGAAAGCCAATGTGTGATAAGAGGTTATGGTTTTTTGGTTTTTACGGTGATCATTTAGTAAAATACAATTGAAAATTGTTGATTTTTCGTGTAAACCTAGTGGTGAACTATATTCAAAATATTCCGAAACTGAAAGGACGAGAAAATTATGAAGAGTAGAGTTTTGTAGTTGAAAATTTGTTGGTGCTTGACAACCTGGTGCACTATATTAAATTAGAGCAATTTCGAGGCAAAACGATCAGATAATGCAAAAACTAAGGCAAAGCTAGTTTTAACGATTGATCCGGGATCGTACGTGCATATTAAGAAAACAAAAATGTTTTTGGAGTTGTGGGTCAAACTAAGAACTGTGACTCAGGGTTTTCTAGGAAAATACTACGACATTTAATCTCGTTACGACAAGAAAATTGCTATTCCATGAATTCATACGTCACGCAAGTGGTCGAAACAGCTCAGAGATTAAAAAGCACAGGATTTACAATAACCAATGAGTGGATTGGTTCATTATTATTTGCTAATAATTAAAGCCCATGATAATGGCTGTAGAACACTTGGGAAATATGATAACCATAAATACAATAAAATCAAAGTTGATCAATATGGAGGTTTAAAATTCCTGTGCCACTGTATTTGTTGCAAACAATAGTAACAAAAAGCAACTGGAACATAAAATTGGTGGGACGTCATTATCAAACACAAAAGAGTTAAGTGACAAGACCATAAATGTGACTTGTTATAAATGCAAGCAAATGGGTCATTATGGAAACCAGTGACCATTATTGGCGAGAACTACACTAGTGGTCAAAAATTTTACACCGCGTTTATCAGAAATAACCATTGCAAATGATATGAAAGTGTCAGTTTTGATTTCTGGGAATGTATAGATATAGACAAATTGTAACTACAACATCATGGTTAAAAATATGCTATGCGTGCCAAGTTTAACAATGAAGTTTTTGTCAGCAAGAGAGCTAATCAAAAATGGAAACAGTGTTGTTTTTGAAGATAGTCAATGTTATATTTGCGACAAAAAGAATGAATTGGTGGCCACAAAAATGTTAAGAAATGGTAGGTACAAGCTAAATATTAAAGTAGCAGATTGTATTCAGGCAGCAACTGCTGTAGCAAGTGCGGAGCTTTGGCGATTAGCACACATTAAGAGTGATGATTTGAACAAAATGAAGAACGGAATTGTAGATGGATTGTCTTGTCCATATACCAGTGATATCACGAAGAATAAATGTGTAACCTGTTGCGGAGGTAAACAAATGAGGTTGCCATTTTCTCATGTCGGGCAGAGAAGTCGAAAAATACTATAGATAATATATGTTGATGTATGTGGTGCCATAGAAATAAAATCCATTGCCGGCTCTCAGTATTTTGTACTGTTTATTAATGAATACAGTTGCATGACTTTTATACATTTTCATAATCCTAAGAGTGAAGTTTTCAATATATTCAAAAATTTCAAAACAATGGTTGAAAATCGGCAGAATAAAAAAATAAAAATACTCTGTGTGCAGTATTTTTATTTTGTAATTCTGCCAATTTTCATTGATGGAGAATTTTATAATGGAGAAATGGAAGATTACTTAGTCAAAGAGGGAATTATCCACCAGAAGACAAATGCATACACACCAGAACAGAATGGTGTTTGTGAACGAGCTAATAAAACTGTTGTAGAGAAAGCGAGATGCCTACTTTTTGATGTAAAGTTAGAGAAGAAGTTCTGGGCTGAAGCAGCTAACACAACAGTTTAATTAAAAGAACCGATCTGAAACTTCAAGTTTGGGAAATAAACACCTTATGAAGTGTGACATAAAAAGAAACCATACTTAAGTCATATACATCTTTTTGATAGCCCTGTGATGATTCACATACTGAAGGAAAAGCGGTTAAAATAGGACAGAAAAGCTAAAATGTACATCCTTGTAGGTTTTTGAGAAACAGTGAAAGGATATTGTGTATATAATCCCAGAAAAAATGTAATAACTGTGAAGAGACACTATGACTTAGTGATGGAAAAAAAGACAAAAACATCAGAAATCCATAAAGACGAATACGGAATGGATACGGAACGACATTGAAACTGAAGTAAATGAGATGCCAGCAACAAATGAAAATGTCAGAGATTCAGTGGGGGAGGCCTCAATGAATGAATCTCTACATGATATAGATTCAACATTCTAACTACTTCAAATATGGAGGCACAACCAGTTCCAGAATTTATACAGAGTAAAAGAACATGAAGCCTCCAGAACACTTTGGTTTTGGTAACATGTGTGTTTCCAGTTATAGTCCAGAAGTTGAACAGATAGTTTTCTCAGAAGTGCTGAATGGACATGAAGCCGATCAGTGGAAATAGGCTATGCGAGAGGAACTCCAATCATTCGAGGACAATAATGCGTGGGAACTTCTTAAAATACCAAGCCATGGTTCTATTGTACAGTGCAAATGGGTGTTAAATAAAAAATTTAACGTGAATGATAAAGTGTAATATCACGCCATACTTGTGGCAAAAAGTTTTTCACAATGACAGCATATTGATTAAAAAGACACATTTTCTCCAATCGTAGAACATTCCACTCTGGGAATGTTGTTTGCCCTAGGTGTACAGTGGGACGTGGATATTACACATCTAGATGTGACGACTGAAAAAGAAAATATTTACATATCAATTCCAGGTTTTTTAAACAAAATCAGGGGAAAAGTTTTGAAACTCAAAAGAGGTATTAATTTATTATTAAAGCAATCTTCTTTAGTTTGGTATGAAAAAGTGAAAGACTGTTTGTTTAATTTAGATTTTAAAATTAGTAGATTTGAACCATGCTTGTTTAGAAAGTTTTCTGACAATGTTAAGATTATTGTGACTATCTATGTTCATGATTTTTTAATATTTTCAAATTGTACTAAGGAGACTGAAAAATTGAAAATCGTTCTAAGTTCTGAATTCAAATTGAAAGATTTAGCTCCTGTTGGCGTTACTTATGCATGAAAATTAAAGTGAACTAAGAATATAAGACTATAACAGTTGATTAACAGGAATATATAGATCATTTATTGTCAGGTTTAAAATGTCAAATTGCAAAACTGTAGATACCCCTATTGAAAGTAAATTGAACATAAAAAAGGCTGAAAATTGTGCAATACACATTCCATACCAAAAACTGAGAGGAAGCCTTATGTATCTAGCTATTTGGACTAGGCCAGACTTATCATACCTCTTAGCTATCTCGGCCAGTTTAATTGTTATAATGAAACTCATTTTAATTATGACACGATAAAAACCAAACATTATTGTTTAACATGCATTAAGGATAATGTAGAGCTGACGGGTTTTGTTGATGCAGACTGGGCTAGTGATAGTTTTGATAGAAAGTCTTACACTGTGTTCTGTTTTGTTATGAATGGTACTGTGATTTCCTCGCAAAGTAGGAAACAAAAGACTATTACCTTATCCAGCATTGAGGCGGAATATTGCTTATATCAGCCATTTTAATAAATAATTATTTCAACCTACTAGACAATTTTTTATTGTAAATACCCCAAATCAGATCTCCATTAAAAATGCTCAATATCATTTATGATCACACAAGTGTTATTGACAACCTAATAATAACACACATTTCATTAGTTTTAGTGTTTGCTTTTACAATACCAACCTCATTAATTAATAACACTTGACAACAATTACCTACCTCCCATGCTAATGTTAATCATAATTAAATCACAGGCATAATAACAAACTTTCATTATTGTGTCTAATGCAATATTGTATATATATATATATATATATATATATATATATATACAGCATTGTGCAAAAATATTAGTTCTTTAAACATGAATTTTACGAAATAAATAAATTTGTTTAGTTGTGTTTTGCAATTTGTTTATTGGTTCTTTTTATATAAAAATATTACATGATGTGAGGCCATCTATAGATTTAGAGCACAGATAAGACGAGCTTTTTCCATTCATTATCGCTTAGACCTTCTTCTTGAAGTGCTTCCAAAATTGATTATTTCAAGGTGATATTAGGATACAAAATTTTCTTCTTTTAAATTGACATTTGTTTGAACAAACTAAGATCTGAAGATCATTGATCCGAACTGAAAAGAACTACACAGAAAAGACGTTATCCAGTGCTTTCAGTTTCCCGTGATGGTTGACGTATGATACGATATGTTGTTTTGTTCCTATTTCAATTTGCATCGCCAATAACATCAAAAACAGATGACCTCAAAGCACTTTCTAGTACTTCTGTATGCCTTATGCTATTTATACGATCGTTAGAAGAATCATTCTTCCAACTTCACTGGCAGCCGTACAAGCCGGACCATAATATTACCTCCGCCATGTTTCATTCTATGCACTGTACACTCCAATTTGCATTTGTATCCCTAAATTACTTTTCACTTTACATGTGTGCCTGCAGGAATTTAAAACATTTAAACAATTTTATAAACAGTCAAATTAAAATATATCATTAAAAATATTTTTAAAATGTTGCCTGAAAAAATGATTATTTTTTTATGACGCACACTGCTTAATTTCAATGTTAACGAGTCCAGTTCAACACATTTCTTCTCATTTGCCGGAAAGAGCCGTGGCTACTTTCTTTCATCCAGTAATATTTTTTGAAGTATATGCGCACTTAAAAGTCTCCTTCCAGATTTTAATAAGGATGTAGCCAATTGCTAAGATGTTTCTTTAGATTTACAAAGACATTGTCTAATCAGTAAAGTGTCCTTACCATCCATTAGTTTTTGTGACAAGTTACACTTCAATGTCTAATGTACATTAACAATAAAGAATTAATTCTCCATTTCGTGTTTTACATTAGCAAATCTATAACACATTATTCTGTTTCCAATTGAGACTTGCTTGTCAATGTAAAAATTTAAATTTCAAGTTATGGTAGTTGTGTTATATTTGCTAAGTTGTTCTTTTGAGTGTTATATTACGAAAGAGGTCTTAATTTTACAATATAACAAGCGAAGTGATTTCACAAACAAATGGACATTAGTCCTTTTTTATTTATACCCCAAAATGAAACAAAATAAAAAGAAACAATTTATTAAATTAGGTTTAGAATTGATCTTGAAGAAAGTAATTTTCCTTTTAGAATTAAAAGAAAACTGAGTTGCTACGGTTTTCTAATAATTCTTCAAAATGCTTTATGCATTTAAAATCCAAGCATAAATTGAGGTAGGTATTTCTGATACACCCTAATAAATAGGTTTTCATTATTTAAATTTTCTTGCATCAAAAACAATTTTTACATTGCATCATCTTATACAAACGCAAGATACAATAGAAGATTTTGTTCAAAATATGTATGATATGTAAAAAATGTTTATTACAAAATTACGATGTCTTGTTTTAAAACAATGGCAATAAAGCACATATTGACTCATAGATTTGTGCTTCGAAATTAAATTTCTTTTTTGTTTGTAGGTTTTCTTTCTAACTTAGAACAAAAAAAGTTTGAGTATACAAGCAAGAGTACAGATTGAATAATACTCGTAAATTAGTATTAGACTCACACACACCCACACCTTGAAAATGGACCATGAAAAGTTAGAAGTGAATCCAAGTAAACTTCCAAATTAACTACTTCAATACGTCGGCATAAGAGTGTCCCCTAATGGTGCAATCATACTTGAGAAGAATACGCTCTTGACTGTGACTCATCATAGAGCATTTGTTTGCTTGCATAGTTGATTGTTATTTATTGGGATTTATGTACCTTCTAAAATGTGGGACCTGAATTACTTTTCCATAATTACATATTTTAATATTTTTACATATTTTAATATATTTCATAGACTGATAGAATGGTGCAAACATTGACAAGAATCTGATTTTATTCACGTTTAAGTTGACTAGCAAACGAAAGATGTCACTTCCCTGGTTTAAACTTGAAACACACGAAACTATAAAAATTACAAAATATAGATTGCGACTTTAGTGGTTGCCCAATGTGTGATAATTAACTTCAATATTAAAAAGATATATAAGTGAAAAGATATTTTTTGAAATTACTTTTCTATAGTTTTACAGACAGAGTGGTGCTTTTGTATTGTAAATTTTTTTATGTATTATGGTGAATCCAGCTATAACTTTCTTTTCATTTTAGATTTATAAATAGCAAATAGGTGGAAACTTTCGTTTTTCTCTTTTTTTGCTTGAATATATTTATACAAATTCCTAGACTTAAATTCAAACAGAGTAATTGATGAGCACAAATATAAATGTTTGTAAAAATATCCATGATCTTAAATTTGTATAATAGTAAAACAAGCAATAAATTCAGAAAAATATTTTTAAATTTGTGGTGTTGAAATATTTTTATGCTTAATTAAAGGATGTTATTCAACACTCCATATATAAAAATATTAATTTATCAGTAAATGCTTTTTTTGAATGATATTTTTGTTTTTAAATATAAAGTGTAAAAAATTGTAATAGTATTAATAAAAGTTTGTTTAAAAAAAAACTAAATATTTTAATATATGAACTTTTATTTTGTCAACTTTTGCAGCTAGCAATATTTGCAAGTTGTTTCTTATTTAAAATAAATAAAATTTTTTTGTGTTTGTACATTGAAGATATTTTACTTTAGAAGATTTTTTAACTAAACTTGCCTTTTAGGGCTCTTTGGACTGAAAAACCGTTTATTTAAATGTTTACCTGTCTCTTTTTTGTTTGTCTGTTTTCGTGGAAACCTAAAACAGACTTATATTCCTCGAAGCGTTCACTCATAGAAAACCTTCATTTCGTCTACCTAGCTTACGTAGTTTGTGAGAAAAATTTATCTAATTATACCTTCGTGATCCTACTTTTTTAATTAACTTTCAAGTTGAGGTATGAAAACTCATTTTTCAAAATATGTTCAAATATTATTAAGTGCCTTCTTATAATACACGGATGACTGGAAACATTTGTTGGTGGCCACAACTCTATGTTTATTACTTTAGTCCGTTATGAACATTCACATAAATAAATGATCTCTAAAATTGCTACGCTAATATGAGTGCAAGTTCAAGTTTGCATGGCGTGTTGCTCTCCTGCAGAATGTGAATAAAGTGGAAAAAAATTGCCATTTCACTAGCTAATTGTAATTCTTTATAATTTGTATCCCATATATGTATTGACTGACATATAAAAATATCTGGCCTGTATACCACTATGAATTTTCTTAAGTTAAATAATTAAAGGTGGAACTTAAAGTATTTAGATATATTTAAAATTAAATAAGCTAGTTGTAGCTGTTTGCTTCCTTTACTTAATTAAAAAATAAATATGCATTTCACTTAATTTTTTTATTAATTCAAAATAATAATAATAGATAAGGCAAAAGCCTAGTCACTAAATAATATGATTAATTGTCATCTGTAATCACACGTGAATACAAGAATAAATGTAACATTCATCCAGAAATAAATTAACAACAACAGACAATAAAATGTTCCATTTATTTATTTTACAAATTAATTATTTCTTATTATACAATACGGAAAGATTCAGAATAATTTTATTTACTTACATCTCAAGTGGGAAAAATGTGGTTCAGTAGTCGGCCCTATTCCCATATAAATATAAATATATATATTAATTGTAAGTAAATGACATATTGAATATTTTTATAAATCTATATATAGCTCCATAAACATTAATTACAGTTTTTCAGATCGAACTGTCTTTCATGAAATAAAATTGAAATATCACAACAAAATTTGTTGAAAGTAAACTCAAAAAGGCAGGCAAGAGTGATGCATTGAGTGTGAAGAGGCGAGCGATCTTGAACTCAGCAAAGCCAGGTGTTGATAACAAGCGACTCAGGTCTTCCAACTTGTGTTGATTTTCAGTAGCTAAAGATGATTTTGAAAACAGTAATGAAAATAAACTTTTAATGACGAATAACAATTAACATTTATCTACATGATCGATATAGGTGTAACGAGTTTACTTACTAAATTTCTTATAAAGAATTAATTTCAGCACAAGTGTCCAGGTAAAACAAAGTCGTTGCGTGAGCCGCTCACTAGTAATGCATACGAAAAACAGCCCAGTAGCGAGATGCAGTAGCCATAGTGTCATGATCATGGCCAGTCTGTATAATTCAGTCTGAGGAAATGAAGCTTATAAAATGGAAAATTTTCATTAAAATAGTAATGGGAAATAAAAAAGGTTTACCTCTGAAGCCGCCAAAGTAACAGCACCTTGAAAAGAAACAAATACGCTTCCAAAGGACGTAGAAAATACCAAGAGAATCTGTGAAGTAATAGGTAATTAAATTTGTGGCAATTTTAATGAAAATTTTATAAGATCTATTAAAGGCGGTAGGAAAGATGTGTTATTTTTATAGAGTATGCCCCAACAAATATGTGGAATGAATGAACCACATTATCATATTCACAGGAAGCAATGGAAATAAAGTTTTCCTTAGATTGCTGTATCAGAAACAAGCGCAAATACATATAATTTCTTACGTCATATTCTTTCCAGAAAATGAACACATCTGCTAACATACATCCCAGAATAAAATAAATAAATTGTATTCTTACTTGCATAAAGAAAACTTCATCTAATAAAATACAGATGTCTCCAATCTTTGAAAACAGCTGAGTTGTTCTGGCAATAACAGACTTTACATCTTCAAATATTATTGTCATTGTATCAAAGTCATTATGCAAACGAGGGTAGTCTTCATCGAGCAGAGAGCAGAGTTTTGAATTTCCATATTCGACTCTCTTCAGGATATCATTTAGCGCGGTATTAAAAAGCAAACATTCAACATCACAGTGCAAAAAAATTATAAAAAAAATCATACTTTCCAGGTTAGTAACTTGAGTATATGATGGTAATAATGTGATCCCTATAACAAAAGTTGCTAGGTAAAATAAATTAATCTTTAAAAAATTTGAAAAATTATGCTTCTTTGCTTCTCCGCGTAACAGTTTTTTAAAATTATATTCTGTGTAATCGTCTATTATTTCCATTTTGGCAATAAAATGCGGAAATTTATTCCTTTTCAAAAAGGTTGTTGTGATAATTGTATAATTGAAAAGAGATAAAAATATTATTTCATGTATAATTTGCATTATAGTAATTTTGTTAGCGTTGACACCGAAATAAAAGAACAATATTTTCAGTGGTAGAATTGTTAAGAAACACATTCCTGAATATATTAAAAAAAATATATGTTTTTTCATTTTACTCCTAGTGGTCAAACATAACCTGGACTGATTCATTTCTGAAAGTCTTTTGACACCAATTGCCATTTCCAAATATTGTAGATATTGCCAAGTGTCTTTGTAACTAACAACTTCCATTTTTTTATTTGAATAAATGACAGTAATTTTATTAAGTGTTAAAGAAATAGTCACAAAAGAATGAAAAAAACTTATGTTGCTTTATTTGTGAATGACTACCGACCACACCTGAATACAGAATAGAAAGAAAAATATAAAAACTTATCGATTTATGACAATAATTAATGGTCATTCATGTTTGCTTTCAACTGAGTGGCTTGTATATTACTTCACTTGGGCTATTAGGTAATTTTTTTTAATTATTATACGACTATATTGATTTTCAATTAGCACCATGAATGGTGAGGTAAGTACTTCACATACATTGCTTGTGCTGTGTTAAATTGTAATTTTTTTATTTATCGATTTCAAAAAAAGAGGAGGTTATATGTTTGAGGTATATTTTTTTGGATGTATTTACACTGATTCCTTTAAAATTTTTGTGCTGCTTTGTCTGATTTTTCTTGTTAGAAAGAGTATACTAGCAAGACGGTTCCACATAAATATGGTGATGATCAAGTCTATAGATGAACAATGGAACTCCTTGACGAATGGTTGTAAATCATCTGTGATTCAAGATATTTGCTACTGGTAGTGGTTACTTTGCAAAATAACTGCACCATCCATCAGGTTAGGGTTTGTTGATAAGTTCTGGAGATGAACAATGAAACTCCTTAACGAATGATAGCAAATCAACCGTGATTCAATGTATTTCTTGTTTATTGATTTTATTTTTTGTTTTTTGACTTCAGATATAGGCAAAGATGTTGGACTTGACGGCTAGGACAAAGAGGAATTTTAATAATTGCACATTATTTTAAGAAAGAAAATAATGGAATGTTAGATAAAGTATGCTGATTAATATTATTACCGCTAAAAATTCTAAATTGACATTTTTGTAAAAAACTGACTTCAAAAAAAAGTAGGTACTAAAGAAAATTAAAAAATAATTACCTATAAATCACAGTAAAATAAGGTAATTATTTAGTCACAATAAATAAGTTAATTTATTTTATAAAGTCGGTGCCAGCACTGCCAAATAAATGCAAAATTTGTCATTTTAAATACACCTTTATGAATCTATTTCGTATTGTGACTAGATTAAAAGTTAAAGTTTTAAATTTAAATTGTAAATTAAATAAAATTATATATTTCTATAAGTTGGTCGACGGTGCTACCACCACCAACTTCAAAAATAAGTAAGTTTCTTAAAATACGTTTTATTGTAAGCCTGTGATACGCCCGGCAAAAAGGACTAAGGGCTCTTGTTATAAAAGTTGTGCATTATTAGCAAATTTTGTTAGAAAATTATTTAATTAATTTTTAAATAAAAATAATCAATATTTATGGAACAAAAATTAGAAATAAAAAAAAGAATTTTAACAATATAATCCAAAACGAAGCCTCTCTTAAAAATAATATTAATTTTGTTATTTAATTATTATACAAAAAGAGTAAATTAATTGTTTTAAAACATTTTTAGAAATTTCAAAATAATGAACAGTGAACATTTATTAGAGAATGAATAAAGAAAATATTCATATTTTGCTCATAAGTAATAAAAATAACTTACAAACATGTTTGGTTGTTTGTTATTTAATCCTGTCTATTATAAAGCTAGACAGAATTTGATGAAACTTAATATAGCTATAGATCACATTCCATTTTGACATAAGCATTGTTCTCTTAGAACCAAATTTGACGTTTTAATTTAATGACAAAAATCTAGTATGACATATGTCAATGGAAGGTGCAGTACTGAAAACCCACATGTACAAATGCGTGGGCAAAACTTTTATAATCTATTTTAGTAGTACGAGTAGAATTTCAAATTCAACGAGACCTGAAAAATATTGTCCCTATAATTTTCATTGTCAGTATGTTCTAAGAAAATATTTAAAGAGGAACTGTCGAAAAGTCATCTGTTATTTTCGATACTGTATCCTTCACTGTTACACAATTCCAGGCAACTGAGGAAATTATTCATATCAGCATGCTTACCCACTCAGTTCGGTTTCCGTTACGGGGCGTGCATACAGAATGAAAATGATGAATAAATTATGATAGTTAATGTCCTGTAAATAATACGAGTAATAAATTAAGTAGCAGCTTGGCTTCTTGAGCTCTGACTTTTTACATTCCATAAAATACAAATAAAAAATTTATACATAATTACAAACAATTTGCATGTTTACATTTAATTAAATAAAAAATTTAAAAATAAACTTAATTATGTCAAAAGTAGAGCAAATGAGTACCTGTTTAAAATCAGCAACAGCATTATTTTAGTCCTTAAAGGACATGGAATTAAAAAAAGACATTAAAGGTGAAGTACCCACATCTGTTTAATTAAACAACCATTTTAGGTTAAATGTTATGTTGAATATATTAATATATTTTATTTCTTTAACTTAACAAATGTATTGCTTTTTGTGTTTACATTTGTAACTGCATAGAAATATTAAATAATTCTGATGTTTGAAATTATTTTAAAAGCTCAAGAGGATTAGGTTGTGAGACCTCATTAACGCATTAATTTTTAGTATCACATGTCTTAAATGAGATGAGTACAAAGGCAAAAATAAATCAGTGCAATATGGTTAATATAATTTTAATATCATAATGTTCTTCATCCTGGTTAACATTTTTTAGGTTGTTGTGATGATGGTCTTTCCAAAGTCAAAAATTACTATTTCATCCTGGGATTGAAATAATGAAGTTATGTTTTGTTCATGATAACAAATATTGTCAAAATACTGGTTATCTGAACCAGTATTTTGACAATGACTTTAGTTGGTTTCTAAACAAGAGTACATTCTCCATACGTACTGTTCTGTAAATTATTTCATATGCAGCCTCCTGCAAAGATCCTTTGCAAGGTATATTAAATCTCTATAATGTCAATGAAATGCTTAATGCTACGTTATCTCTCGCATTTTCAGCTAAAGATGATTTTTGGAGTCGTCATTGGTGATGAATATTGACGAACATCCTTCATGATTCTTGTAGTCGAATTTCCATCTAGCTTAAACTCCTCATACCGGCATGAAATTGTGGAATATGGGGAAGTAAATTCCTCAGTGTCTTTTCTAACCATGTCTTTTCTTTTTAGAACCTTATTTTTAAGCGGAAATACAATTTTCTTCATTTTTATGTTGATGCCTCAACTACTCCGATGTAAACGGAGGTTATCCATTCTAATTATTGCTACATATGTTTTATGTGGGTTATTCAAGAAGATTGACAAAGATGAGCCTTGACGAAGATTAAATAAGTTTTTGGCATTTAATTCCATTATCAAGTGTGGCGAATCGTGTAAAAGGGCTAATTATAATGATCTCAAAACATGTTTTTCATCATTTTGGGCCCTACCTGTATCAACAGAGATATATTGCAAACAATTTGCAAATCTCCTTTTCCCTCTTATTTCTCAAACAAAACTTGAAATTTTTGCAAAAATACATCCCACAATTTTTAAATTTAAACACTAGATGTAGGAAAATTATAACTATGAGTATAGATATTTACGATATATGTATGTCCACTTAGTTCATTTTATTAGATGTAATTAAATATTTATTCCTTTAAGAAGTATATATTAGTAATTACTTATAACAAATAGCGTTATTTAACTTCAAATGTGTTACTCTGCCTCGTATTTGGTGCGTGTTTTTTCACACTTTGGAAGTTTTGTCATTACCTTTCAATTCCATACTTACGGATTATTGATTTTCTAGCATATTAATATCCTTAGCATAATATGATTTGTTCAACTCTACAAAATAAATGGTTCTGTTAGCGTTAGCCTCATAATAATTTGAAGCAATTTTTGCTCAAGAGGTGTTTCTTCAGGTTTTGCAAAATAAAGTAATTGTTGAGTGCTATATCCATTAAAAGCAGCATGGAATTACTTTGCAGCATTAATCGAGTTTCGCTGCAACAAGCAAAGACTGTATACATAATCAATGAAAAAGCACTTCTCCTTCTATGGATGTGAATGAATAGCCTAAATGTAAATCTTTAATAAATTCAGTAATAAACCATAATATTTACTAGTGATGACTTTTTTTTCTATGTACATTATGAGTCTCAAACCATGAGTCTCTCGGAAACCCATAGTCATAATTTGCCCTCTAACATGAACCATTTTCATAATGGATGAAATGGAAGATATTCAGACATTTATTTCTTATTCTAAGAAATGACATTTCCTTTTTTCTTAAAAATATTGTAAGCCACAATTATTCAGCGATTCTGATGACCTTACTTAAAACTTTATTCTTAGGTCAGAAAATTCTATCGAAAGAAGAGACTACTTTGTAAAGATGACTTTGATTTGTCAAGAAGATAAAACAGAAAATATAATGGAAGTTGAATATGGAAAAGTAGAAGCATAAGTTTGATGTGACTTATGCATGCAGCACTGTAGTACGCAAACAAATATTTTCTATATTGAATGTCAATATGTTATTAATGAATGGCAGGCATGGTCTTTCCGACTTTCAAAGGAAAAAAGTCAAACTTAGTAAATCCTATTGTAATTCTTCACAAATTTTTATAACATGACAAACAAAAGACTTGTGCCGTTTCGATTCCGATTAGCCACGCTGTGTTCTTTCTTTTCCTTTTTGATTTTAATAAGAGCATGTTTTGATTGGACAATCAATAACTTAATTGGAAAGTAATGCTGATTGCCACTTTTTGTTCCTACTCCTGGAAATTTGATTTCATCAAATTAAGTTGACAATCGAAATAAACTGTAACTTTCGGCTTTCGCCCTACGATACTTCCTATGTCCTACCATGAATACAATTCTAATTCATAATTTTGTCTTGAGTAGAGTTACTACAGTGGTGCTGTATTTAAATTTATTTTATATATATTTTCAATACAATTATTTAAAATTATAAATTGATTTCACGCCCACTCGGTGTCCCTTATAAATCAGTGACGTATTATTTTAAATCTGTGTGTGTCGACTAGAGCTTTAACCTAAAAAATATTCAGTATATGATTAAATTTAATTAACTAATTGCAGAAAATATAATTGATATATATGGCGACTTAACTTGGCTTTTTATAAAATGACAACTTTAATAAAAAATATGATAATAGATAAGAAGTTTGTAAAGCAGGATGTTACAAACTTTTTCATCTTATAATTATGTACTTCGTTGATGATAACTATCAATATCAATTGATAAAATGATAAATTTTGAAGTAAACAATAAATTTCAATACAACAAAATATCGAAGTAACAATTCTTCCAACTTGTGAGAAACATCTTTTTAAAAATAGACTTTTTTAAACTTTTTAATTATCTATTTAATGAGTAAACCTAGATATTATAAACTAAGTACTCACTAAGTACTCACTATTATAAACTAAGTACTCACTATTATAAACTAAGTACTCACTATATTTGTACCAGGGTCAGTACTATCTTCAGATCGATGGTGTCGCTATGGGTAGTCCGGTGGCCCCAGCACTTGCCAACATCTAGATGGAATATTTCGAACAGCTGATCGACAGTGCAGCCTGTGGTATAAAACTGTGGAAGAGGTACGTGGTCGAAATTTTCTGTATCCTAGACAGAAGGATCCGAAGTGCTAACGAGGTGAATGAATATCTCAACTCGGTTCATCCTCGGATTAAGTTCACCTATGAGCTGGATGAGAACAGGACGTTGGCATTTTTGGACATAAAGGTAATGGCGAGACCTGATGGAACATTGGCTCACACTGTATACCGGAAACCGACTCACACAGACAGATACTTAAACGCTGCATCACATCACCATCCTCCTCATCTTCAGTCAGTAGTCTCCACACTAACGCGCAGAGCTCATGACCTCTGTGACCTTGAACATCTACAGAATGAGCTACAGCATGTCCAGGAGGTACTAAATATGAATGGCTACAGAACACGGAGATTGCATGCTAAGCACACTGGAATTAAACACGCCGAGGCGATCAGACAACCGGCTTTTCTACCTTATGTAAAAGGGGTGACGGATAAGATTGGAAACCTACTCAGACGGTTTTCAATAAAACCGATATACACCCCTCTTACAACAATGGCCAAGCAGCTGCGGACACCAAAGGACGTAATTCCATTGCAGAAGCCAGGTGTCTATAAAATCGACTGTACCTGTGTTCTTTCCTACATAGGTCAGACAAAAAGGACAATCGCCCAACGCATGAAGGAACACATAGCAGCTGTGAAGAACCGCCAGATAAGTAAGTCTGCTATAACAGAACACTTAGTTGATTTGGGGCCCAATCACTGGATCGAACTTCATGACCCCAAGGTTATTTCTTCTGAGCCTCATTATTTCAAGAGGATTATACGGGAAGCGATTGAAATTAAAAAACATCCAAATTTCAACCGTAAAGACGGATTCAAACTCTCGGCGGCTTGGAATCCAGTGATTGCAACTAGGTGTTTGCGATGTGTACATAAATCCAAGTGTCATGACACCGTCAGTGTAGTGTGTAGGTCTAGTGTGAACACGCCTTAGATTTCTACAATCAACCAAGTGGGGGTAGTTTTGAAAAACACTCCCGCGTCGCAGCGGTGACTCCTATACATTGTCAGTCTTCCCGTAATCACAGGCTGTGCAACCAGTCTGAAACGTCGGGATATAATGAGTACTTAGTTTATAATATCTAGGTTTACTCATTAAATAGATAATTACCGCGAAAAAACCCTATTCAAATCAAATCAAATATCTTTTTAAAAACTGTATATTTTGCTTTTCAGAAGTTATGAAAAGCTGAAGCCTTAGGTCAGTCATGAAATATACTTACTATTATATAAATATCAATGTAATAATACCGTGATTGTTAAATCTCTTTCTAATTACACACTTACAAAATCTATGACAGCTATTTTCCATCTCACAATTGAAAATCTAATATGATTCAACACAAATCTGTTAATATCTCTATGATATTGAGGGATGACACGTGTCCTATTTTAATAGAATAATTTTGTTTCTTAGTATATATTCAATATGATTTTGCATATCCTATCGTCGAAAATAATTCTTAAATTTTTCTTGCATAATTTTGTGAGTTATGAAAGTTTTAATAAATTATCGTGTCTAATAACTTTCTTACACACAGAATTTCCTTATTTATGGAATTATAAATCCGTTAATTTTCAATATCAAGCAATTCACAGATGAAGAAGAAAATAGTGTTTACTTCATTGATATAAGCCAAATAATTATAAATATTCCCATTTTTCAATATTCCTACACATATTTGTGTAAAACATTAATTTTATAACTTCATTAAATAAATTTAGATTGATGACATATTAATATCAGAAATATTTCGTTATCACATCTGCTTAAATAGAGTTCAGAAATTTGGTTTTTTCAACAGATACTGGACAGCCAATGTATCAATCAATATTATAAGTTATAAATTTGGCTATAATAATGATAAAGGGAAACAAAAAAATTACATGGTTTCTTTACAGTTAATGCTAAGTCTTCTTATATGCATTACATTAAAGCAAAATGATTAAAATTGACATCAAATGCTGACTCTTTTTCGCTAGCAATTAATATTTATCAGAAATTATTGACATGAAATTGTAGCTTCGATTGGCTAAAGCAATTATTATCTGGATCATATACATAAACGTTGATGGCTTAATATGTAACATGAACAGGTTTGACAGTGTCCAAACTTCAATTGAATATCAGAAAGGTTTTTGTAATAGTGATATGCTCATGGCACATCAAAGGAAGATTCAATGGGAATCACTTCGAAAGGAATTTTCAGTAAATGTAAATATTTACTATATTAACCATGTCAACAGGATGGAGTCTATTGTCTTCATGGTAACACTGTACCTTATTGTCACTACCTACCAGAAGGCGGCAGGTTATATATAAAATGGTATATTTGCATATA
Organism: Druceiella hillmani; assembly: GCA_039881145.1. Classification (NCBI taxonomy): domain Eukaryota; kingdom Metazoa; phylum Arthropoda; class Insecta; order Lepidoptera; family Hepialidae; genus Druceiella; species Druceiella hillmani. The sequence goes on from JAYKKI010000013.1 coordinate 3,991,681, forward strand.
GACTGATTTCTTTATGACATTTAGATTTTTAAAATAAGTTTTCATAAGAACAAGTTAGGTTTAAGAACATATTAGCCAACACATACTCGTACACAGACAACTGCACACATTTCGAAGGTAATGAGAAACTATGTTACTCAACGCCTGATCAATAACTTTGTTCGTTTTTTATTTAATGATATGAGTGAGAAAGGGTTCCCAACTTCATAAGATAGAGTCATGAAATATGACATTACTTTATATAAATAAATATCAATATTTTGCTATATCACTATTGATAGGAAAATTAAAAAGAGAAACATTTTAAAATTTTTATATCAAAAATATACATAAGTTATTTTAATAACATTAACTATCATTATATATATCCTATTCTTCATATATATATATATATATATATATATATATATATATATATATATATATATATAAAAATATTACAATTAATTATGATTCTATAAGTAACTTAGCCTTTTCAGTCATTAAATTTATATTACTATTAATACTATTACTATTAATAGGATTTTCAGCATAAAAAAATTATTGAAAAACAAGAAAAGTTCCATTTTTACTCCATATTAATTTTGTTTACAATTTTTGGCGATTTTGTTTTTGTAACCTAACATCCGCCGCAACGTTAAATTAGTGTTATCTCAACATGACAGGGGTGGCTTGAGTAATGACATTGACATAAAAAGAAAAAAAATTGAAATGAATATAATTTTAAAAATGATGGCTATTTTCTTAACTTGAGAGATTGATTTTAATGTAATTTTATCTCTCTACAAAAACTTAATAACAACGATTTCACCTATAACAATTTAAATGAACTTGCATCAAGTGGTTAAATTTGTAAGTAAAGTTAAAAATAAATGTAAATTCACAAAGCATTCCAAATAGAATAGAACATTGAACACAACTTGAAAATAGCAAATACGGAAAAATTATTTGTGCCAATTATTATAAACGCAAATGCAGAGTAGTAATTATACAAATAATTAGGTAGTTTACCTAGAAAGTAATTTTATGAAACAGATACTATTGACGGATGGAAGATGAACCTATGGAATGAAGCATTAAAATGTAATGTGTAGGCAGATTGAAATGATAATGTGAGATTGAAGACTGAAATAAATATGTATGTGAAGCTTAAATTCTAAATCAATGTGGAGACTGCTATATCCTTGCAAGGATGCATTTAGTCATAAGCAACTTGTAGATTACTTAATTTACCTGATTTTATTATTTGTTTAGTACAAATATTTATGAATACAAAAATAACTTATGTAATTAAAAAGGCTTTATTTCATGATTTAAGGAGTGGGGGAAGCCCCTTTGGATTTAACGTGGAAGTCAGGTGACTTTCCTGTAAATATGTGTCGACACAGTGATATTTTAAAACGTTAATAATTCGTTTTCGAGATTAGGTAAACAAACATTTAATAAAGGTAAATTTTTTAAATCTCAGTTAAATAATTCACTTAGTATCAAAATAAGAATGCTAGCGCGTTGGAGTGATAAGATTGACCAAACGAACACTTTACCCGATGCCTAAACCGGCTGCCAGCAGTAAGGGGCCTGACCTGTTTGTTTTGTAACCTGTTTATTTGCAAAGTTATCAAGCTGCAAACTAATCATCTTTATTTCTCAACCGATACATGATGTGTTAGTCTCTTGTTAAAGATATATCACGTCAAAAAATCATTTCACAAAATATTAAATTATAATTTATACATGATCTAATTTTGAAAATTTTCAGGCAACGTGTAGAAATATGGAAGACTATTATTTCAGCTCTCTGTTACTCATGTGTCCTTTTTTCATACACATAAGAAATATAAATCAATTTCATCAATTTGCAGATGTGATTTCAACTCATTCTTCTGTAATAAAGTAATTGTTTCATTGGTCCCATTTTGAAAATTCATTTTTAGTGTTCTTTTTTCTTTTTTTTTAATAGTTTTATCTATAAAATTTGTTTACATAATGACAAGAAATTTTATGAATATTACCTAATAGTCTATTTATATATTTACATTATGGTACATAAAGCAAGGTTATTGGCATATAGTGTGTTCTAATGACATTGACAATGCAACATACACTACCATATTACCAATTAACATGACAACTACCATAGAAATATAGTTGAAAAAACAATCTTTCAGAAAAATCTGTAAAATAACTTCAATACACCTGTTTAATTATTCTAAAGTTCTATGTGCTAGAAACTCGTAAATACACAGACTGTCCAGTCCAGCTTGTAATATGTATCACTTAACATTGTTGACAACATATGAAAATTGTGTTTTACACACAATGCTTCTCCTGGGGTCATTTGTATAACATATCATTAATAAATTTTGATTGAATAGTGGTCCCAAAATGATTGGCAAAAAGTAATAAACTATGTGTACATACATAATAATATATCTCGCACTTACCATAGACTTCTATGGTACCCTGCCCCATTGATTAGATCTGTACTATAAAAGTAAGCTAATAGATCTGTGAAATCATATTAGGCTATAATTCCTAAACCGAATTAATCAATATTACAATCCAAAATTGAAATATATTTGAATTCTAAATATATTCGTTTCTTTACCTTGATTTTATTCCGTCAATGGCTGCAAAAGAAAAATTGTCTCTTTTTTGGTCCTGGCCCTTTGTGACTTTCAGTGAAGTCAACAAAATATTGATATTTCAAGGATCTATTTTTATACATAGATAGGTCGTGGTATTTAGTTATGGTGTATCCTCGATGGGAATAAATGTCGGCTGGACCTAACTACCAATTTGCCTCAATTTGAATAAAATCAATAAGATCATTTGAAAATTGAAAGATAAATGATATAAATGACATGTTTCAATTATTATTTTTTAATTTTGGCCCACCCAAATACCATAAATTTTTCATGAAGTAGGCACAATAAACTAATGTCCTTCAGCAAACTAAATAGTTTAAACAATAGTGTTCTATTGCTTGAAGTCTTGTTGCCTGAGTGTCTATTATAATAAACATAAAATTATAACATTTCTTGTCACATGTTTGCATTTCTTGTAACATGTTTTGTACCTATTTTGTACATCTGACATCTATATATAAAAATAGGCACGTAACTAAGCAGAACAGGTACCGTGGGGTCAAGTTAAGTGTTCTTCGTAATAAGAGCACAGTTGTTTCAGTTGGTGTTTTCCGCAAGGGTATACTTGTAGTTGACTGTAGGTGAGTTGGGATAATTTATTTAATTTTTTTCTACCTACATTTACATTTGGAAAATCTGTTTCCTGTTATATTTTAAAACAGAATTTCACTTTTTAAAGGTTTTACTGTTAATTTTAATTATTTTTACTAAATTTTACTAATCTAATTTTGCTGCTACCTGTAATAAATATTGCAAGCCATTATAACGCTGATACCACAATTTGACACTACAATGAAATAGGGTTCATTACAAAAGTAATATTAAATCATAATTATATTAAGTGCAAAAACTGTGTACTGTTCTACTCTCCTTGTCCAAAATGATTAATGATTTATTGGAAAACTACCGAGTGTTCTCATTACTTTATCATGGAAACACAGTTGTTAAAAACTTTAGTTCAGTAAGTAAGTCTCAATACGTGTGCGATAGTAAAAAAGATTAGAATTGTTAAACATGGAAACGTCTTTTGAGATTTTTTAAAAATTTGAATCAATGCTGGGACTTCATCGATTAGGACTGAAGAAGAAACAGACTGTGCTAGAAACATGGTTAAGAAATGGATATCGCGCAGCAATTATCATATATTCAATATTTGCATCTTATTATTTCAATGTATCCTTAACTCATGCAGACTTAGACACTATCAGGCTTAACATGAACAGATTTTACCTCTTGACTAACGAACTGTATTTGTGCTATGTGCTATTGATAGAAGTTTTATTCAACAAAAATATTTATAAAGAATTATTGATGACTATTAATGACATTGACAGCTATTTCAAAATTGCTCTTAGAAAAGATCTATGGCTCACATGCCGAGAATTAAATTTTAAAATGGTCATTTTCATCTGTCTATTGAATTTCATTAACATATTAATGAATTTACGTTTTGGATTATATTCCACTGTAATGAATAGTTTTGCTTATATTACGTTTTTATTGTTTCAACTGGAACTTTATCACTTTATTGCCTTAATATTGTCTGTGTACAAAAGACTCCACATAGTAACTCAACGTTTAAATAAATTAATTATTAAAAATATATCTGGCCATATTAATTCAAGATTATATGAGTCGAACGTAATTAAAAAGGAACTAATATTTATTGGTGAATTCAATGGCCACAGTTATTTCAGGTTCTTATATTTTTATAAACAAACTGCGAAATTATGTGTTTTAATCAGGCAATCTTTTGATGTCCAGGTATCCATTTTAATTTATCTTCCTCAACTTGAATAAGAACTGATAAAAAGCTATATTTTTTCTCAATCCACAAATATCATGTTGGAATAATTTATTTTCTTTGCAGGTTTCCTATGCCTTTTTACATACGTTTTCCTCCATATTGACTTTTTTAAATACTTATATATTACCTTCAGAATACAAGGTAAGTTTTTATTAAATATTTAAAATAATTGGCTTTAGTTTGTTAACTAAATTAAGATTAAAGATTAAAGATATATTAATACGGGGAACTTAATATTTGTAGTTAAAATGGGTGCAGAAAATTTTAAATACAATTTTAATTACCGTAGGTGGGCAAGATTTTTGAGATGAGATATGCAGTCTATTTTAAATTTTGAAATTAAATATACTCCAGGTATGTGGTAAGCTAAATGTATATTTTTATGATATTGGAATTTGTTGAAAGTAAAGGAGAGAAAATTTGCTGTGCATTTTACTGCTTTTATTGTCTCATACATCAACATTTTACCCGTGCTTTTATCACCAATTTCCTCAGTTTGAAATTAAATTCTCTAGACATGAATATTTAATTAAAAATCTTCATTACTTTCCAATATAAACATGCCTCATTCATTATCTTAACGAGATTTTAAGTGGAATATTATACTAAATTTTACGGTTTTCCGCAACATGTAAAATATAGTATTTATTATTACATAGCATGTTTTATATATTCCAGAAGCATATGTACTCTTACATAGCAAATTATTTTTGACAGATTTTATTATATATGACAGATTTTATAAATACAAGTGACGGAAGTCAACCAGATTGGAATCTGTTTTAAGTTTAAAGCCTGTCCTACTTGAGAATTTTATGCCAATTTTATGTCATTTAATTTTACTGGTGGCTTCATTGCATCTTACAGAAAATGAGTTTAAGTAATTAAACATGAACACTACTAATATTTAAGTAAGTGACATTGTTTTTTTTTTTATTTCAGATGGAAAATGAATTATACCTAATTTACGGGGTGTGTTGCTTCATAATTCCTTTGATGTCGATATGCATTATTTGTAAAACAATTAGGGATGAAATTTGCGACTCAAAGCTCGTACTGTCGAAAATTATCCTTGAATGTCAAATCGGTTAGTGTAATTCAATACTAATTTGTTTTGCATGTGTGACGGACAGTAGTTTTAATTAAATTTTCCTTGTTGGTTTTAAGATAGGAGCAAAAAACCAAAGAGAACTTCATAAATTTTCTAAATTAAAAAATAATTATTTAACATCGAAGAGTACAATGGAAAATAAAATTAATTACTCATGAGTAAAACTCGTACTAGTCGTAAACTACATGTGTTTGTTCTGTACACACACATGTAGTATAAGCAGATATATAAATTTAGCAGTTTAGTTATACAGTTAACTTAATTTAAACTTCTAGTAGTTACAGTGTTTTTTTTTAAATAACATTGACTACAGTAATAACAGTCGTGGGGGAAAGGGGGTACACATATTTTCTGGGCACATTTTCAACTCTATCTTAAAAATTATCACACATAAATTCTAAAAGACAGTTTTAGAATCATTATTATCACCCTTTCCAATTACATACAAAAATTTATAAAAAATTTGAGTACTTTATATTTCCTCCTTCCTCAAAAATTACTATGTAACTATTTTTGACTTGAAATAAATGCAGGTCAATATGATCTATCCCTCTATCCAACGTTAAGATTTTACATTAAACAGATTTTGAGAAAAGTGGCTGAAATAGACAGACAAATAGATAAACACCTAAAATTATTTTTAAAAGTTTTGTGCTGTTTCTTGTTCTTATTTGCCTATTCACCATCCTAAAAACATTATTTTATAAATTTACGACCACGAATGTGTGAGATCATCTCTTAGGCTAGTTATTTCTTTTCCTGATTTCTATTTTTGGCACATTGTTCAGTTTGATATTCATCTGCAAATTTTCCTTGCCACAGACTTTACAATTATTTTCCGACATACATATATTTTGTGGAAATTAAATAAATTACATACTCCCCAAGTAGACTCATAAGTTTGTACACATTTAATTTTACTACTAATTTGAGAATTTCAGCTAAATTCTTTAGGAAAAATCATTCCGCTGCTAACACAAGTGTCCTGCTCTTGAACAAAAAAGATTTCTATAGAATTAGTTGCTATTCTATCTAATGAAAACATGTTTTTTAGAATGTCGTGGTGAGGTCGAGGGTCTGTACAAATATCTGCAGACAAGCGGAATTGGCGAGTTCCAAGTCTGCAACATGCTGTCATTGGGCATACCGCTATTGTTGAGTTTTATGAGTCTACTTGCAACTTACATTATTGTTAGTTGCCAGTTTTCCGGATTGTTTTAATAAGCTCATATTTATATGCTTACATTTATTAAATCACAACTAACAGTTTCAGAGTTAGGCAAATATGAATTTAAAAAATAAATTAACGTAGTTGTTAAAAGTTTCCAGTATTATTAATATAGCAAACTGAAATATTTTAATGGTTTTAATAGAAAAATCTCTGTTATTATTAACATTACACATTATCTATAGCTGTATTACTATTAGCATAATAAGCAACTCATTATTATTATTATGTGATTAAATGTATCATTAAATACTTGTGATTTATTAAATTTTATATAATTTTTACTGTCACATTTACATCTAACCATTATGTGTATTTTAACAAGATGTCTTTTACTTCATTATCTATTTTATTCATAAACATGTGCCGAGATTTCATTTTCCTGTTTTTGATATGAACTAATTTTTGCAAAGAATATTCTTTAAACCTTAATAAATATATGAAAGTCTTGCAGAAAAGCGAAATAATTATGTAAATTAAGAAATTACCATCATTTTGCTGGTACAAGTCATTCAGGTTTTCATTTGCTATCATTGTACAACTATGTTAAGGTTTATGCGCTATATGTTACATATATTCCATATTTTCTATGTGCTGTGAACTAAAATAAACATACAATAAAATAAAAAGTACTAAAAACAGTTGTTGAATATTGAATATATTTGGAGTTAATTTTGTAGAAATTCATTATTCACACTTAAATGAAACTACGTGATGCAGTATTATTTCTACTTTTTTAAATTTCTTTACCACGACCTAGGTTTCGTTGTATTACAACATCTTCAGGTGGGATATTAGCAAAGATCAAACATCTTTGCTAATATCCCACTAGCTAGTTTTGAAAATGTTGATGACGAAATGTTAAAAATAATTTTTTATTTAAATTTCTCACTGATATAAGTAGTAGCATTCAAGTGTATGAAATAAACTTATCATGCTTGTTTTTATTCAAATGTCTCGTCTTGCTTTGAAATACCAAAAATTTTTTGAAATAATGGTCTGGATGCTGAATAATCTTTAAATTACCTTAGTTAGGTAATTATACCTTGAAAAGCTTCTAAAATTCTTTATGCTAGTTGTTTTTGGAATAAAGACAATTAGTATTTTAAGAAAAACTAATAAGATTCTAATACATATATCTAATGTTAACTATCTCTGATTGTCGAGTAGACCATGACATTCAATAAAAACAATGTGACTGAACCGAGTGCAGTATTCGATGACGTACTGAGATCAGTGGCTTGCAGTGCTTTTTGGGAGGGGCAAGCTACTAAGGGAGATACTCCTTATCAAAGTCCTTACCAATCTAATTCCGGCGATTTCATGCTTCTTGTTTCACTTTCTTACTAATTCAACATTTTCAATGACCAAAGCCCAAAAACACCGCATAAGTCTTAATGTAAATAGTATTAAATTTGTGAACCAAATACTATGTCCGCACTTTGCATTAATATATTATGAACTATTTCTCTATATGTCCTGCTATAATGCTTTTTATCAGAATTTGTCAAATTTTTGGATAAATATTCAATTTAATACCAGCAAACATTTTACTGGTTATTAGTTATGAAATGAAACAACATACATTAAAAACAATAAATTTAATAAAAATAACTTTCGCTCGCAATCATTTCATAACAAAAAATCAATTTGAAAATATTAACCATAAACAGTGTTTTCTTACAAATTGCTTGTTAAAATTTACTAATTGCCAAATACTAATTGCCGTTCTTCGTAACACAAAACACTCAACACACACATGCAAACAAAAAATTATATAAAAGAGAAAATGATTGAAAAATTTAAATAACCGAACTTTATTGGAAGAAGAGAAATTATAAATTTTATATTTGACAACAAATTTGATGTTTCATCTTAGTAAAAGCATTTCTGAAATTGATTTTTGTTTTTATTAAACATCACCAGCTGATTTTTTTTATCATGTATGTTGTTTTCTATTAATATCCTTTCATTTAGAAAAAGAAAAAAAGAAAACATCAAGATGGGCACAACACTTTCTATAAAATTAAACTCCCGGTTAACCACAAATATTTATGAAATGTTAAAATTACTTGTAATAAATTGATTACGAAGATATGATTTTAAAATTGGCTTTGGTTTTCTGTTCTGAATTATGTTATTTTTTCAATAAAAGATAAGTTCGGAAGTCTCAATTTCTGCATGAAAATATACATTACACCATTTTGAACTATTACCACAATACACAATAATAAAGTAATAAAATGAATACAAATAGGAAACAGGCATCTAATTATTAATTCAATGGTAAAATATAATAGGTTTATTTATAAGGTGAAAACCAGATATTTTTACCGAAATTATTTTATTAAAATTTTGTTTACTTTGTCTGGCATTTGATAGTCGGCACGGATTATTTCACTTTAAATATACGAGATGTGAAAGAGAGGAATAGGAGTTTGCGAATCTTAGCACGCAGAGCAAACTCCTAAGTTTCCACAATAGCTTGGCATTCCCCAAATACTACGCAATAATCCTTCGGGAGAGGCAAGTGTGCCAAATATACTAATGGGCAATAAAACGATGCACCAATATGGTCGTCTGAATGTTTCTTTCAAGTATCTGTGTGTGTAAGCTTCCAATCCATACAACAGTTATACAGAATAGAACTGAACAGCAAGTTGGCATTTGGGGAGTTCTTACAGGCCCAAGATACAAATATACATTTAGTCTGTGCATTACCAAATCAAATGGGTTGATATAGAGAGGCGGTGAAGAATATTAGGTAAATAAGGTTTTTTTGGAAGCTGACCATCTGTCCATCTGCCTGTCAATGTCCATCTGCCTGCCTATCAGTCTATCAGTGTCCACACATTTATGTGTCTGTCAATCTGTCAGTATGTGTTAGTCTGTCTGCCAGTATTTATCTGTCTGTCTTTCATCAGCTGCCAATTAGTCTGCCTGCGTATTTGTTTATTTAAATTAATCAAACTAATGACAATAAATATCTACCATACATATTATAGAGTAATCATAGTGATTCGGAGGAAAGTGTCATTGGCAAAAACCAGATTGAGCACTGAATTTCCAATATATTATGAATATTTGAGGAGCATACAAATGTAGAAATTCGATCCCTGTAATAAAATATATGTGCAGATATATCAACAAACAACGAGACTAGGCAATCTTCACTACACGAAATAAAAAGTTTACGTTATTTCAAAACTAAAAGGCTATCTATTTACAGCAGGATGTTAGGCATACCTTGCCCTGAAGGCAGTAAATCATTTCTCATCTAGTGATGTACTTATGAAGTGAGTAATGAGTATATATCAAGTGCAGTAACTTTCAACTAAGTGTTAATATTCTTAAGAATTATAATAATATTGATAGTATTCTTTGCTTCTTATCAAACTAACAATTTTGTGCCTTAATACTTATAAGTGGGTCTCAAAAAAGGAATGAAAATGTTGAATATAAAGTACACTCTTTGAAAAATAACCTAGAATCTTTACTTAGGTGAGTACATACCGTAAATATTTGTTATTTTGAGTATTATGATTTTGCTGGGTCAAGTAGTAAAAAAAACACAGAATTGTGAACAGACAAGGCGATATGTTCGAGGATAATAATCATTGGAATACTTCTATGGTGTTATTTCGCAATTCTATAAACTATTGGAAATAATTAAAATAACCATATATTATGTAAAATATGTTTTTTAATGTATGAGCAGTTACAATTGATAGGTTTGTTGATAAAATGTTAGCAGAATTAAGTATTGTCAAATGCTACTTAACACTTATTTAAAAAGAAATCATTGAAAAAACACTCAATTATATAGAGACAAATATAACTGACAACAAAATTATATACTGTGTGAAAGCAAAAGTTAAACGAACATATTCGAAAATATTGTCAAATTACGTATACTAGGTTACATTTTAGTGAGTGACCAAATTTTAAGTAATGACTAAGAATCGGCATGTAAATCATATAATCAAACAAAAAACATAAATTTTATCACAACTGTTTTCAACTGTCCCATAGAAAGGAAAAAAATGCATGGAGATTATAAATTAGAAATTCTAACCAAATTGGCTGCCACGCCAACGAACACGGAATATGCTGCATGCAGCAAGTATGAGGGAACCACCCCCCGCACCTGTCTCGTTCCTTGCGACAGCACGACCCTTCTATATTCAGTATACCGAATGGCTTAATTGCATACGCATTTTTTGCTATGCGAAAAAGTAAACATACAGTAATCATTTTTTGGGCTTGCAATCTCCATGCAAATAGAGGCAATTACCATCAAGTGAATTTCAGTGCAGATGTGTGGGAAGGAATAATTGAGAATGTAATTATAATTTTAAAATCCTGAAATTAAAAGTGATACAGTGAGACTTCAATTTGTTGAAAAACAATTTGCAATAGAAGTAGTACAGATATGTAAATTTTCAATTATTGTGTATAAGTTGATTCCAATTTTCTAAATACGTCTTAATGAAATTTCCGATTTCAATTACAAGTTAAGAGCGTGGTCATTATGACTGTCCTAAGCTCATATGAAATATTAAAGAAGAATAGGAATTTAAAAATTATTTTATTTCATTGTAGTCACAATGTAAAATATAATTATTTCTCTAGAATTTTGGTTATAAAATGTGTGACTAATAAATAATAACAACATTTTAAATTTGGTTACCAATATTTGATTATTATGTGCAAGAAAATTCATGTTCAACTTTTAATTACATGCTGGCCGGCAGGTACATGGGTTTTAACAAATTCCTGGAAATAAAGCGTTAGGGTGATCAGTTAGTCCTTTTTTTATAAAAATCAAATGTATGCTCCTAATTTTTTTATTTCGGATATGTGTGGATTTAAGACAAATGATTTTGTTTAAATGTGAGATCTAAAATATTTTTTTTAAATTTTGGTCTCTTATTGAGAAGTATTCCTATATAATACGGTTATTTTTAAACAATCAAAGCAACAATACTAACATTATTCAAATTAATGTTGTTCAAAGTAATTATTTAATACCTACCCCATGAGTTATTTTTACAGAGTGAACCACGTTACACTTCCATTAGAATTAATACCTTTATGATAATATATTTATTTCTTCTGCAAAAAAATTGAATGATTTTAATTAAAAGATAATATCAATTTGTATATATAATATGGCCATTTTCGAACATTCGAGGCAACATTGCTTATAACATCCATATTAATATTTTTCTAAATACTTAACTCATACCTACAACACAATTTCTAGTTATGAAATACACCAAATTAGACCTCCATTAAAAATATTGAAAATCATAAATGACCTACATGTGTCATTGACAACCTCATAATAGCACAAGTCCATTAGTTAGTGCTTGCTTTTACGATTTCAAACTTGTTAATTAATAAAACTTGATAACAGACACGTACGTCCATGTTTATGGGAGATTATTATCAATATAAGTATACATGGTGCATTCCAAAAGTTCCAGGACTGATTTTTGTAAAAATGTACAAATATCTTGCAGACAATGGTGGAGTTACATACACTAATGTTTTCTTGACTTACTGTAATTTTTTCGTTGCATCTACATTAATACAAGGTGATCAAATGAATGATGGAAGTTCACATGATGAGACATGTCATCATGATTTTGGAAATTAATCAAAAAGTTGCAATTAAATTTTGTTTTAGTTGTGGAAAAACTGCATCAGAAACGTTTCAAATGATGCAAACTGCTCATGGTGAAGAGTGTTTGAGTTGTTCTAAGGCGTTTGAATGGTTTTCACATTTTAAAAAGGGCTGTGAGTCACTTGAAAATGATCTGCAAGAAGATCGACCGTCAACCAGAACTTCGAAGGAAAATGTTGATCGTGTACGCTAATTACTCACCTCATATTGGCAATTATGCATCAAATTGCTAGGTGAAGAAGTGGAATTAGTGTTGGTAGTGTCTACAATATCATACATGATGTGTTAGGAAAGAGAAAGAAGCTACAGAGAGCACCATTACGGAATACGTACCAGAGTAATTGTCTGTCAGGGATGTCACTAATCTTAAATTCCTAAATTAAATTTTCCTTAGATAACAAAATCATACATACTGGACACATTATGATCTAGTCATGTAATTAAATTAATGCCACATAACGTACTGACATAAAAATTGTAAAAGGAAATTTTGTTACAAAAATATATCACAATATACTAAAGATTTTTCTTCAATTAAAGAAGAACTGACAGCCGAGGATATGAAGTCGGTAGTAAATACTCTACGTAAAACCACCAACAAGCCTTTCCATGATTTTGATTCAGATTTTGAACCATGAAAAAGTTAAAAAGACGTCTTTAATATTAAGTTCATGAACCAAACGAAAGTGAGATTTGATGACCCTCATGAAAAAAAAGAAATCCTGCAGCGCAATCATTTCAAATATTTCGACACACAAATAATCAGTGTTTTTGACCACATAGATGTGTTAAATGCGGAAAGGACTACCCTAGTTCACCTCGAATTAAAACACCTGACGGAGTCGCCAGGTTGAGGAGGTTGGAAGAGGAAGCTATTGTGAGTAATATATTGCTATCGCTATTATCTTCATTTGTACTGATCTCTTCCCAATTCTGAACTTTTTGTACAATTTTTGTATTTAAAGTAGCAATCTATCAAAATACCCGTGACAAATGAACATAAATCTTTTTCTCAAACTGAACATTCCCAATTGAAGTCCGATGTAACTTAATTAGCCGTAATAAAAGAGAATGTTAAATATTAACAGCATTCTTAAATAATTGCCAAAGTGCGCTTGACCTCGCATTGATTACTATAATCTAATAAATTTAAAAAAAATATTTTCAAAATATTAATGGTTGGCCTTCACATAAATCACTATCCAATTCTTATTCTAATCTTAATTACAAGCCAAAATAATGCTCTTGTGGTTTGCAGATACTGTGAAAATGTGGGCCAAAACTGTTTCAAAATGCTGTAAGCATATATACGCAGGCTAATAATTCTAATATATAATAATTCTGAATCAGTAAACTATTCTAAATATGGAAATGGCCATCAACCACAATATTATTTTGACTATCCTCCATTTCCAGAAAGTAACAAACTGATATGTTCATCAAGAATGGATTTTATATTAAATCATTGCATTACATATTAGTGCTGTCGTATTCCTAAAATCCTAAGCACTCAAATTCTAAACTTTAAATTAAATTCTGAGTTAAGTAATAATTCTGTCATATTCTGCATTAAATCAAACACTAAATGTCTTAAAATTACTATAATAAAACTTGCTATTTCTACTCAACTTTATATCACTAACTTTAACACTTACCAAATCCTCTCTGTGTTATCTTAAATTAAATAAAAACTCGTTTAAAAAAACTAGTAGTAAATTCATTGAATCTCATATCCAATAAAATGCTAATTCATACAAAAGTGACAATACTAAACCAACTGAATCTTATATCAAATGAAATGTAAAACCTATTACTAGTCATATACAAACCTAATTCGACTGAATCTTCTGAATCGAGTACTAATCATGCTGAATTGAGTGCTTAATCATTTTTGGCCGATCCTAATTTAAAAATACTATATCGGCTAAAAGTAACATTTATAAAAATAAATACCAAATCTGCATCTCAATTTCCTCTAACTGAAGCCACTATTTCATTGTGTCCATCACTCTTTGATTGAAATTAACTTGCAAAATCAATCTTCTACTTTTACTAATACAGATACTAAATATAACTAAACATAATCCTATTATTCTGCTGTATGAACTAAAAGCCCTTTAGAGCAAAATTTCCTTCCTCATATCGCATTGAAACAAATTCACTCTCGCATAATTCACTCTGTTTGCTTATAGACACTGGTGTAATTGTTAATGTTGTTAAATTAAAGGGCTTCTCAAAAAACACAATACTCTCTCTGGATAATATTAAACTCGTAGTGACAATGAAACCTACTACGTAAATTTAAGTAATATTCAATTGTAATTAAATCACATTATCCAGTTGTCTCAACAACACAACTTTAACTTTAATTACAAGTTCCATATCTTTGATGATAATGTAAAATTTAAATATGATAGAATATTGAGTTATAATTTCCTGAAAAAGTTCAACACTGATCTTCAAAATTCCAAACAATACATTAATATTCAAAGTCATTCCTTGCCAGCGAGTATCGATCAATTGACTTATACTAGTCCTCTGCGTTCTGGAATGGTGATGGAATATCCTGTTTCAAATAACTTTAAGATATTAAATATTTTCATTGAGGTGCTGGTCCCGACCACAGTATCTCTGAAGGTTGCATCTTGAAAATTGCATTGTCAAACTTAAACCAAATTAATAACCCAGTTATAAATTCCACTGAATCTGAAGTAATTTTTATATATTTATCTCTTATAATAACTCCTTTGGATAATTCTGTATTTCCAACTCAAAAATAAATATCTCTGACCTATTTGTTATTGAATCAACAATGTTAAGCCATGTAATTGTTATTTCAGGTCTTCCCAACTTTATTGCCTAAAGGACTTAGCAAAGCTCTATTGGATATAATTTAAATAAGGCTTATCCTTATCTTCAACCTGGGAAATATATGATGTAATGACAAATATATTATGAATAAATATATTTATAATATAAAGAAATATATATAAATATACAATAATACTATTTGTGAAAGTTGTTAAAACTGACAGCTAATATAAAGGATTTAGCCCTCTAAATATGCAAACCAACAGAAATATTTTTCAAATGCAAAATTTTTGTCGCCATAAATTTAAATTGGCAAGTGTTTTAAATGATAATTTTTCCAGTGTTTCAAGAATTACCTACCAGAAAGCAAAAGCAAATTGTCTTCATCAATAATAAAGAACTAACAGTGTATAAGCTTCATCAAAATCAAGGTTAATGCAATATATGTTGTACCAGGAAGTTCACTTTAAACTCAAAAAGAAACTATTGCAGTATTACAATTCTTATTTTTAACAGGCCATCCATTGACAAACTTTAAAGTTTTGCTCTTCAATAAACTTATAATATACATATATATATATATATATATATATATATATATATGTATATATATATACCTGTATATATATATATATATATATATATATATATATATTCTGTGAAACGATGATTGCAATATTAAATGACTTAGCAATGTTTATAACCTATAATGAAAAAAAAACTAATTCTTTTTCTGGTATAAATGGAAAATAAAACATTTAGTAAAGGAATTGAAAAAAAGAAAATTGATTGGAAATAATTTTGACTGACTCCAAGAATATTTCTAAATTTGGATATAAAATTTAAATAATATTTAATACATATCATTTCTCATTATTTTATAGTCTACCACCTCTGTTAGCTGCCCAATATTTATTGTCGCTCTATTAATTATTGTATAGCAGAATAATGCTACACAACATATCATTTTTGTCTTTCAAATAGGCTGAAATGGCAGTTTGACCTCTTCGTCGTTAACGCCTTTCTTCCCACAAGGTTCCTTTTTAATTTTTGGGAAGAACTAATATTGCTTTCTTCCTTCACAGTTTCTCTTAATCACTCCAACAGACAAATTCCAGGCCTTTTATCCTTATTCACAATGAACAAGATGGGTATCTTGCTCGGTGTCTCCACAAATATTTGCTATTAATTTGCCAGTCGATTGTGATACTTTGAATGTTTTACGGGTGCTGTATGCTATTTATTCTACTGCGTAAATTCATGCTTTGCTTCAGGCTTATAATTTTGAATACATACCTCTTGTTTCAATTTGGTTGAAAATTTCATTTGTGCTGTCTCTGCAGAGACCCAAAAATTTTTATATTTCAGTGATTAATATCACATTTACCTTGAATCTTGGTATACTTATTCATAATTAAAATTTTTGAGTCTATATGAGCGATTCCTCCCCTCTATCCTGCCATCCTCACCATTCTGTAAACTTTTAACTCATCTGCTTAAATTTGTACTAGAAAACTTGCAACTTGCAGCAACAAAAGATATATTGAAATTAAAATGTTAATTTTTTTAATTTATCTTCTCTGAACTAAAGTGGAAATGAAAATACTACATTAAAACAAATTGGATAGAAAAATGACTAAACTCGGTGTGAGTTTAGTCATTAATGGACTTTTACAACAGAAAAATTAATAATGTAGCTTGGAGAGCATGATAATTGAAGTGCGCAACCGTTTAATGGATATAAACCGATCAATCAATATTTTGCTGTTGAAATAAAGCAAACACATTTATTTGCTGTTCAACAAAAGCCAAACATGGTGAACAACATGGTGGAGTCTAAAGAATCTTTTAATGATTCTCTGCAGTTTCTTCATTCTATTGAATCAGCTCTGGGCGTATGTAGAAAAAATTTAAAACGAGTGGCAAAACTTCCACTGTGCGACTGGCTAAAAAGAATTTACTGCATAATATGTTGTTCAATATTCTTACTTTATGGACTATGGAAATCAAATAATCCTAAAACATTATATATGAACATAGGAGAATACATATTTATTATATATGCACTATACATCCAAATGATTGATGTTTTATGGCAAAAGGAATATCATTTCAAAACTATGAATTACTTCAATGACATTGACAATGATTTGTATACTGAACAAAAAAAAGCTGTTTTACGTAAAACAAAAATCTACAGCTTTATTGTTTCTGGAGCTTGTTTGATAATAGATGGTGCAAGCTTCTGCCTTGATTATCATTATGGAAATGTTGAATTATTTGACATGATATTTGAAGTCATTCTTACAATATTAGTAGATTTAGAAATTGTTTATATTATTATAATTATCCATGGCATCTCAATGAGATTGAAAATTGTTAATAATTATTTAAATAAAGTTCTCAATCAGGGCAATGTTAGCAAAAGTAAGTCATTAACAGGTATGGAATTAGGACAAATCTTATCAGTAATAATGCCAATGGAATTTAGAGAAAAAATTAATTTGTTTGAGTTTGAAAAATTATCAAATTTCTATACAGTATTGAGTGACTTGTGTCGCTGCTTGAATTACATGTTCGGGATTCAGGTAACAATCTTATATGCTACTGTGATATATTTTATGATTTGAACTTTTTGTGATTGACTTAATTCATTTCAGATATTATTGTATTTCATGGGCGCTTTCATGGAGATTTTGAATTCAATTGAACTTATTTTGACTTACACAAAGAATGCTGTAAGTACATTTATTACTTTTGTTGCTATATATGAAGTAACTAATTATTGTTTCACTTGACTTGTTTCTTAAGAGTATAAATGCTTATTTATAGGTTGATGATTCAACAAAATGGTTAATTGAACTGATGTATCCTGTCCCTTCTTGCTTTGCTATTGTATTCCTATGTATTGTTTCGGAGAAAATAATTGTAGAAGTACAAAAAACAAAATTTATTTTGACTAAAATACAGCTTTCTAATGATGGTATGTATATTATTTGACATATTTTAAAACTTGAATGGAAGTTAAACTTATAAAGTTATCACCTAACAGATAAAAACCATCAAATACTAATTAATTTTAATGATACTTAATTAATTTAAAAGCCGTATTGTCAATAACTGAAATATTATTTAATTTTTCTCCGCAGAAAATCACCAGAAGTTAGCAGATATTTATAATCTTCTGGAAGAAAGTCAAATTGATAAATTTACAGCTTTCGGCCTCTTCAGACTGAACGCCTCTTTGATACTGAGTTTTATTAGTCTCACTATAACGTATGTAATTGTGTTATTGCAATTTGAAAATTTATTGTAACCTAGTAATGGATGATACGTAGTAACAAATTATTTAATTTCACGTCCGGTATAATAACTTCTCAAACACGATGTCAGTGTCAATGTTGAAATCAATTTAGGGTAAAATATTAGTTTCCTCTTCTAATGTTTGATATACCGTGAATACATAATTTTCGTTAAGCCAAATAGCAACGATGCAATGGCAAATAGCATGGAAATAAACCTTAAGTATAAACTTAATATTCGCGAAACGATCATTGTCATATTGCACACATATCTTATTTCGAAACTGAAAATATTTTTTCAAACTTAATTATTGAATATATTTGGCGTTAATTTTGTAGAAATTCATTATTCACAATTAAATGAAACTATGTGATGTAGTGTTATTTCTACTTACTTTAATTTCTTTATCACAACCTAGGTTTCGTTGTATTACAACATCTTCAAGAGGGATATTAGCATCTTTGCTAATATCCCACCTGAAGATGTTGTAATACAACGAAACCTAGGGAGGGATATTAGCATCTTTGCTAATATTCCACCTGAAGATGTTGTAATACAACGAAACCTAGGTCGTGGTAAAGAAATTAAAGAAAGTAGAAATAACACTACATCACGTAGTTTCATTTAATTGTGAAACTTAATTATATTAATATACCTTCTTTAGTTTTACATTGAACTCACAGAGAATTTTCTATTTTGAACACGAAAATTTACCTCATATAAAGAAATCAACTTTTTATTATATATAAATTTGTTGTGTATTTGTGCATTAATTATTTTGTGTACAAAGTAAATTCATTTAAGGTAGTGGAAATTGCATGTGAATTTAATAAGCACGTTTGTTGAAATAAAACTAATCAAAACATTATTTGTCTTTGCTTACTGAAAAGTAAATATACTAGACTTGAGTTCATGACAAACCCAATCTATTGACAGGTAGGTCTAGTTACAAGCAAAAATTTTATGCTTACCTTATCCCAAAAATATGAGACGTAGATATTAATAAAAAGCAAAGCAAGAACACATAACCTTGGCCATGAATATGTCAAGAGTATAATTTTGAGCTAACTACACTGAAAGATGACTGAGTGGCGTTTAATGTTAAAATGGAATAAATGCTTTTATGCATAAGTGTACATGCCTGAATACATCTAGTACTAATGATTTGGATGAAATATTATATATGGAAGTCAGTTGTGCTGGAAAAAATTGAAAGTAGTGTTTTCTCAACCCCGATACTATGGCTGTTAGTAAACTACGAGTTCTAGTTGCAGTACTAGTTAAATTATTACATCATTTTATATCTGTAGCATATGAGTCTTCACCTCTTAATAACAGTCAATTAATATACTACTAGTTTTTACAGATACATAAAAAATAAAACATATTTTACCTGAGAGTGTATGAAGATTAGTAAAACGACATTGGTGTAATAGAAATCAATTTTTCATTCCATCAACATGATCACGTTGAACATAGGACTACGAATACATAACATAAAGACTACGAATGTATTGATAAGAATTATAAAATAGCAATATTAGCAATTGATTGCCAAATGAATCAATAATGTACTGCCTACTCTAACATAAAAAGCAACATTGCTTTGCGGAAAATTTATTTTTTAGATAACATTGAGAAATGTTATTTTCTTTGTAGAAAATTGGAAAGTATTGCAATTCACTTTGTTTTTAAAGTAATGATGATTGTGGGGGTGTCGATCACAATTATTGGACATTGTGTTGTAAAAACAGCCCCATGATGGTCCCTGTATACTCTAAAATGTGCCAACCTTTACTTAAAAATGTATAAATATTTTCATTAAAAATTAGATGTTTTAAGCCAAGAGGCATTAAGAAGAAAAAATATTTGGCCTTGAATAATTGTGAATTTTATAACAACATTGGCTGGGAAAAAATTGAAACAATCATACTAATACGCATTCAATAGGTAGCTAAGTAATTTCTTTGTCACAGTTCAAGCTATTTTGTAACTTTGATTAGTAATTTTTAAGGTACTTGTCCGTGTAGTTCGAGTTGTTCTTGCGTTTATTAACATCTTTGGTAAGAACCCTTTTAAACAATTATTCAATATATTAATTGATTGCTTAACAAGTTCATCTTGACAAACCAAATCTACTTCAGCTTTTTGTATAAAGACTTAATATCAATTTAAGAAGAAATCAGTTTTTTTTTAGCTGGACAATAAAATATAATCCATTAAAAGAAGAAAATACTGGTAAATTTATATTATTGAATCTCCTCAACTTGCGTATAACCACAACTTAAGTAATTGTAGTGTAGTAGTTTTCATACTTACTTTAGTTAAAGCAAAAGTAAGTAAGGATTATAGGAATATAAATTACGTCTGAGTGCGTGTTCAGTTTAAATATAAATAGTGTTTTTCTATTAGGCTCAGTAAAGGCACGTGGGTTTGCATTCAGTGAATACAAACATTTTCATTGATTTAACTGCCTTTATAAGATAATTTACATTCTCTAGTATTTCATTCAGAATGTTGGTAGAAAAAATTGTTAGATTGCAATTATGGCAAATTTACTCTGAACACTTACAAAACTCTCATAAATTTGTTTAGACATTTAGTTTAGACAAATGCCAGAAAAATGTTGTGTGAAATTAATAACAAATTGTACATCTAAATTTACAATTAGATTTGATCACAAGTTTATTTCATCAAAACATATATTAGTATATTTCTTTTGTACATGAAATTGTCACTACTTAAATTGTCACACATTAGAATAAAGCGTAATTTTTTTTAATATAATGAAAACAAATTAACATAAAATATCCTCATATTCAATTGCTCAGAAGAGCAGTTGCATTGATTATTATACTTTTGTCTCAAATTGATGTGTATTTTGCCACTCAAGGACAAAATACCATAAATATACGTAAACTAAGATATGAATGAATATACGTAAATATACATGAATATACGTAAATATAAGTAAACATTATTAATAAATAGCATTGAACTAATAAGAGCAGAATATTTAAAAGCATTGCGATCTACTCTTCAACATAGTACCAAACAAATTGAATGAAAGAAACTCCAACTATCTAAATGCAAAGTTGAAAATTAATGGGACAAAATAAAAAAAAAACTGGGAGGACCTTGGTGGGATAATGTCACACCATATATTCAGTATGGGTATTTTCAGATATTCAAGGCAACATGGTACATATCTTTCACAATAAGTTAGTTCTGAGCCCTTCGTACATTAAAATATTAATAAAATTATTAGATATAATTTACGATCTACATGTGTTTTGATAACATCATGGTACTAAAAGTAATGAAACACAAGCTGTTTCATTAATTTTAGTGCTTGCTTTTATGGCACTGACCTCATCAATCAGCAAACTTGGCAACAGACATGTGACTATAATGTTTACTGGAGATTTTTATCAAAATTAATTATAATTGTTAATGGATGAGCTTATATTTTGTGATATCATTTTACATACACAAATATACATGTGTATTAAACAAAGCAAATAAAACAAAAATGAAGATATTATTGTTATGGTTCTGTACCCCAAACAGAAAACAGAACCCTTATATAATCACGCATGGGTCTGTGCGTTTGTCTGTCACATTTATTTTTATCAGAAACCATTTGATGTTAACATTTGAAATTCAGCATAGTGACAAAGAACTTCTATGTATTTCATTAGAGAGAATTCAAAAATTTCTATGTGAAAATTTAAAAGACTACAAAGTATTTGATTTTTTTTTTCATTTTCGTATATAATTTGGGATGTAACTTGAAACAAGAAGTTATATTGATTCCAAGATCTTTTTTCTTAGAATTATTTGTATGATGGTTCTGAAGGTATTGTTCTGAGGACTTTCCACACACTATTTCTTGGGAATGAAATTTAGCATAGTTATAATTCATATCAACTTTATATACTGTAATAATAAGCACGCAAAATATTTCCATGATAATTTTAGGGGTGGAGGAGGCTTGTAAATAAAATACTTGTTTTTTTGTAAATTTCATGTATGTATGACCAACACCATTTTTATATATGTTAGTTTGTTGGTTCCAGAGTTACTGTTGAAAGTGGTCACAAAAATGTTTACAAAAATTATTTCCAAAACTGCTAAAGTCAAAATTATGAAAAATTACAGAATTATGAATGCGCATATTAACACTATTACTATTAGTAAATGTATTTTCATAATTCTACTAAATTTACTTAAATTTAACAGAAAGCCACCACAATGATTCTGAATTTAAACATTTTTGATACTTTGGCAATATCTTTATGTCTGTGAAAGATACACGGGGCGATACATCAATTAGTGAAATATAATATTAGTATTTGCAAACAGTTTACTCGATATACTGTTTACACTTAAATATTTACATGTGCGTAAGTGAGTGAGAAAAACTTTTAGTGCGAGTTCTAGTTAAACTTAGCTGGCTTTTTATTTCTATATTTCAATGAGTTAGTTTTCCGTCCACAAAATTGTTTGTATTAAAAGCAACTTTTTCATTTTCTCTTCTAAATACTAATAAATGTAGTATAATGTTGAATCATATAAAGTTCAAGTTTGATTTGGGTTTTGTATACTTGTTAATTTTTAGTAAATGGAACTTTAAAGCCATTAAACACATACACTCATTATAACCATTATTTTGTCATTTTTTACGATTAGTTAATATCAATGTTCGACATTGTTCAAACTACATTTCTGTGGTCAGTTAAAGCTGGATACACCATGCTATTGACATTGATTGATGTGTAATAATTATAGTGAAATCACTGACAAATATGAAATTAGATTGTTTTCCATATTGATATTTAGGTTTAATAATGAGCAATGTTATCTTGTTATCATGGCAACAATACATCTCTTTATAACTTACAATGCATCTACTTATGAACATCCAAATAGGAAAAGTGAAGAATCAAATTTCTTTTAAAACTAATCTCTTATTGATCATTATTCTTACTTAAGTAAAAAAACAATTCTGTTGAGATTTCGTACGAGTATAGATATAAAATATACTGTCATACAGAATTATGTATTTATTTGCTGTTTACACGTCACAAGTATTTTAAATAAAATTAGCTGTGTCTACGACTTGGTTTGCATGTGGTTTGAAAAGAAAATTGTTTCTTATTTGTTGTTCCTGAGTATAAACTATTACTATACCAAATTTCATGAAAATTCGTCCAGTAAATTTTGCATGACATGCGCATAAATTTACACAGAGACAAAATTTCTAAAAACAGGTTTTCTGGTTTCTATCATCATTCTATGCACTAACTAATCACTACATCACTATAAAAATACTTTCAATTTACAGAATTCACCCTGTTACAATTTTATTACATGTTTATATTTAATTCTCATTATCATTGTTGTGATTTTGCAGGGTCTGGTCTGCTGCAAAGTGCAATTTAAAGTTTCTTGTTTTTCGTAAATATAGGAAACTTCTTTATGGTATTATTGATGATTGTGTAATCTAAAAAAATTCTGGATAACAATTGACATTTAAAACCCAAATAGTAATGGCAGAATTTTCTTCCCCGACTTAATTTCACTTGATAATATTCGAACATCACTAGCCAACAGATTTTTTTAGAAGAGAATTATATTACCCAGAAAATATAGGAATGTTTGTAAAGAAATGAAATGATTACAATTAATTTAAGATTCATCTGACTGCACCATACATTACGGTGTTCACCTAACACGTTCCGAGCAGGATTTTTCATAAAGAAAAGGGTGAGCAGCTTTGTCTTTAAAAATTATTCAGTCAAGGAGAGTTGTGTTTACTTCGAAAAAGTCATATTTTTTATAAATCTTGAAACAAACATTTTTATGAAAGTTATACCACTTACACGACACAATAAAAAATATAAAGAGAAATTATTTTGCAGCTATTTTTGTACCTAAATAGGTGAAGGTAATACAAGAGTTGATAGAAGTCAGTAAAATGGGTCAGTTCGCTGTGTTCCAGATGTTTGACCTACGTGCTTCTCTGCTGCTCGGCTTGTTGAGTCTCCTTGCTACGTATGTTATTGTAATGATACAGTTTCTAAACATATATTAATTCATGTTTTGAAAACAAGTATTTGTTCTAATAAACTGGAAAATGTAGGATGAATTTTTGTATTGATCTCACTCTGTGTTCTACAGTTGTTCAATTTTTATTGTGTTCTACAGTTGTAGAAATAATTTAATTTTTACTGCATCAATTATTGTTATCTTATTTAACAATCAGTAATGTCTCAATATAATTAGAAAAAAATTTGTAACCATACGTTATTTTCATAGACATATATTTTGTTACCAAAGCCTTTGAAAAAGTTTTTTTTCATATTCAGATATTTGGCTGAGCAATTAAATTACGGTATTGGTATTGTATTTGCATTCAAACTTTTTACAATAGCAGCCAGATTGTCAAATTCAATGTTATATTGACTAATTCTCAAAACAATGTTTATTGATGTATTTCTCAAATAATATCACATTTTTAATTATATTAACCACATGTAAATTGTGGATGAACTCGACTGTGAGATTGCTTGGACATACACTTTCAGAACTCAATTCAAATAAATTCATTTCAGTCAATACCTAGTTAGAAAAATGTTATTAATTTTTTAATTGACTGTAAATATATATATATATATATATATATATATATATATATATATATATATATATATATATATGTATATATATATATATATATATATATTTCTGTCATTTGTTCTCTTTCCTTTTTCCATATATATTACTTATGTTATGGTTGATGCTGAAATATCACTAATGAAAGTATATAATAATGAATGTAACCTATTCCATTTTAAACACGGCACACATTTTCATTCCCCCTTGTACTCTAAATAGTCCAGTTAATGATCAAAGTACAATAAATTACAATTGGAATGATTGTTGCGATGTGGTTTACAAATTGTTATAATTACATGTGCGGGAGTTGATAGTTATTTGTAAGGTCTTCAAATAAAGACAAATAAATCAAATGTAGTATTCAGTTTGTTGGTTAGAATGCTTAAAAATGTAATACTTTATTTGTAGATAATGACAACAATAAAATGAATATAAAACAATGAATACATAAACATCCAGTGCTGACTTAAATTAAACCTATTTACATTGATGATCTGAAGTACTTTGTAAAGATTGATTAGTTTTAAGATGTACAGCCTTTATCCCTCACCTGCATATTTCAAGGTTTGAAATAGGTTCAATTATTTGTTTTTCTACAGTACCTACATTTTATTATAATTAAATCGACAATTATTGAAATAGAAATAGATGATTTGAATTATAGTTATGTGTACTGTATGCTAAATATCATAAAAATATATTTTATATTTGAGTGCAAGTTTGTGGTATTTTTTTGTTTTAGTAACGGACAACACATTCTTTTGTCTTTATTGACATTATTAAATTAACAACAAGAATGGTCGTAGTTAAAAACCGTCAAAAATTGAGTTACTATGTTCTTTGTTGAGCATGTCAATTTGATTTAATATGTAATCTAAGACTTAAAAATATGAAAATGTCATTTTGCACAGTGCAAACAAATTCTCAGTCTTTTTGCAAAACAATTTTTTCAGAATATTTTATAAATTTTGTGCTGAAGGTATTACTGAATACATTTAGAGAATTTCAATTTCTAACCCAAAAACTATCTCAATTCCTGTCTCGTCTTAGAAAATCCTACAGATAAAATTACTAAAAAAACAGGTTTACTGGAATTTACATAGAGATTCCTGGAAAAATTATAGTAACGACTTTCGACCTCATAGGTTTTGAAAAATGTATGGCATTTCTCACTCTCGAGAAATGTGCAGTGTTATATATTTACACTGGTGCAATGTTATACACACAAGTGCAGTGTTATATATTAATACTGATTAATGTTTGCAAATAGCTCAATAGAAATCCTCGCATCCTGTACTCCGCTGTAATCCCTCATAGTGCGAGTTTCATCTGTATTTAACCAATTTTACTTGATTCTATATAATTGAGGGCGCCACACTGTTATTTTGATCTTTGCTCCAAGGAAATCAAAAGAATTATCCCAGCTTTATTCCAGTTTACAGTTTTATGTGTCCTAGGCCATGCTGGTTTCACTTAAATTAATTAACTTTATTTCAGTTGAATGTTTTCAAACACTTACAGAGCATTCATTAATATTTAATACCAAATAAAATGGAATGTGGAAGTGAATACTAATGAATCATAATGGGCTCTAATATATTCTTTATCTGTCATTTCATTGCCTTATTACATGTCTCTTGTTAGTCATCTATCGATAGTTGATATACGCGGTAGAAGGCAATGTTGGAAAGAAAGTACATATGTTGAAAAATTCAAATTTAATCATACTTGCTGCGCAGTTCATTCTAAGAATTAATAGAACTTCTAATGCCTTCTAATGAACTTCGAGTGCCGGAACATTAATTTGGTGAAAACTAAACTAAAAAAGATCGAACTTAATAATCGAAAAATAAATAGTAAATGAAAGCTTGGCTTTTATTTACTATTTATTTTTCAAATGCACGTAGACTTGTCACTTTAATGTGTTCTAATACAACTGAGCGGGTTACTTATTTGTTACATTTCATAATTATGTCCTTGTTGATATACTCGGTATGAAGCATTACAATTTGTTGTAGACAAAAAGCTTTCAGAAGTCAATGGTTAAACAGAATGTATTAGCAAATCAACGATAGACTCATAAGTACAATACTGTGTTGCAAATTGTTTACAACTGAGAAAGAGTCTTCAAAATTCTAGTTGTAAAATAATATTTGAATAACAGTCTGTTTAGTCACATTCAAATTTTATTCTTATTCTAAATATATCATATTCAGTATGAAATTTCAATTCCCTTCCTTTGACAAATACTATGGTAAACTTTAGTAAAATGTTTTTCAATATCATCAATATGTCATCGAAACTTATAATTTAAATAATAAGTGAATATGAAATTATTGTTGTTTTCATTACTTTGGTAAAGTTAATTACAAACAAATATTATAAAATGAATGAAGAATAAATCATAAACCAATTAAGAAAAGTCACAATATGTATTGAGGTAGCAGGTTTGTCAACCCGATTTCTTTTACATAACATTTTTACTTTGCTGTGTAATAAATATGTGAACTCAGTTCTTAGAAAAAAAGTAGTTATATTAAAAAAAACTTAACATATAGCAAAAGTATCTAAATGAAACATTATTAAAAAGTTAAATTAAATGATGATCGAAGAAACAGATCCATAGTTATGAAAGCATGACTTATTTACTATAACGCAAGCTTGCTAATTGTACAATTACAATAACATATGTGGCAATGAGGTTGAAAAAATTGGGCAGCAATGATATTTGCAGGTCGAAAAGCTCACAAACTGAGAAAGTTCCACCGTTGCTCTGATGCAAAATCTCTTCAAGTTTTTCCAATGCATTATCAATTGGTGGACCTTAAATAATAGAAATATGTCAGATATATAATATACAAATTCAATAAAATTTTTATACCATTTGAAATCAGTCAAAAAATGTTTTATACAAATTTATACATAGTCCACAAATATAATGTAATTATATACTATTAAAAG
This sequence comes from Druceiella hillmani, assembly GCA_039881145.1. Lineage (NCBI taxonomy): Eukaryota > Metazoa > Arthropoda > Insecta > Lepidoptera > Hepialidae > Druceiella > Druceiella hillmani. Next base: position 4,019,920 of record JAYKKI010000013.1, read on the forward strand.
ATATTCATGTCAAGAAATAAAATTACAAGTTGCATGTATATGTAATACATGCTTAATAAATTTGTGTTATGGTTGGATCAATTTCGAACTTTTATTGTGAGGTAGCATAATCTTCAATTTGGACACAGGTGTTCCATGTGTAAAACTGCATAAACTTAATGAGGAGTGAAGTGTTGCACAAAAATACAAATCAAGTCAAATATTTCGAGCAGTGGTTTTTGTGTTACAAAAGTTGACAAACCAAAAATGATATATGGAAAATGCATTTTTTCATCTTGGCTGTGTGTGTTAATGTAGGCATAATATAGACAAAAAATTGTTAATTAATTTTAAAGAAACAAGAAATATAATACATTTTGTTTAATTTTTTTTCTTATGTTTCTTTCTGATGATATCATAAAACCATGAGTTGGTTTTTAATATTAAATTAAATAAATAGTATAATCAATATAATAAATTAATTTATGATATAAATGACTAGTGATCATACTCATAAAATTACAAAAGTTGTTTACTAATATGGAGGACGATATAAAAGCCTTTTTTTATTTAATTTATCCCTCGATTACATCAAAACCACAAATTTGATCATGATTCAAGGTGAAAATCATTTATAAACTATACTAAGAAAGCCGAAAGAACTAAGAATGAAACCGATCAAGTATTATTAACATGAGTCAGTACTATGGGATACTACTGGTTCGATTAGTTAAGCATTAACGTCTAGAAACTGATAATTAAGCTAGCCGAATTCCTTGAAAAATGAAATGGGCCAAACTGATTACTTTATTGGCTAATCATGAATAGAATGTGAATATAATGGATGACAATATATTATTTTGACACATAATAAATTAATGCAAATTTTCAATGTGAATGAAAATTTTCCACGTAAATAGCATTTTTTCAAAAACAATTGAATGGATTTCTCATGAGATTAGTTGCTATTGTTGTTTATTACATTCAGCTTTTACCTTTTTTTGAGTGAATTACATATTTAGGACTTTTTCTTTTTATTTTTATCCAATACTCTATATGAAATGTCATCATTTTATATGCTTGCTTGTTGTAAGTTTTAACTTAAGTCCAATGTTTTTATTTCCATAATCATCATGATCATCAAGATTGTAAGATATTTTTTTCTTATTTATCAAAACACACACACACCCACATACACACTCATATATATATATATATATATATATATATATATATATATATATATATATATATATATATATATTTCAAAAAATGTAATTTTATTTACAAGGTACAATTTAGCTTATGACAAATGTGTATAAATTAACCATAAATAACATATACTTTATATGATTTGGTATAGTGTGGAGTAGTGAGTGTCGGGATTAGAGACAGGAAATATGAAAGCATCAATAAAAATATCTGCAGCGTTACAGAAACTCTCGGACGCATAGGACTCGGATGACTTATACGTCAAGTTATTTTTTCTATTGTTACTACATGCACCTCCGTTCACATATGTGAAATGGGAAAAGGTGGTTAAAGAAGTCTCAATTGGAAAAGTGTATTTTTAAATACATAATTTAGCATTGTTGATTATGCACACAACTCCTTTGAGTTACCACTCGTATACATATTGTATACTATTGAAAACTTCATATATTAAAGCTACATTTATAAATATTAAAAAATCATGAAGGCTTTAGTAGTCCAAACATTGACATAGAAATATACATATGTATAATACTACATACACAGTACATACAAAACAAATGAATCTCTGATCAACTCCACCGCCATCGACCATAATCTAAATGAGTACTCGGTCGTTTCATTTGTTTCTAAAAATGTGATAAAACCACAATAGTTTTTTTATTTATTGGTTAAGTGATGAAAGATACAATTGATACTTTTTAACTTTTGCTAAACAGATACTTACGCATTTGAGGTGAAAGTCTCAGTTTTGTGATGTTTATTTTCAACTCATGATATTCCATTACCAATGTCTCACTGACCGTACAGACAACCGCAAGGAAAACTATGCAAATTGTCAGCCATGAAAGAAAGTCATTCACTGCTAAGTAAAATGGCAGCTGAAATATTATTTGATTAGGAACATTATTATTCTAAAAGACCACATCTCTTTTATTTAAAACATTTTAATAAAATGATAACATAATTGTAAAGAAATTTGTCGTTTAGCATTTTATAAACAATAGTAAATAAGTGTCAATATCAATTATTGTTTTATACAATATCATAATTTTTCTTACTTACACCATGCATATACAAGTCCAACATGTACTGAATGCCAAAGACGGATGACAAAAAAATCAAAACTACAATCTGAAGGACCTGAAATAAAAATTTAATGATTAAAATGAAAAAAATAATTACATACACTATTCATTTTAATTTCTTACAGCATACCTGCATATTAAACATTCTATTGAGAGTATTGCATATTCTGTTTACTCTAGTCAATATGTTCGGTAAAATCAATATGTGCAAGGGATCTGCTGAAACATCAATGTGGCTATTCCCATGTGATCTATTGCAGACTGTCACTCTAGCTAAGTCTGGTACGCTTTTTGTGTTACCATGAAATATTTCTCTATTCACACGAGTCATGTAATCATTTACCACTTTTAACATTTCATTAATAGTATTTGTAAGTAAAAACATTAGCAGCAGTTCTAAGTTGTTAATAAGTAAACCAAAATATATAATTATGTAGAACCATTCCCAGTTTTCAACACTAGTAATGATAAAAGAGATCAAATGGCTTACAAGTGTAATGAATATGCTCATCAACGTCATGTTTCTCAATTTCAGAAAGTATTTTGTCCGAAATAAAGTACTATAATATACAGAAATATCATCGAACTGTTGCAAACAATCAGCAAAGAAATTTTTTTGCCAAAATATATCAATCGATAAAACAAATATAAAATTAATAAGAATGGTTGTATCTAAAATCCATTGAACTACATATATTTCAGAATACTGAGCGATATAATGAGACCAAATGTTTGTTACGGCAGCCAAAATAATGAGAAAAATTAATATTAAACTGTAAATTTTCTTTAAAATAATTTGTAATAATATAGTTTGGTTTTCTAATTTATATGGAAATCTTTTGACACCTAAAATGGACTGTAACACAAGTAAAAAGTGAATAGATTCCCCTAAACAACGACACATCATTTTTAATCGCATTGACTATTCCTACTACTCAATTCTGATAGAAAATGAAAACGCTGTTCAATAATGTAGTCTATTTAATGAAATGACGTGGCCTACCACAATGTAATTTGTCTTCTCATATTAAAATAAGTATTGATTATTGTATGTACCTGTCTGGTCTAAAAGTGTACTTATGATTATTCTATTTTGTTTATAAAGGTTTTCTGGTGCTTTTAATATAATTATTTTTGAATGTTACATATTAAAGTCAAGCAGCTGAAATTAATTATGATAAATAGCAATTGAGCATTGGTAAAGATTTTTCTAATGGTTTAATTATTTAATAAATCTGTCAGCATAGTTATTCCTATGTTGCCTGTGATAACATCGAAGTAGTTACATTGATATGTATACTTGAAATAATCTGCTATTTCAGACAAGTTTTGATCAAAGATTCTATGGGTGCAATATTTCATAATCTAATCACACGGAAAGGAAAACATTCACCACAGAGTTATCTCCTGTGATGAATTTTTTCTTGGCATTGATATTCTTGTCTCTAAAGTACAGTTCAGAGCCATATGAAGATAAATGTTGCAATATTTATCAGGCCGATGAAGGATTGGCGGTGTATTAGGAATGCAAACTAATTAGTGTAAAAGGTAAGCAAATATGGGCAGTGAGCCATCGGTATGGTAGTGGAAACATATTACCTGAGACCAAAAATAAATTGAACAGAAAATTTTTTTCTATACGATGAGAAGTTGCTCAGGTACAAAAATAGGTTGACGCAGAGCTTGACAAATTTGAGTTTTGGTTTTAATTACAGGAGTTTTGAAGTGTTTCATCAATTACTTGAGAACATCAAGTGATTTGTTGATCAGTAAAGAAGTTAAAGTATTTTACTGCAGAAGAAAATAGGATCACCGAAACATTAAAGACTTGTTAGATTATTCAACTAGCAGGCGATATAAAAATAACTAGAATTTCTATTAGTAGGTAGCTTAGCCAAGACAGGGTACATTATGATAATAGGGGAAGTTATTATTAGTATGAATACACCAAACAGTTTGAATAGAGTTGCCGCAGTGTCCATAAGTATATACTATGGGCCTCTTTCACTATTAATAATTTAGCATGATTTTTATTGCTTCTTACCGGTACAGCTGCAAGGGGCCAACTTCAAATCTAGATTGCAGGAGTTTAAAAAGATGCAATTTGTGCAACAGCTAATAGGAAGGCAGGACAGTATAAATAAAAGTCTAAGTGTATTAGCTTTATTAAAAACCTGCTGTTTGAGGCAGAGTGCACACCATTTTAACGGAGTAACTCAAAGATTATCTTGGAAATATCAGCATGTTAGGTGTTATAATGTCAATAATGGGAACAAGTGCTTCCATAATCAAGTTGTTTATATAATTTACCATTAAATTATGCAGCTTATTAACATTTTTAAACAGTTTGACAGAAGTTTCATTTCACATACTAAGTGCAGAAACATTTTATTAAGCCCAAACTTATCCAAAATATTTTGCTCTTATCACAATTTTTTCTTACGCACACTAAAATTGAAAATCAAACTGTTACATGTATGACTTTCTTGCTGGAACATTGGAAGTTGTTTTGTTTGGCATTGGAATTTGATGCTGATATTTTCTGCAACAATAGAAGTTTGTTCTATTTGTTTACAGTTTTTCTTGCAAATTTTGCTATTATTTTTAATTTTCTATGATATTATTAATTTAATTTTGTCAGAAAATTCGCGAATTTCAATTTCAGCAACTTTTTCTGCAACTATTATTTTTTATGTAGTTTAGTATTTACATTCTGTTTTATATTCATTGTTTTCTTTATTCCTACCAAAAATTATTTTTCACAAATTCTTCTATCATTTCTTTATTCTGTTTTGTAATTGTGGGGTGCACATTGTTAAAGTGGCTATTTTTCCTTAAATGTTCGTTAGTGAATAATAATATATTAAAAATTATAATGTAATTAAGTAATTAGTCTTAATGTAGTAAATTATGCATGAAATTAACTTTAATTATATAATTATCAAAAATATTCCTTAATAATATAAGAAAAGTATAAAAAATAAAAAAATATATTTTAACATGCAAAAATGGAAAATTACACTTTAATAATATTGTCTGTTTTATTATTGCACCATAGACAGATTAAAACAATTTATTTTTTCAACTTGTATCCATAGACACTAATAGGTGTGAATTAGTATTGCTGGTTTTAATTGTGTTTATTCAGGGAAATTATTCAGAAGAGATAATTTTTGTGTCACTTTTTTTTAAATTTTATTTCACATTTACATATTAACGTAAGCAGAGTAAGTATACGATTGGCAAATATTGACAATATCAGTAGATCTTGCGAATTATTGTATTTTACAAAACCTTTAAAAGAACTGAGCCCCTTTACACCTGCTGTGTTTATTTCCGTCACATGGAAATTAAATACTATTTTTTCTTGCTTACATAGTGAAAAGGAATTTTATGCCAGAAAAGGTAATAACAAAGTGTTATTTTTTTCAATAGTCTTTATATTGTTTGGCTTTTGAACTAATCATTACATTGAGTTGAAATGTTATAAATATCTGGGTGCACATAACGTGCCAACAAGTTCCGAGCCACACTATTCCCTGGACACTATTCCCTATACCTATATACTCCCTATAAGCGCTTTGTATTTTAACACCCCCATGACTCCATTTCGGCAACTGCTAGAAGTCTGCCTTTCAGTATATTGAACGAGAAATATCAAGTTATAATTTATTCTAAAATCAACTCTGTATTTGTAGTTTTTTACAAAAAGATATTTCAAATAAAAATCATCAATTTAGTAGCACTCTCTAACTTACAGATCATCAAAACCCACAAATCATTTCTGGAAAATCCAGAAATTTGAAATTTGTTACATGTTCAGTATTTACAATACCAGGTAAATAAATAATTAAGAAAACAGAAAATAATTAGCTTCAAACACAAATAGAGGATATGCCATTGTGGATATGCCCTGACAAGTTCCCAACGTACATATCATATTTATATGGCCTAATATTGTAATAATAGCTGTGGTTATATTAAATATTAATTAGATAATTAAACCATATATTTACCTATTCCTAATCATATGTTTTCTTTACACTATGATTAATTTTTTTAACAAATTACTAATATCTGTGAATCTCGGAATTATAACATCTGGTGTTTTCATTATATGTATCAGTTTCAAAGCAATTCCCTCACTCTTAATTTTCATAGACCGTGTTAGCAATATTAAACCTCTGATCATATTGTTACATGAACATGCTCTTGGGAACTATAGTTGCAAAGTATTTCGCAATGAACAAATTAATTCAACTAAAATGTTCAGAAGGATATATAGACATCTTAATATAATCGGAATACTGAATTCTACACATTTAAGCCTAAACAAGAGAGAAGCAGAAAAAAGTAAATAATTAGAAATGTGCCTTACAGTTTTATTCGAAATTAACCCAAAGGGGTTGATATGGGGTTTCATACTTTGTAATGGAATAAAGTCTAAATGTATTGCTAAATTTCATATCATATAAATCTGCATAAAATGACACCATGTAATAATCATTTTTCCACCATTGTCACTACTGACATACACTAATAATTAACCTACCTTGACTTATCTAACTCATCTATATCAACTTACAATTTTGTCGTCATCACATCGATATTGGCGGAGTCTAATGAGTTTAGCCTTGTGAAGGTTGTACAAACAAATATTTTCCAATTATCAAACGGATAAATATGTAGCGGTTGTGTCATTCAGGTCAAGTCAATATTTTACAATATACACAAATTGGTTCATTTGGTTAATTGAGAATTGTTCATACTACCGATCTAATTTATGTACCACACATATAAATGTTGTTTTCAAATCATCCTCCTTATCTTATCCTAACTAATATAAAAGATGCATAAGTGTGTTTTTTTAATTTTCAAAAAGATTTTCCATGAAATTTTGCGAAAGTATGGCTAAGCACCGTGTGTTATGGAATTAAAACTAGGTCTACTTCCTGCCAAATATTAACTCCATACAATCAAAACCACAGAGAACATTTGATAAGACATATTTTCTTAACACAAAATTACATCAATATAAATTTCCTTTTAGTGTGAATGGAAAAAATAAAGTAGACTTGCTATGATACATATTAATGTGATCTGCACTGCGATGGTGTTTGCGGCTGAAAATTTTAGCGATGGTTAGTTAGATGGTGTCAAAAATGGACACTGATTTGCCTAATAGTTTATATTTGAAACATATTTTGCTTTTAGAGGGTGTTACTTATTAATCAATATTTTAATAATATTATGAAAATAGTTCTCTAGCAATATATAATTCAAGTGTGAACAGACATACAAAATTAATGGCTATAAATAACAAAAGTATGTGCTTTAGTGATGATGGCTAAGTGTTTTTGTAATTTCTATACTGTTCAGAAACCACATTCATTTAAAATATGTTTATAGAAACTCTTTTAACAGTAATATTATATTTGAAATATACTTTTCTTTTACTTCCTTGCCAATATTCATAAATAATCCTTGCTAATATGGACACTGATAAAATCAAAAATAATTACGTGCTAGAAAATTCTCCAATTGCTTTTAACTAGTTTCAATCATTTCTGGGTGCATTTAGGATAAGTTCTGAGTGTCAGTCTGCATATTCCATAAAGATATTTCTACAAAAAATTTAAAGTGTACTTTTTACAGTGTTTTTAACATGCTTTTTTTGTATTTTATGAAGGAAATAACTTTGAACCTTGTAAGAATATTGTTGATGTGCGTCGTTTGCTGAACAGTTACTGTAGTTTTCAGGTTATAAACCTAATAAAAAATCTCTAAATAAGAAAAGTTCTTGTATTATTTTTATATTAATATGAATTTTAATATTTCAGGGTTTATACTATTTTGCCAATCCATTTGTAGCATTGCTAAGTACAATCCGTGAAATGCTCTTCGCAATAAGAGATAATGTGAGTATATTTCAAGTTATTATTGTTTATTAATATTTTTATGATAAACAAAAGTATAATTTCCAAACAGATACTGAAGAAATAATTTTAATTATCTGAACATTAAGATATTTGAAGTGCACAAAGAAACTTTTATTAATTTTAGAATGAACAAAGTAAAATTTACTTATCCGTAGACAATAATGTTTCATAAAATGTTAATATTTTGTGAGAATGCTTTTGAATGGGCTACATATATCTATGCTAATTTCTTTCGTTTATAGTCGTTCACTAATAGCAGTATTAAACCTTTGCTGGCTAGTGGAACTGACAAATATGGAAATAAATACTTCGAGTGCCTTCTTTTATTTTCAGTAACTCATGTCAGGATTGTTTGTTATAAATATGAGTATGTCGCTTACGTACTACACCGTTTTTGAATAATTTTAATCAAATTTCACTAGTAGAAACCTGTATGCTATTATGTATTATAATTTTACTTATATGTCTTAAATATATGTTTGTATCAATTTTGTCATTCTCTGTACATATGGGACTGAATAGTAAATAGCTAACACCAAAGATTTTGATTTGAAATTTAGATAGTGCAGGTTTTTTCCTTGTAAATTTCCTAAGCCAAAGTTTATCAAAACATGGTCACTTTGTATCGGCACAACTATTTTAAAATGTTGAGTTTCAAGCATTGAGTTACAATTATTAAATATTCTGTACTAAAAATTGATTGTCTGGAGAAATACTATAAGGGTTTTTCTGTAGAGCAGCAAGTTTGCAAATGCCTTGACATGAAATGGTATTAGCAAAATTTTGTACAGGAGCTTCCAATGAAAAACAGACTTTAATATTAGAATGACGAGGAGAACATTTGAACAAATGTCTGCTTCAATTGAGACATTTAGTAAAGCTATCTGTAAGGGACATATTATCAGTGTCTATGGCCCATAAGAAGCAACAAGATCTAATAAACAAATGATAGAATACTTATTGTTACTGTCAATAATATTAAAATGTTTTAAAATATCTACAAAAGAGGCCGTGATGGCATATATCTATATCCTACAGATAACCCACAGTGACCATTTTTATGTGATTGACATTAATTTCTTTTTGGGGTTATACTTTCGAATTAAATAGTTTTTTTTATATTGGGCATATAATGTAGATTTATTTAATTACAGAAAATGTCCCATATTTAAAAAATTACTGGCTATTTTTTAAATTTAGTTAATGACTTTTATTGTAACTTCCTAACAATACTGTAATTTATTTATTATTTCTCCAAATAGTCTCTGTAGATTAGAATTATTTTGCTCTGTAGCACTGTACAATTTGTTTCATTCGATGGAACCGCTCAGAGAAGAATCTGCCCACTCTTCCTTGGATGTCTCTTCCATGTCCTTTTGGAAGGAAGCACCACTTCTTCCGTGTTCTAGAACTCGCATATTACTCACAGTATATCTTTCATTCTTGGAAATAAATAGAAATCGCATGGTACAAGGTCGGGGTTTGTGTGACTTATCCACATCTGATGTAGTCAAATATTCAGTTATTTGTTTGGCTAAGTATGGAGAGACAAAGAAGCTTTTTTATTTCAAAGACATTACTCTTGAACTTTTAAAAACATCAGGTAATAAATTGCTGGTATATCAGTGCACGGTAACTATTCTTTTATCTTTCAAAACAATTATTGTGTAATAACCTGTCTGCAGAATGAGGTGGTAATTTTTTTCTTGGTATTTGTAGGCAGCCCTCCAGAAGGAGGCTAAGAACCGTCATTGGTACCTCATGTTAGATATTTTTTTTAATATCCATGAAATAAATTATTCAAAAAAATTAAGCACTTTGTCCGCAAGATGTACTTAAGTATGTACAGTTCTTGGGTACTAAATATTATGATACTAGTATTTGACTAGAACTTTTGATTAAAATTGTTTTGACAATTTCCTGAAATGTAGACAACTAAGAAACATTACATGCACTTTGAGACATGCTGAATTGGTTTTTATCTTTATACGTGCTTAGTCAGTTTTTTATTTATTAGATAAATAGTATACAGTGATAAATAATATACTGTTTGAAGACTGTTAACTCAAAATTATGAATGTTAGCATAACAAATTACAATTTATGTCGAAATGGTTAAATTTTGCATCCTGTTACTACTTTGAATGTGATTGACCATTTTCAAATTAAATTAAGAGATTAAATTTTAATTATATAATTATATCAGTTCACTGTAGTAATATTGAAATATTTACTTGTCATTCCAGCACTACGCAAATATTTCCACGACTTACAGGACATTTTGGTGGAAGGTGGAATTGGAAAGTTTACAGCATTGCATCTATTTGATCTGAAAGCATATTTGATCCTTGGATTTGGTAACATTTTAATAATGTATGTGATAATTTTATTACAATTTGCCAGTATAATTTGAATTTAGGTATAAGATATTTCAAAGTTAATTTACAAAATTATTAAGTCTGCACTTTAATAAAAATTTTGCCCGCTTTGAACTTAAAAACTGAGTGATTTAGAACTATTATGAAATATTTTAACTTTCAATAGCACATGAAGCACTTTTGATTAATAAAGAAAAAATTTAATCATGTGTTATCACCAGCTTTGGTTGATAAATTAATATTTAATGAAATATAACATGAACGTTAAGATTTATATTAAAAGAGGGAGCAGTTAGAAGCCAATATTCTTTTGAAACATAGTCATTGTGTTCAGTAAGAAAGAGGCCCCATTTAGATCCTGATGTATTTCAAATGACTAGATTGATAGCAAATTAGGAAAATAAACTATGTTTGGAACAAAATTTGGTAATATTTTTTAATGTCAGTATTGATCGATCAATCAGACTTTATGTACCATTTAACATTATTTCTTTTATTACAATATTTATATTTTCATGAATTCTCATCTTGTCAAATGTATTATTTCTTGTCTTTTAGCCCAAGTAAACAAACTGCTATTTCCTATCGCCTCTATTAGAATACTTAACAAAAGTTCGATATGGTTCATTTAATTTACATTTTCATGAATTCTCATCTTGTCAAATGTATTATTTCTTGTCTTCTAGCCCAAGTAAACAAATTGCTATTTCCAATTGCCTCTATTAGAATCACTAACTTTACCTCAAAATATTGAACTTTCTACACATTCTGTAGAAAGATCTCTGATTTAAAAACTGGTGGTTTCGCTGGATTCAGTGTGTATTGCATTCCTTCAATGGTTACTTATAATTTCTTAATGACAATATGACCTGTGAACCAGATTTATGAATTTATCTTAAAATGTGATTAAACTCAATGAAGGTGTATTTTTAAGGATGTGAATTTAAACAATTAATGTAAATGTAAATTGTTATAAAAAAATTAAATTGTTGTTAATTAATATCTTAATTTCATTTAACAAGTCAACTATATCTGAGTAGTAAGAGTTATTATAGTTGTGGTTTTAAGAATCATAAATATAAACAATTTTAATTACGTCACATCTTAATGATTGAAAATGCAAAATGTTAATTATTTTGAATAAATATTTATTTTTTTTAAATCCAGTTATTTTTACTCTTATTAGAATTCATACAGCAATTAAGATTTAAAGGCATGTATGTAGCTTAATAAAGCTATGTAACTTCCTTCATTGGCCATCTGTTGCACATAGTGTTTCTTTCATTAGGATTAATTATTGCCATCGGCGCAAATAAAGGTCTTTAAACAAGGATCCAATCACTCATTTTTCTTCAATTATGTTTTAATATTACCTTTAACCCTTATTTTATTTAATTACCATTAAATATTTGTTTTATTTTTAATTGTTTTTCATGTGTAAAGTTTAAATTATATTTTCGGAAACGACTCTTTATGCCTATATTTCAACATAAGTCACAAAAAGTATATACTTATTTTGACAATTTGTTGAGATAACTTATATACCATATGAATGGTATAGCTGTAAACCACATGTGCTGTAAACCAAATGATCACATGAGTAATAGCATGCTAATAATATAACATTGTTCAGTTGTTATACATGCTTATCACAGCTATCCAGTTTGGTTTGGTTATGGGTCTAAAAATGTTCAGTCGTCAAAATGAATGATGCATCAATTAAATTTAAATTGTCATATGAAAAACTTTTATATCAATTCAATACAATTTTTTAATTTTTAAATAAAATGTAATTTTTTGTGTTTTGTGTAGGATATTCATTTCTTTTAACACATTTCCGCTTTGATACAGTTAAGTGAAAGAAAAATTCATTCAAATTTCAAATAATTTTTCAATAAAAATCTGAAATAAATTTTCGTTTTTTATCTCATATTTGTTCTAATTCAATGATTGAACATATTTTATGACAACCATGAAATGAATAAGATTAACAAAATAAGCATATTTTAGTTAAAGGTATACATTTTTTTAAATAAAGTGTATCGAAATGTAAAATACAATATCTTTGCTCTTGGAAAGGAAATATAAAACTTTTATGCAATTTAACAATTTTGATTAAATGTTTTATAACAAAACTTGACATAATACTTTTTTAAAACAATTAGTTTTAAAACTAAATTGTGAACAGCGTAGTGTATAAACAAGATTAGGTCAACGTTCTTCACTCGAAACCATTTGGGTCAGGTCGGGTTGTGTTAATTTAGACAGCTCAGGCCGGGTTGAGTCAGTTTATTTTAGATTTGAAGCCTCTTGTTTTTGATAAATATAAAATACTTCTCATAAATTTTACACTGTGCTATTAAACAAATTTTAGACAATGTTTTATAGTTAAATTTGTCACAGACTTTTCATGCAGTTAATTTTTATTTTAGTTGTTGACTGTTGAACATTACTAGCTGATAGACTTTTTATTAGTATAGTGTTGTACTATATGCAATATATAAACATTTTTGTGAAGAAATAAATTTTTGTAATTAATTAAATATTAAGGTTTATCTGACTGTATCATTCTTTACGGCGATCACATGAAACTTATCAGGTAAGATTATTCATAAGAAAAATGTTAAGCAGTTTTAATATTTAAAAGTAATCCTGTCAAGAGGAATGGATTTTTATTTGATAAAACTTGTGTTTTTTAATTACCATGAATTAAATATTTTGAAATATATACAACTTAGAGTGAAATTGACATTAGAATTTTATGCTAGAATTGAATACAAGGTGTTTTAGAGAATACGCAGCATGAAAATATTTATTTATTTCATTATAAGCTATAATTAGACACAAATTTACAAATTTGCCTAATCTTATCTCATTCCACTTACACATTTTCAAGTGTTGATAATATTTATCTCAAAAATGTGTGTAAAATACTTTCTAATGTTGATAAGATTTATCGCAAGAATATATGTAGGACATTTGCTGTTGCAGGTTAGGTTTACCGGAGAAGTGATTGAAATTAACTTCTGCACAAAGAAACTGTTAGAAATAAACGTTATGCTAATAAACAATTAAAATTTTATATCAAACTATTTATAATGCAATGGAGCGAAACATAAAATTTTAAATGCTTGTCGAGTTAAAACTTTTGTTTGGCAATGTGAGTAGAATTGTTTTTATTGCCATTCTGCAAATTGGACTTGAACAAAATTCAAATGTTAAAAGCATCACAGTTGATATATGAAGAAATATATTTTCTGAGAAATTGCTCCACGTTTGTCTAGAGAAGGAAGCAGCAAACTAGAAAACCAGAGAGTTACCAGAGTGAAGGAACACCGTGCATGTTTTAGTTTGATAAAGTTGAAGAGAAAATTTGCATATGCAACAAACCTTAATCTAATCTATTAATAACATTTTGACCAGAGTGAATTCTATAGATGGAAAATATTTTAAAAAGGGTGATTGAGTTAGCATAAAGAATGACAATTGTAGCCAGAAATCTACTATTGCCATTCTTTACGTGTCCTTGTTTGTCAATCACGCAAAATCTACTGAACGAATTTTGATGTTTGGTATGGTTATAGTTTATACTCAAGGGCAACATATGAGAGAAAAAATAACAAAGAAGTCAGAAAAAAAACTGGTAATGTCTTTTATTTTAAATTAAATTAAGTTTATTAAACTTATAATTATTACCGTCGCAAGATTCCAAATAAGTGTCAATTACAAAGATAGTTTGCTGATTATCGAATCTGAGTATGAATGCTGCACATCAGCAAACAAAGAATCATAATTTCCAACCATATACAAATTGCGCACACATTTGCAACCACAAGAACGAACAATTTTTAAAACTATAAAATATAGTATCCTATAAAGTATAGTCTACTCCTTGTAAATTTTTATTCTGTGTGGAAATTCTAAAAGGCTGACAATATTATTAATGTATTAATTAATTTCATCAAATTTTTTTACTCGAAATACATCAGTACAAATATAAGGCCAAGATATTTCCAGTAATTCTGGATAACAGATTGAGAGAAAAATCATTATGATCCTTAAATAATAAACTGATTAAACCAAGCAATAAAATAACAACAATCATTATTCAACTATAAATTATTATAAATTGTGATATAATATTATCTTCGAATGTGGTTCTTTTGACAATTGCCGACACCAATTGCAAGCTGAAGAAAAAGGACAGGCTGAAGTGTTTCAACAAAACCAGTATCTCATTTTTCCTTTCTGATAATAATTATCTCAATAGAAGACTTATTGCAAATCTAAATATTCCTTCCAACATGACAAAACCTACATAATGAATGTATATACATGGGAAAGAGACTCTAATTGTTAAAAGATAAACCTATAAATAGTCCATTATTCAAAATGTTTTGTTATTGAAATATCTAAAACAAGTAGCAAATACCAAAAATTAAAAGGCATATTACATGCATAAAGATATGAAAAAATTGATTTAAAGTATCTTATTTATAACTAAATATTATTTTTAATTTTTTTGTTTATATTATTTGGTTGATATTTATTTGTTTCAAATGCAATCGTGATTGTAAATTTTTACGAGAAACCTTTCTTAAGTCATATTTCCTTATCTGAAGTTTATTATTCAGATTGAGAATGAACGTGATTCATTATCGGCATATCTAATGTTCATTCAAGGTTTTAATTAAATATCCAATATTTTTTTTTCGTTGTATTTAATTTTACCTCTTTGAGGTTTATAACTCATCTAGGGCTCCTCAGCTTATAATGAATGTTTATGTGTTGAAACATACGAAACTAGTAGTGAGTTTAAAATCTTAATAAGATATGATGTAATTTCATCAGAGTCTATTAACATATTAATAAACAAATAAGGAACTACGTTTCAGCCCATTTTATTCAATGATATGATGAGTGAATTCAATAAAAAAATTTTTTTAACTTAACTCACAGTATTATTCATTGAAGGTAAGATAGCCTTCTCCTATAATAGATTCTACATTCACATTGTGCTATAACCTTGGCTAAATGTCATTATACAATGTGACAAAAGTGTCAGTGAAAACAATTTTCCTCCCTGTTTTTGTTTTAACACCCTTCAGCAATTCACCAATTTGCAATAATTTTTTAATCAAGAACTTGAATCCGTGTTATTATGGAACTGCTTTTTTATAACCATTAAGGTCAACCTAAGTTCTAAACTAAGCCTATGTGGTCTAACGTAATATGTACATTTTTAAAATATGGTGATTTTCCTGCAATAACAACTGCGTGGCTGTTTAAAAACAACTTCCAAACATCTATAAGGAGTGAAAAAGAATAGTTTCTTCCATGGAAGTGTTCCAATGATTATTATTCTCAAAGGGATCCAGCGTTTGTTGTTGCCTTGTCTGTTCACAATTCTTCATTCTTGGAAACTCTCTTGTTCTTTTATATGATCCAATAAAAAATTGCTAACCATAATACTCAAAATAAAAAAACTTTTACAATTTTTTACCTAGATAAATATGCTGCTTTGATTGTAGGTCAACTTTTGAGAGTTTACCATATATTCAGTAGTTCCATTTTTTTTTTGAGATATTCCACTTAAAGCATTAAGGTACTTTAGCATCAATTAGCATCCTGCTTTTTAGTTTGATAAAAAGTAAAGGATACTACAATTATTATTGCCATTATCTGTGAAATTCACATTTAGTTAAAAGTTTCTATCTCTGAAATATATTTGTTATTCGTGTTATACATACATCACAAGATGAGTAGCAATCTACTGCCTCCCAGACAATGATACGGACAATGCTCTTCTATAAATAGATAGTGCCTTATTCTTCGGAACAATATTAACATTTTATTTTGTGCAGTGAAGATTGCCTTGTCTGTAATTTTGTATTGTGGTAATTTGTCTTCCACCTACAATTATCCTACATCTATACACATAGTAGATAGTCATTTTCATTGGTTTGAACCATTTAAGCAGACAGATGTACAGACAAATTAATTGGCAGCCATTGACAGATAGGCATACTGATAGAAAGAGAAACAGACAGACAAATAGACTTTCTATTGGTCTATATATCTATCTATAAACTGACAGGCAAACAGACAAACTGCCACTGACAGACAGAGAAAAGATAATGGAAGATAGACAGCCAAATAGACAACCACTAACAGACAAAGAGACAAATACTTGCAGATAGATAAGGACAAACAGACACTGACTGACAGAAAGCCACTGGCACTAACAGACAGACTAACAGAAAGAGAGATGGACAGTCAAATAATTACTTATAGATAGATAGATAGACACTGATAGATTGACAGACATATACATACACATAAAGAGATAAGCCACTTAGAGACTGATAGACAGACAGTGAGGCATACACTGACAAACAGACAGAAACTGACAGGCAAACAGAGAGAGCATCACTGATAAAGACAGACAAAGACAAACTGGTAGCTATATAAACACCGACAGACATATAGACTCCAAAAAATAGTCAGAGAAACATACAGACATACAGGCAGACAGGCAGTGAGCTGCAAAAAAGTCAAATCACTTGCAAACCTAAAATTCGTCATTCCTTCTCTATATTAACCCATTTGATTTGGTAATGCTCAGATCAAACATATATTTGTGTCTCGGGTAAATAGAAAAGTATAAATAAGTATATAGAAAGTCCCCAAATGCCAATTTTCTACTCAATTCCATTATGTATAACTATTATGTGGCTTGGATGCTTATATGCAAAGATGCTTTAAAGAAACTGTCAGAAAACTATATTAGTGCATGATTTTACTGCTCGGGTAAGTAACATTTGCCATATTTGCCTCTCCTGAAGAACAGTTGTGTAGTATTTGGGGAATGCCGAGCTATTGTGTAGGCTTGGGAGTTTGCTCTGCACACTAAGATCTTCTGCTTCAATCCTATTCTCCTTCATGAGCTCCAATATTCAATGTGAAATAACCTGCATTTTGTTAAATTCGGAGTGACACAATCAAATGTCAGCTGAAGTAAACAAACTTTAATGAAATAAATTTCTGTAATAACATCTAGTTTTCCATTTTACAAATACACCAATTATATTTTGCCAATGAATTCAATTCATTGAATTAATTACTGTGATGCCTGTTCCTTATTCATATTTGTTTTATTAGTTCAAATTAGTATAATGTACATTGTCATGTAGGTGAGATTTTCGAAATGGCCTTTTATTGAAAAAAATAATATATTTGAAAATGGCAGTAAATTTATTGAACACCATTTTCACACGCAATCAATATTTGTGGTTAACTGGGAGTTAAATTTTAAAGAAAATTTTAGGCCGGCCTTGATAATTTTCCTTTTTTTTTCTCTAAATATTAAAAAATACAGCTATGACTTTATTAAAAAAAATATGTTTAAAAAATGCTTTTACTGTTATGAAACATTAAATTTGTCGTCAAATATTAAATTTATCAATTCCACTTATGCAATAATTTTTCCTTATTTAAATGTTTGAATTACTTTCTGTTTTATGTAAATTTGTGTTTGAATTATATTATTTTAAACAATAACTTCGCTTATTTAAATTTTTCAATCAAATTCCCTTAACGTAAATTTGTGTGTTCAGTGTTTAGTGTCATTAAGAATGGCTATTAATTTGAAAAAAAATTTACAAGCGATTTGTATGAGCCCTCTCTGTATGAAAACTATTTTCAATAAAATTTTTGATTTAGCTGTAAATAAAAATTAAATTATAATGAATTTTTACAAAATTAGCGACAAATATATTCAATAATTCATCGTTTGTTCTGATATGGTTGCGAGACAAAGTAATTACTGTTAAATATATTGTTTTTAATGTATAAAATGGAAAAAAGCATTTTATAACAGAACATATAGGGGAATAGTTCTCAATATATTAATGCAAAGCGTGCGTGTACTAATGCTCAATGTGTTTATTTGGATCACAATTTATCACAATTTGCAATAATATATAAATTTATATATATATATATATATATATATATATGTATATATATATATATATATATATATATATATATATATATATATTTATGCAGTATAGTTTTTGGTGTTTGGTCATTGAAAATATTGAATTGATAAGAAAGTGAAGCAAGAAGCATGAAATCGGGCAGATTCAGATCGGTAAGAACTTTGTGCAGTTTTTTTCCACCCAAAAAGCACTGCAGAACACTGATCTCCATTGATCATTGATTAGTATACTCAGTTCTGTCAATTGTTTTTATTGTCTATCATGGGCTTGTTGATAATCAGCGACTACCTATTAGAAACATGTACAAGAATTTTATTACTTTTTCCAAAAATTATGATTTTCTTTATGTCAAAAACAAATAACGTAAAGAAATGTAAAAGCTTTTCAAGGTGTTATCAGTCAGGTAATTTAAAAGGTTATACAGCATCCAGACCCCCCTTATTTCAATAAATTGTTGGTATTTGAAAGCAACACAAGACATCTGGATAAAACAAACATGATACATTTATTTCATACACCGGAATGCTACTACTTATAGTAGTAAAGATTTAAATTAAAAATTATTTTTAACATTTCCAACTTTCACCAACATGATTAAAAGTGGCTATTTTGATTTATAGAAATACTCAAAAAATTTTATTTTCATAAAATCACACTTTTATTGAATTTTTAAAAATACAAGACAAATAAATACTTTCAAACTCATAATTCATAAAAGGTAACATTTAATTACTCACTCTTGACATTAACATACTATCTATGTTGATTCATTTTCACGTCAACTATTTGCGACATAAAGAGATCACATTGTCAAAATGTGACATATGTTGTAATTTTAGCTACATTCTATATGTTTTCAAAGAACTTCTTTATAAAACGGTTCAGTTTGGCCCACTTCTTATGAAAGGTAATAAACATAACTGTTTTTAGTACTTCTTATTTTGTTGTATGTTTATTTTAGTTCATAGCACATAGAAAATGTGGAATATACGTAACATATAGTACATAAACCTTAACATAGTTGTATAGTGCTAGCAAGTGAATACCTGAACAACTTGTACTAGCAAAGTGATGGTAATATCTTAATATACCTATTTATTTCGCTTTTCTGCAAGTATTTCATTTATTTATTAAAGTTTAAAGAAAATTGTTTGCAAAAAATATGTAAAATTTAGTAAACTACAAATATTTAATGATGCATTTTACCACATTAATATTAATAATGAGTTATTTATTACGCTAATAATAATATATCTATAGATAATGTGTAATGTTAATAATAAAAGAGATTATTCTATTTACACCATTGAAATATTTCAGTTTGTTATATTAATAATACTGGAAATTGTTAACAACTACTTCAATTTATTTTTTAAATTCATTTTGAAGTCACATTTATATAACTCTTAAACTACTAGTTGAGATTTAATATATATCAGCATATAAATATAAGCTTGTTAAAACAATCCAGAAAACTGACAACTAACAATATTGTAAGTTGCGAGTAGACCCACAAAACTCGACAGTAGTGGAATGCTCAATGACAGCATATTGCAGACTTGGAACTCTCCAATTCTGCTTATCTGCAGATATTTGTATAGACCCGCGATCTCATCACGACATTCTAAAAAATACAATTTACATGGTAAGTAATTCTATATAAAACTGTTTTGTTCAAGAGCAGGACACTTGCTCCTTTCACTGGTGAAATGAAATGTACATAGGCTTTCGAGTTCATTTGGGGAATGTGTAGTTTATTTGATTTCCACAAAATATACGTACATCAGAAAATATTCTAAAAACTGTGGCAAGGAAAGTTTACAGACGAATACTTAACTAAATAAATATATTCATCTGTAAACCTTTATTTACAGATAAATATCAAATGTGCCAAAAATACAAATCACAAAAAGAAGTAATTAGTCTGATAGATAAGTTCACAAGTTCTGGGTCATAAATTCAGAAAAAAATGTTTTCAGAATGGTGACTGGGCAACCCACAACAGAAAATTATGGAATCATTCAGGTGTTTGTCCATCTGTCTGTGGGTTTCAGACACTTTTCTCAAAATATGTTTAATGTAGAAACTTGATGTTGGATGGAGTGATAAGACGTATTGACCTGCATTTATTCAAGTTAAAAATACCTATATATACATTTTTCAGGAGACAAATATAAAGTACTCGAATTTTTTTTTAAATTTCTTATGTAATTGGAAAGGGTAATAATGATATTTATACTATTTGTTTAGAAATTATGTGAGATAGTTTTTAGACAGGGTTGAAAATGTCCACAGAAAATATGTGCGCCCCCTTCCTCCCAAGGCCAGTATTGCTGTAGTCAATGTTATTTAAGACAAGACACTGTAACTATTAGAAGATTAAATAAAATGAAAGGAGTAACTAAACTGTTAAATTTATATATGTGTTTAACCTACATGTGTGTGCGTGAAACATTTTAGTGCGAGTTTTACTAATTACTGTCAGTGTCATCTGCAAAACAAATAGGTATTTGATCACATGCTCACTAACTGATTTAGCATCCAAACATCATTTTCGTCAGTATAAGTTTTGAGTCGCAAATTTCATCACTAATTTTTTTACAAATAACTCATATTGACATCAAAGGAAATGCGAGGCAACACACCCCAAAAATTAGATATAATTCATATTCCATCTGAAACGGAAATAGAAACAATTTAACTCACTTAAATATTAGTAGAGTTCATGTTTAACTACTTATACTCATTTTCTGTAAGATGCAACGAAGCCAGCAGTGTAATTAAATGAAATAAAATTGGCACAAAATTTTCATAAATGATGGGCTTTAAACTTTAAATAGATTCCAATCTGGATGACTTCAGTCACCTGTATTTATAAAGGAATTGTTTAGTTGTACTTTTTTCTCTTAAAACAAAGCATGTTTACTGATCATAGTGTTTACAAAGCCACATGTGCTAATTAATGACTGTTAATCTCGGCTGAAAATAATTTGCTGAGTAAGAATACATACACTTATTACTGGAATATATACTGGGTATATTCCAGTAATAAGAATATATACGCTGGTATATATAAAATACACTATATTATAATAAGTACAATCTACTTATATGTTGTGGAAAATCGTAAGATTCAGTATAATATTCTATTTAAAATCTCGTAGAGATAATGAATGACGTATTTTTTTTATTGGAAAATAATGAAGATTTTTATTATTTTTTTACTTTTCATTTCCTAGAGGATTTAATTTTATACAAGATAATGGGTGATAAAAACATAAGTAAAAATGTTGATGTATGAGACAATAAAAGTAGTAAAATGCAATCGAATTTTCTCTCTAAATATCTTCAACAAATTCCAACATCACAAAAAAATTCATGTATCTTGCCATGTACATAGAATAGACTCAATTGAAAATTTCAAGTAGGATGACATCTCGGCTCAAAAACCTTGCCTATCTATAGTAATTAAAATTTTATTCGAAATTTTAAACAGTCATAAAATCTCAAAACAATTTCAGCTACAAAAATTAAGTTTCCCTTATTATATACTTAAACATTTAGATAATAAACTGAAGCAAATTATTTCAAATATTAAACATAAACTTACCCTTAATTCTGTAGATAATACATAAGTATTCATGAAAGTCAATATAGAAGAAAAGGCATGTGCAAAGACAAAGGAAACCTAAAAGAAAAAATTATATTAACATTATATTTGAGGATTTTACATTGAGAAAAAACATAATATTTTTTCAGTTCTTATTTCATTTGAGAAAGATAAACTGAAATCAATACCTGGACATCAAAGGAGTGCCTGACTAAAACACACAATTTCGCAGATTTTTTTATAAAATTATAACACCTGAACCTGACCTGTGGCCATCGAATTCACCAATAAATATTAGTTCTTTTTTATTTAGAGCCGATTTACATATTCTAGAATTCATATATATATATATGGTTTATAATTAATTTATTTAAATGTTGAGTTACTATGTGGAGTCGTTTGTACACAGACAATATTAGGGTAATAAAGTGATAAAGTTCTAGTTCAAACAATAAAAACATCATATATGCAAAACTATACATTATAAAGGAATTTAATCCAAAGCGAAAATGTATTAATATGTTAATGAAATTAAGTAGCTGTCTACTTCATCTGTATGAAAATGACCATTTTCAAATTTGATTTTCTGCATGTCAGCCGATCAGTAGATCTTTTCTGACAGCAATTTTGAAATCGCTGTCAATGTCATTCAGAGTCATCAGTAATTCTCTGTAAATATTTTTGTTAAATAAAACCTCTATCAATAGCATATAGTTTAGATACAAGTTAATAGCTTTGAAGTAAAATCTGTTCATGTAAAGCCTGATACTATCTAGGTTTATACGAGTAAAGTGTACGTCAAAAAGATATGAAGCAAATATTGAATATGTAACAATCGCCATGCAATATCCATTTCTCTACCATGTTTCTAAGGCACTGTTTTTTCCCCAGTCCTAATCGTTGAAGTCCTAACACTGATTCAAGATTTAACAAAATCTCAAGAGAATTTTCCATGATTAATAATTCCAATTTATTTTTTATCCCACACGTATTGGAGTGCAAAACGTTTACGAAACGTTTACGAAACTATGTTTTCATCTCAAAATAATGAGAACAATCGACAGTTTTTCAATAAATAATTTTAGACAATAAAACCAGAACTATATGGTCTCTGCACTTAAAATAATTATGATTTAATATTACTTTTAACCGAAATTATTAAATGATTAATTGTTACTCCATTAAGCAGGACGAAAACTAATTCATTTTAAAAATTTTCTTACCTAATTTTAAACATAAAACAGGATTTATTTAAATAGAAATTTGTCTGTATATTTGCGTATACATGTGTGTGTGTGTATGGAGATATATTTTTTTACATTAGTTCAAGAATTATTTCTAAACTTTACTGAAACTAAGGAATTGCTTATGTGTAATGTAATTTTTCACGTATGTATGGTTAAATAGCACTGTCCGTCTTTTAGTGTTCCTCTTGACAATAGACACAATCTTCTCAGGTAGTATGAGCATGCTCAAAACAAATGAAACAATTATATTTAGTTTTTATCCGTTTATATGAAAGCAGCTAATATTTTGTAATAGCCTTAGAGCCCTTTCCTGGTGGTTTAGTTGAAAGAATCTCTATTATGCCCTAATTTTCTTTTAAATATCTCTCCAAAATTTTAGATTATTTTTTTGAATTTAAATTTTTTATGAATTTCATATTATGGAAAACTTTATTTCATATTAGACTTGCAAAATCACACCATGTAGAAAAAAAGTAGAGCGCAGTTTTTTTCTTTAATAGAAAACCACTAGCGATCACGGTGCACTGATGAGAGCAACATATCAATAATCAATAAATTTTTAATCAGATCCATCCTGCCTTTGGTTTTGTTTAAATTGATGACATCTTTTTATTTTCTTTTTCCCCAATAGTTCCATACATCATGCGGTCACGATATAATGTACATATAGCAACAGAGACGTAATTATTTTGAAATTTTCTCTGCACTTAAATAATATCATTCCAAAATTCGAAACAAATATATTAAGATGTTTTATGACGGATATTTCACAAAAATATACATTCAAACTGATATGTTTGACAAAAATAATTTTCACTCTCAATTATTTCACGTCGAAAAATTTATTTGAAAAATTTGTCCAATTCAAACTAGGTTTTCCGCAGTAAAGTGGTTGTAAACATTTTTTCAATTTAATTGCCATTCTTACTCATACTGAGCACTGAATAAACAAATGCAAACACAAACATGAACAAAAAAATGAATTAAAAATTTAATAAAGCAAGAATGATTGCTTAAAGGAAGATTGGGAATTTTGTTTAACGGCCCTTTCTTCATAGTGAAAGCAGTGTTTAAATTGATTTTTTTTGCTAGAATCATCACGAGCGGAATATGTTCAATTAGGTTGATATTTATGAATATTTTTCATTTGTAGAAAGATAAATTAACACTAAAGCCAGCACAACCTTTTATTCAAAATGCAATTGCCAGCTTACCACGATAACTTATCGCATATGAAAATCACATACAATATAAGTTCTTAGATAGTTTCAGAATAGACTTTAGCCTATTATTTTCATTTATGTTAATTTTCAATAAAATGGAAATAGATACTTCATTGATAGTTTTAAATTGGTAGTCATAAAAAAAATGATAACAGGAGCAAAAACCTTTCCTGTTCACAAAAAAATGGACATTCACAGTAACAAACGTAAAACAAAAACTCAAATAGGAAAAAATAACTAATTAAATGAATTGAGAAGGAAGATGAGATGAAAAAGAGATGAAACAGGCATATTTTTGTAAACTGAAGACTGCTTGAACACCATAAACTAAACAAATTTAAATATTCATTCATAAATAGGTGATGCACATATATCAGATGTTGTATGTAAGCTATGTGTAATTGCTTATAAAGCAATGTGTGCTACTGCTTAGTAATTCCTACAAAAAAAACAGAAATACCTACTCATATGCTTTTTGTGTGCACTGCTATAAACATCAATTGAATTTGATTTTGGAAAAATGAGCATCAATTACTCATATAGTACGGAGATATTTTTGCAATTTACATTTATATCCAATTTCTTTTACATATTCGCTGAAACGATATGAATTTTTAAAAGAAATTATTCACTGAAGAATACCTGCTGTTCTACACACAAGATGGAATTACATTACCAATACACTGAAAATTATATACAATAACTTAGAGCTACTGAAAGAGTGTACAAGCTATAATTGATAATAATTACAGTGATCCCAATAATATTAATTAAGCTCAAATGCTCTTTTCATGCTTAGATAATGATGATTTTTTTTATATTGAATGCATTTTTTCATGTGAATATCTTTCCAAATGTACACTTGGCTAATCGTCGTTTGACAATAACCAACAAAAGAAACCAAAGATACTTACAAACACTATGTATATTTTTTCGTTGGTAATGGTATTTTCGTTGGTGACATTTTATCTGAATGTTATTGATCACTTTTTATAGACAATAGAAGCAAATTAGGAAAAATGTAAAATGTATACGATATAAAATAAGGAAATATAACATTTTACATACATAATTTTTACAAAATGCAAAAAGTCACATGAATATAACGGTAGGCGTCTAGTATATTTTCATGTGTAGTGGTACAGTTATGAAAAAATACTAGTAGTATGTTAAGAATCTCCTGAATCTATATGAACAGTTATGTAATTAGTGTGACACTCGTGTAAGTGAATAGAAAATGAGTGTCTCCAATAATTTTATTATACTAGCTCTTCGCTCAGACTAGTTCAGTTTGACACTATATAGACCTACCTTGTTTACTATTATAGTCCTTAGTTTATACATTTAAATATGGCCTTTTTAATACAAATATCTTTATATGAGAAAACATTGCCTATTTAAATAAGTTTCAAATTTAAGTTGGTCACATGCAACATGGACTAAAACCCACACAAATGTTGCGCATAAACCAAAAATGAAATCTGTATCCACTCATAAGTTTTTGAGCTTTATTGTGGAACAGTCAGTCAGTCAGATGATCAGATGGACTCGCATTGGTGGTAGTTAATTAAAATAAATTATTATCAAGTTTTCTGAATTTACATTTGTGCTATGAAAAGACACTGTTAAAAGAACATAACTAATGAAATCTCAATGTGTACTGACCATAAAACATGAGTGTTACTTCTCTTCACTTTCTAATGTCCATTCTAATGTTTTTAGGTCATACGTTCTGTAGCAAATGTAATGGATTTATTGACCCCAAAATTTCTAAGGAATTATTATTAAAAATTTTTGTCAAATTGACAAGCACATTTTTATTTTTATATTACATATGCAAAGCTCCAAACATAGATATATATTTTTCAGCATAATACTTCTAATAATGTAAAATAATGCTTCAGTCATTATGTTATTTCTCATTTATACAATTTCAAAGTTTTGCAAAAACCATTGGAATATATCATATTGAAAGGCTGCAAATAAAGACACTACATTTAATGCATATAATATGTATAAAACCATCAGTATTGCATTTCAGCTCTCGGTCGCTTCCCGATACTCAGGATACAATTGTTGTTATAAAGTGTAATGTTCTCACGAGTTTGTCTTTATAAGAATAAACATGATGGGTTGCCGACATCACCGTCATCTGTTTATGAACATCTAAAAAAATACAAGCAAGACCATAACTCTTCCCTTAAAAAATTACACAAATAAGTCTGACAGTAAACTGTCGTTTTACTGATGGCTAGCTGCTGTCTTGGCTTTACCTGTACAAAAAAGTGATGATTATAAATATTATAATTG
The DNA here is from genome assembly GCA_039881145.1 of Druceiella hillmani. Taxonomy (NCBI): domain Eukaryota; kingdom Metazoa; phylum Arthropoda; class Insecta; order Lepidoptera; family Hepialidae; genus Druceiella; species Druceiella hillmani. The sequence continues at coordinate 4,046,908 of JAYKKI010000013.1, forward strand.
TGTTTTTATGTAAAAATTATTTATGGTAAAATAATTTTTGGAATTTTCAATGCTTTGTTATTTATTCTATTTTTTTCATACAAGGACAGACTTTTAAAGCAAATCTTTTAAAAAAACCTATATGTCATCGAACACTTTGGTCTTCTTTTTAGAAAATTCTTAAATCAGTACAGATAGTGTATTTAGAAACATGATACTCATAAGATACATAACAATTAAAAAGGCCATTATTTGCCCGCTTTTAAATTGTAATTTAAAAATAAAAAAGTTGATAAAAATATATGGGTCAATAAGATGCATTACTATGCCAATTTCAAACATCTATGCTGTAGGATTTCGGAAATTAGTTGAGAATATAGAAGAATATAAATATATCACCTACTATTGACAAAATTAATGACATCTAGAGTCATTGCTATAGTTTTCCCACAACTTTTACCATGGCTTCTAAGAACCCCTATTTCTTTGTAATTTTAGGTTCAGTAATTGCAATATTTTCTGTACATTATTTTCATATTCTACAGGATATGTTTTTATATTTAGCCCTTTCAAATGACACTCCACACAACAAATGGAATTTAAAAAAATTTGAGTCCTTGAGATTGAGTTTTACTTATGCTTTAGATATCTGCTGCCAACACCGTGACACTCAAAGATCTGTACTTTTTAAACTAGTAATGTGGCTGTCAAGGAGAGACTCTCTGACTAAACCTCTTGTTTCAATTCCTCAGTCCTGATGCTACAGGGGTAATGACTGACTAAATTGTGACCCTTAAGGATCTGTTATTGTTAGATTAGTTTTGCCGGTTTCAAACAGAGAGTCTGTTATTGAACTCTGCATTCCAACTACACAGTCCTGATGCTGCAGGAGTTCTGGCTGCCTAAACCATGAAACTTGCCGTTTTAAATTATTATTTAGGGTCTCGAGCAGAGACTCTGTCATTGAAATTCGGGTTCCAATTCTTTAATCCTGGTGCAGCAGAGGTACCGCCTGCTTAAACCATGAGATTTGGGAACCTTCTGTTTTCAAATTAGTTTTGGGCACCTCAAACAGAGACTCAGCAACTGAATTCTTAGTTCTTACTCTTCAATCTTTATATTCTGGGGGTACCGCCTCTTCAAACCGTGAGGCTGGAGTATATACTATTTTTATATTAGTACTTTGGGTCTCAAGGAGAAACTCTGGTATTATACTCCGAATTTCAACTCCTCAACCTGACACTGTGCCTCTACAGTGCCAGGCTGAGGAATTGGAAGTTATAGCCGCCTTCAATTACGGGACTAGACAATCTTCTGTTTTTAAATTAATATTTTATGTCTGAAGCAGATACTCTGTCATTGAACTCCGGATTCTTATTCTGCAGCATGCTGAAGTGGTATGGCCTATTTTGTGTTTGTTAATTCATATCTCCCGCATTAATAAACCAATTTGGATGATTCTTTTTTATTTGAATGGACGTGATGTTATATCATGAAAATTGGTTAGAATTTCACAAAGGAAATAAGGTCTCTTAAATTTTTATGCAATTAACGGTGACGTAAATATATCCTTTAGTAAAATCAAAATATAATGATGGAGTTGAAACATGCTCCAACAGGAACTCTTCACTGATGCAAAGTAAACTCATCGAGTTTTAACTTGTTTCGTTTGTCTTTACAAAAAAATAACAAAATAAGTAGGGTAGTACAATAAATATTATCGATATTGAATCCACCATAAGTTCGTGATCTTCCAAGTAACACAGGACATCATGGACACTTTGAACAGACTTCAAATAACAACCTTATAAGCAAATACACTGAAAAGTATAAAATAAGGAAAATATAGGCACTTAGTAGGGACTTTTGCAGTACAATATTGTTTGCGGACCCATTTTCAGATATTTTTGGAGACAATGCTAAGTGAAATGTAATACACATCTGTGTGTGTGAGTGTGCATGTATGTGAGAGATAAAGGTCGACTCGAATTTCATTTTCAATTTTTATTCTAAAAAAGTTTTATCTGTACATTGCCTTGTCATTTATATATTCGTCACATTATTTTAATGCAACTGCAATGGTTTACAAGTTTAGATCAAAAATGCACCCGGCGCACTTTCAGTCAAACAGTTGTTGGTCATTAATCACACTTTCTAAACATACTTTACCTTACATGCCATGTACTGTTTTTTCACTATATAATATACATAACTAACATTTTGTGTTAATCTGAGAAACTATTTTTATATAAAATCTTAAAAAACAACAAATAATGAAACTTTCCTCTTTATAAAATTAATATGACATTAATGAAATATTTACTACTTTAACTGAAGTAGTTATTCTCATCAATTTGACATTTGCTACTTATTTGACATATTTCAATGTTAAACCTTTTTTAATAATGAGCTTTCAATGATAGACTACTCTTTGTTTTATTTTTGTTAATAATAACTATTTTGTTTCGCCACTTTTAATGCTCATTTTGTGCGTAGACTTATCTGACGTTTGGACAACAAAGTGTATTTCAGTATGTCTTCGTCTACAATTACAATAATTGACAAAAATGAAGATCTGAATATTGCCTTTGCTGAAACACTTCGACCTATCCTGTTACTTCAAGCTGCATTTGGTGTATGCAGAAGAACAACGAAAGAGCATAATCTTTTGTGTCGATTTAAGACAATTTATAGTTGCGTAATTATTGCTTTTCTTTTATTGTTGGTCCCAATCATTTTTGTTTTCAATTTTCAAGGTATTTATAATTTACTTCAAACTATTACAGATATGTTCGTTGTACATTTGTTATGTACTGATGTATTCTGTCTGAAAAATGATTTCATGAAATTTGTAAATCATTTTAACAATCTTGATGATCTCTTCCATCAAACTCACAGAAGGAATATTCTAAAAAAAGATTCTAAACGTAATTTCATTGTTGTGAGTTTAATGATTTTAGATTTGATAATTTTTCTAAGTTCTAATTTATGACCTAATATGCAGACAATATTGAAACTGTATTATGACCATTCCACTTTTAAAAAAAAAATACTTTGTAAAGAAATATAGGTTGTACTTTTTCTTGAACAAAAAATTAGTTTTTATTTTTAAGAATTATTTCATTCTTAATAATATATGCTATACATCAAAATTCACATCAGTTTTTCTTCGCAAAAAATGCAATGCATAATCTTTTTACAATACAGTAATCTTTTTACAGTACATAGTTTTTTATAACTAAATTTTATTGAAGGTACTATTGTAATTTGAAACAGTCAAAAATGATAATTGTTTTTACCAAGATCTCATTTTGTAGAATGAACGGCCATTGAACACTCATATCATTTGTGTCACGGTTCCAATTATAGCGAGCAAGTGTATTACTTTGAAAGTAAATGAACAATTGAAAGGTCTAGATTAATTCTTCTAAAGAATATTCGTTTTCTTCCTGTCATTATACTTTTTATGATTTTATTACATGTTGACAACAACTTTTTCCCTACATATTTTGCTAAAATATAATATTCAAAACAATATTTACAACTATGAGAAATCCTTTAATTTATTGCAAATTTAACTAAATTATACTTGCGAGCTATTTGAACTGCCATAAAAATTCTCTTTTAACTTCTTCTAAATGAATATTATTCGTTTAAAATATCACAAATCCCTAAATGCCTTTATATTTTTTAAACTAGCATTGTTTTTGATTTTTTTTTATGCTTATTTAATTTTGCAGACAATAAAATGCCAAACGTCAATTGAATTTTGTATTGTTTAATTTTCATTTCAGCGATTCACATACGTAAACAGGTACAACTGATCCAAGAGCTGATAGAAGCCAGTAAAATGGGTCAATTTTCAGTGTTCCACAAGTTTGATCTACGCGCTTTTCTGCTACTCGGCCTGTTGAGTCTCATTGCTAAATACATTATTGTAATGATACAATTTCTCAACGTATATTAATGTACTTTTTAACAAAAATAATTTATTTTAAGCAACCAGAGTACGTAAATTATTAATTCTGATATTATCTTGCCTACATGTTTCACAGTTGCCTAATTTTTATGCACTAGTAATTATATTTTTATTGCAATAATTATTATTTTACAATAAGTGTAGACATATTGTTTTTGGAATTAAATTTATATTTGAAGATGATGATCTTTAAGAGATACATGTTATGTTTTGTTAATGATGAATTTAAATCAGGTACACCAATATTCAATGAAATGTTTCTGTAACATAATAATGTATGATTGATTATAGTTTTCCTTTGGATAAATTGCAAAATAAATCAGATAGTTCTCTACAATGCCCTGAGGAAAAGATAGTCACACAATACGAAACATTTACTTCAGAACTAGAGATTTACACAAGTTATTATAAGTACCAACATAATAAAAAAATACAAAACACTTACTTCAGAACTACAGGTTTACAAAACCTAAGACAATGATTTAGACCAAATCAATAGATGGTGCAAATTAGAAACTCAAAAGGCTTCAGAAACTAAAGCTGAAAATGTTCTAAACATCATTTTCAATTTAAGCTCTGCCTTAAACATCTCAATCCCTATGGAGCATGTGCATATGGTGCACCGAGTCCTCTAACGCTCTATATCCAACAGTCCATATAAGGTCTTTGTACAGCTAGCACGCAACATTCGCACGATGACATCATCACTGCAATGCCCTACACACACACTCACAGATCACTGATGCTGCTCAGCATGTTACAACAATGATCATCTCACAATAGGGAATAAAAATTTTTAAGCAAGAATACACTTTTAAATGAAGATCGTACCTATCCCTCTTTTACTTTTGTGATTACGTGTATTTCTGAGATAATGCCACCTAATATAAAAACCAAAAAATATAACTTCTACAAGGGTGACAATGAGTTAATAAATATAAGAATAAGTACATTGGGATAGATTGCGACAATGGAATTGAATGGAAACAAGAATTAAGGAAACTCTCAACAGAATGTGCTGTACCCAGATTTAAGATATTTCATGTCGTTAATGAAAGAACAAACGCCGTGATCAGAACACCATTACAATGGTTATGTGACTTGTACATTAAAAACAAGTTCACACTCCCAGTTTAGACAAAATGTGATATATATATATATATATTTATATATATATATATATATATATATATATATATATATATATATATATTTATATATTTATATTCCATCAAATAATTTTTTTCTGAATTTTTTTTTTTTGGTCATCTAATATTACTTCATTTAACACTTATTTTTATAGGTTAGAAAACTTTATCATTGTTTGGGAAAATGCTAAATAATATTAGTATATAAATCCACTGAGATGTCACTCATCGTACTTCTGAAGATGTACCTTTAGATGAGTTTTATTAGGGATTGGCTTATTTATTTCTAATTTTGCACAAAAAATGATGGCATGAAAATTGTTTTCAATGTTGGAAACAGGTTTTTATATGCCTAAAATATGTAAATACACTGTGTATTTTAAAGATCAAAAATTATTAGCAATTTAAATCAACACAGATGATTAATACATTACATAATAAACACAAAATTTAGATTGGAAAGGATTAAATATCGACCCAACGCAGTTGCTAGAGTGTTGCGGTATTGGAAGGTCAGGTACCAGGGGATAAATGTAATAAAATATTAGATAAAATTATATAAATATTAATGAATATATATAGAATGTTGATTATTGATCTAAACCGACAAACTTACTACACTGTATTTTAATATATGTGTAATGCAGCTTCGGAAAGAAGAATGTGAATGAAGTTTGATGATTTTTATTTAAGGAAACACATTTTTTGCTATAAATATTATCTTGCTTTGTTCCATTCCACAATAGAAAGAAATGTCATGTAAACTCAAATAAAGGTTGTTTGTACAGGTTTTTTTGTGACTGATATATGATAATATGTCTATGAAAAATCGATTTGTGCAGAAATTATAGTGTGGTTCATTGTTCTGTTTTGACACAAGAATAGTTTCACTCTCGCATGCTTCTTCATACTTGACTCTTACATTGTCATTTTTTAAAGCAGTATTGAATCTTAAATCTGTATGTATCAATACATATGGAGTTGAATTTCGAGAATCGTATAGAATGGATGAAATAATTTGTTTTCTCAATGATTCTACGATAACTATGTTCAAATGAAATCATTAAATTAAGGTTACGTATAAAAATGTTTTCATACAATAATGATAATTGTGACATAAATATTTAATTAATTATTTTTGTTATTAAAAATATACCAGAAGTCGCGACGTAGCCTAATTAAATGGCAAGTACTTTAGAAATTGTGAAAAGTCAAATGTAGAATAATTAGCTTAACTTGAAACCAAGAAGTCGGCCTTCATTTGCAATGCATCCCAAAACCAAAAGGGATTATTAATAATTTAAATAAGAAGTAATATATATCGTATATAAACATAGCATATGTTATATGTTATTTATAAATGCATAAAGCAAAATTTTACACTTACGCAATTCTTCATTGACTTGTACTGATGTCAAATGAGATATTGTAGTCTTTACTTCCGAGTGCAGGTTTTCACAGACGAGACACACGGCCACCAATGATACAATGTGATGTAATGGCCATAATACATAACTGATGGAAAGTGATAATTCTAATCTCTGAAATGTTAATAAAGACATAATGAATGTCAAAAAACATTGGGATTCTGTGAGTGTTGGGTTTGTTTTCAGACAAAAGTAAATTCATCACATTTATTTAAATAAGTGAAAACTTTATGTTTGGATGGACGTTCTTCAAGTCTCTTACTGCTCACTGATAAACATTCAGGAAAGTGTTTCTGCTTTTGTATCTTTCCATAAAATTGTTAATATTTCCAAATTCATCTAATATTTCTAGGAGTGACTCTACAATGTTTTAAAACGGTACATTGAAGGTAGTAGGAAGGTAGTAAGATAAGATAGATTGCCAACCAACTGAAAATGATTTGTCTAGTTTTAAGAAAGTACTAAATGATGCAGAATTTTAATAATTCTTTTTTTTTATAAAAGCTTTGAATCAAAATTCACCACAGTTGCATTTTATATCAGTACTGACTCATAAGATACAACCAGTCATGTTAAGGCACAGAAATAAAACAATTTCATTAATTAACTGCAGACAAAATTAAAAATAAAAAGAAATATATCAAAGACTATATGCTACTATAATATGAACAATGAAACATTGATGTAAAGGAACGTGTGAATCAGAAATCAGCCCATTCACCGTGAACAAGTTTAATAATAATTTTAAAAGCATAATATTCTAAAAATAATGTATTTTGTGTCGCTGCCATTATTTCTTCCATCTCTATAGACACAAAATCTGTATATATTTAAATGAACAACTACACGCTGTCATCGAAGATACGTGTCAAACTATTTTTAAGTGTCCTATTAATTGTATTCACTGATGGCTAATCAATATGCAATGAACTCCTGCACGGGAGTTCACTGCTATAGACACGAGCCACCAGTGATTGTGTAATAAATTTTCTTCGTAAATATATAAATCTGAGAAGTCTGGGTATATAAAACAAGTGTTAAGCCATTAATTCTTATTCTTTATGAATGTATGGTCATTTTCTGTTTAAACCATTTTATTTATTAAACTTGTGTTTGTAAGTTAATTGTGTTAATAAACACGTTAATAATACTTACTTTATATTTGAAGTCTTCAAGAAAACTATACATGTTAAGAAGTATGCTAAAAAATATCAGAGTAAATGATGTAAGTAGCTGAAAAATAAATTGAAAGATTAATTTGTAATAATATTTACAATAACATTTCTGAAAACACTTAAATTAAAAATATTATTACAAATTTTTAATGAAAACATTCAATACAAACCTGAAATTCAAATATCTTATTTATATGGTGACATAGGTCTAACAAATAAATGTAGAACTGAAACACGTAATAAATGGAATTTTCTTTTAGAGGCAATAAAAAGGTAAAATGATTGTTGGAAATGAGTTGACGTTGAGGACGCTCAAGCACATCATCCACAGATATGATCATGTTTTCTCTATTTTTAAATTCCAAGCAAAAATATTCAATGTTTCCATACGTTTTGTTATGCTAAATAATATCGAAAAAAATATTATTTCTGAATCAGAAACAATGGTAGCAATAACATTGAAGACACCATAAATGCAAGTGTAGAGACTATATTTTGTTCCTACAGCTACAAGATCAAAAGCAGCATAAATAATGTGAAATAATGTTAGAAGGCCAACAACTACGAGCTTTCGACATTTATCCTGTCTCAAAAAGCTTCATCTATACTCTAATTTGAAAAGATAATCTATTTCGTGAACTCTCAGACTCAATCCTTCAAATACATTTCTATCCCAAATAATTTCTATCAACAGTAAGTACAGAAGATAAATTAGCTGAAGTGTTTTGAACGTTATAAAGTTAAAGTCATCGCTGAAGATGAAAATGCTATAAGCAACATGCAGCGCAATCAACATTCCCATTATTAACAGTGGAAACTCCATTAACAGTTTTTCTGCAAACACTAAACACACGCTGCTACACTAAAATTAACTAAAGTGTATTTTCAAATGATTTGCTGGTCATTTTGTTTCTTGTAAAATATTTGTGTTCCGACTGAACTTCAGCATGAATGTCTTATTGAGTATAATAGAAACAAGTTACAATTACTTTACTGATTAAATGTCTTTTGAGCTGACATCCATTAGTTTATCGCTCTTGGAGTAAGTTGAGTCCTTAAAGCAAGTGACAATATGTAATATTGATCTTTTAAGTGTGAACTATATTAAATTCTGTCTGCGCTTCTGTCTAATATTATCTTAGATAATAATTCTATTACTAAGATATGTAAGTAGTAGTAAAGCACGTTTTTTTCCTTTCACCTTTCACGTGCTATGAACCGTAGCACATGAAAGTGTAGTGCATTATGGTCCGTGAAAATTTTATTACGACATGGTTAGAGAATTTGAATATATTGCATATAATTCCTTAACACCGAACAGCACAGGTACCATAATAAAATTTGGATGTTATAGGTTTAATGATAATCCAACAGCACAAGACTAATGCTTGCAAGCATGAAAAACCAACAACCTGCACGCACGAAAAGTGAGTCCAACAGTAGGACAAGGGATCGTAGTCCGACCACAAGGTGACTAGTAGTGAAACACATATTAAAGCAAGTGATTTCATTGATCACCTGTACACACCGTCCACGGTCAGTTGGGGCTGTTGACAATTAGAAACATAATTTGTACATTCCACAGATTATCTGTCAGTCAAGTCAGACCAAGGATCTATTTTTATTGATTGTGTCCCATGACACGATCCACAGTTTCACCATCAGTTCGGTCATATGCAGAGCATACAGTACGTATTGCTGACATAAATATAAACATGCCAGATTTGGGTAATCGTGTTAGGAAAATGAATATATTAAGTTTTAAAGATATCGAACCTTCTCATTGTACTCTTTTATGAGATCCAATGCGATTAAAAAAGTAAGATAAACCTAAGTATTTTGCAAATACATAATTTAAGAATGGATGCAGTTTTCTATTCAGTAGCTACTTACTGAAAATAGTTTTTAACTATGGTAAGTCGTTTGGCACAACTAGCTGGAACAGTTCCGCTTGTTATATATGTGTGTACATATATAATTTTGTGTGTTGCCAACTATTTCTTTCACATCTGGTTGGATCATCTGCAGTACATGACCTAATGAAATACATCTGTAAAATAATATTAGAAATATACATTTGCCAAAAAATTAACATATTAAGAAAATATTAAAATTTCATATTTTAATTACAGAAAGTGAATTGGTACCATTTTATGAAGGAAAAAATTAATACAATCTATGAGTGTAAAAGATTAAACTTCATTTACAAGTAAAATATGTTTCTTTTTTAAAATTGAAAGTTATACACCCTAAATCTGAGACTTGTTTTTAAATTCTAACTTTGTTTCGGGCTAAATAGCTGCTTTAGTAATTTTTACTTGTAATGTTGCAGTAACCAGAGGCCATTCTATTACCGTTACTCATATTCCGTGGTCAACCTGATAAATGATGTCATCAAGTATGGTAAGCAAGGATACCTATTATATCCCAGTAGATGATGATTTGAGGAAATTACATTATTTACAAATTTAGCCTTTATCCCAGTATTGTTGAAAATTGTACTATTGTGAGTACTACCTGGTCATCTTGCTTCTATAACTCGGATGATCAAATCTGAACTGTTGACTGTCGGAACATTGAGGGAAAAGAAGTTTTTTTTACATCAAAATCATTCTGCTTGATTGCTTCCTGAAGATTTTATTCCAAGATGGGTGCAGTCCATAGCTCCAACAACTCCTGGGAATCCAACAATTGCATAAAGTCTTAAACAATCTGTAATTAGGTCGTATTTAAAATTTGTTTTGTAAGTGTAGCCTGAATTTTTTCACTTGTAACTTTAGAAAAAATATCTTGAAAGCAAACTATAGAAGATTACTTGACAAAAAAATCTGAAATTGTGTGAGTTTCAAGAAAGAAACATTAAAACAATGAAATACATTTTAGGAAAACTCAATTTTTATATCTTTCCCAGTTTTGTTTGCAAGCTAATTTACACTAGACAATATTCTGAATAGTTATAAGAGCTGGTCACAAAATAATTTTTTAAAAATGGATTTCACCATACAAATCATGGTATCGAATGAAGTTAACGGAACTGTTTGAATAATATTTGACATTTCTTGGATACATTTGCCGATAGTAATCTGAACACAGCAAAATTTTTATTTTGCTGTGTTCATATCTATGTCAGCAATACTACTTTTATTCACCGTGTCCCATAGCACGGTCAATCGCGTCACCGTCAGTTCGGTCATATGCAGAGCATACAGTATATATTGCTGAATGCTCTGCGCATGACTGAATTAATGTTCAAGTAGTGAACTGTGCAATAGGGCACAGTAAAAGTAGACTCTTGGTCCAACTCAATATGCAATTACAGTGCCTGACACGTACGAAATATTTTTCTATCAGTAATCCCGACTGACCACATGTAATGTGTATAGGTGTGTACAGGCAACCAATGAGATTACTCATTTTCATGTTTGGTCGGCTAAACATGTAATTAAGTCAATCTTTTATGCAAATGTCAATGTTTGTCATTTGTCTATATGTAATTGTTTTTCGTGTTATTGATTTTTCAAAAGTTAAATATAAAGTATTACACTTAATATAGATTCAAACAATGTTTGCAAAATAATATGTGATTATAACAAATATGTTCATTGAAATTAAATTTAATGTAAAAATTAATTACTTTTGATGATTTGTTCTGTGATATATACATTTGTAAACTTTATAACTACTGTTTTTATTATTTCAAAATTTCTATCTTCTGAGTACTTATCGCAATAGTTGCAATATAACAGGCCTAATGCATGTCAAGCCTTGTACAATTTCAAATTCTGTACTTGTCTATATCTTGAAATTGTTGATACAAGTTAATGAAAATAATTTAATTTGAAAATTCTAATCAAATGCTAGTATCGAGATTCTTTTAACAATATTGAAACTAACAAATGGAAAGGAAGTGTTTAAAAAATTTAAAAGATGGCCGAAACACTTTCTTTCATTGTGAAGCTAAATGCATATTTATCCAGTTTTCTTGAAACTTTACCAAGCAAAAGCCTTTGCTGCAATGATATATGTACTAATGATATTAACATTAGGTAGTAAATATGTTATTAAATATAAAAATACACACATTTTCCAACTTCATTTGCGGGCTTCATAACCGCCCTTCTTATATTAAATTTTGCCAGAGGCTGCTAATTGGCACGAACAACTTATTTAGATCTCTCAAAATTTTTGGATACTACAATTGGCTTGAAGCTACATGAAGAATTACCATCAAAAATGCCTCAAATATTGCATTTCAAAATCAATTATTTTTCTTTTTTTTTTTATTTTATTTGTGAAATTAACTTTATATTTTTAAAATTAGGCAGTGTTTAACCAAAATGATATTACCTCAACCTCAGTGCACTTTTAATTTTTGCTTATTTCATTCCACACTTCTTTCACATTATTAGTATTTCAAGATAACAATAATATTTATAATGAAATATCAACATATGGACATGATGCAATAGTTGCATTGCCGTGTATGAAGTCATTGTCTCAACCCCCAGTAACATATTATAAATAAATGTTATTGTATAAAAAATTAAAATCAATAACTTAAATAGCGCTCTTCCAAGAATGTTACAAAAATAATCATCACATGTTTTGCAATGCCTTTCTGAAATGTTCAGAAAGGCATTATAAAACATGTGGATGATTTATATGATGATTATGTCTGCAAAGAGTCTTGAAAAAATACTAATATTATAAGCATGAAAATTATAGCTTAATATTTAAAAATAAATTAATTTTGAGATAACAAATTTACAATAAAGCAATCACTAGCCAGATATTTAATAATTCAAAAAATAAAAATGGTTCTGTTTTGAGTACTTACAAAGCAAATCCTTTGGCATATGTAAGCACTTGCTATAATGAAATATGCAAACCATTGTTTGACGGTTATTGAAAATTTGGAGGAAACTGAACCACCATCAGTTATATGACCACAATTTTTCAATTTCACCCCGTTGTGCAACCAACATCTGGTAATTCAGTAATGTTGTAGTTTTAAGTAGAATTAATGTCTTAATACATATACAGGTGGTTACATGGGTACAAGTGCGTATCTTTAATAAATAAAATAGTTTTTAAGTTTATTTTTGTACACTCGTGTTTATATGTTCAGTTTAAAAAGCAAAAAAGCAAATTAAAATGCAATCTTAAAAAACTTCAAAACAAAAAGATCATTCCATAACTAATTTGTCAAAATAAAAAAATTAAATATGAAACAATTTGAAAACATGACAAATGTCATGGAATTTTTTTTAATTTAAAAAGAAATTCATTTCATTTAGGTGATTCATTTTTATTTCTACTTCCACACAGAAACACATTTTTATCACATATATTCCCTTTTTTATTTCCTCTAGTTTATATTTCCTATAAAAGGATGAGAAAATAAAAATAAGAACAATTCAATAGTTTGAAATCAATAAAGAAAAAAAAATATCTGACAGACAGAGAGATAATTGTAAATAGAAGTGTTTGTGTTGTTATATTATTATATTATTTTGGTATGTATTTGTCCTTTACACAGCTTAATATACCTTCACTCAAAAGGAAAAAAAAGAACCCTTAGAAGATCACCAATCTATCCATTATAAATCCATCTATTTCTATATTAATATTGTTTTTTCTCATAAATCGTTTGCTTTAGAAATTTGACGTAGTTTAAATTACTTGCATAAAATAGAAGTCAATTCTTAACACCAAAAATATGAGGGTTGTTTAAAAAAAAAGGTGACTTAAAATTTCGCAGGCTACATACATTGGATTCTCGATTTTTTTTGTTATGTTGGTACTCATATTCCCAACATATGTTGTCATTATCAGTCATTTTGCATTTTTAGTTTGTCTTTAACAGATATAAAGTTAGATGTTTTTTGATGTGCTTGGCGATTTTTTGCAATAGAAAAAAAAAGGATAAAAGAATCTGTATTAAAATTCATGTGATAAATAAAGTTAAGTGCTTCGACGCACTTAAACTATTAATAGTGGCATTTGGCGAGTCTATTTTGAGCAAAAAAAATGTTTATAAGTAAAACCAGCTATTCACAAAAGGCCAAGAAGATTTTAATGACGATGTCCACCCTTGATGTCCCAGTACGGCAACAATCAACAAAAATGTTAAAGCAGTGAAGAAAATTGTTATGGAGAATCATCAAATCACTATTAGAGAAATTCCTGAGGAAGTTATGCCATACAAATTTTGCATGAAGTATGTGACAGCAAAATTTGTTCCGAAATTGCTAAACGTTCACCAAAAGAGCTATGCATGTGTTGTTTACATGAAGCAATATGAAGAAAACACCCTAAATTATGGAAAAACCACAATAATGTGCCACTATAATGCACCAACTCACTCGTCATTGCTGGTTCATAACTCTTTGACCAAAAACCCCACGCTGATCATGCCTTAGACACCGTATTCACCAGATTTGGCTCCCTATGACTTATTTCTGTTTCCAAAACTGAAAAGGCCCATCAAATGACGACATTTTGCCACGAATGAGAAGATTAAGACCGCATTGCTGGAAGAGCTTGACGCCATACCAAAAAGCCCATAACAGAAGTCTTTTGAGGATTGGAAAAAGCACTGGCATAAATGTATTTTATCTGATGGGGATTACTTTGAAGGGTACAAAATAGATATTTATGAATAAATGAACATTTTTTGAGAAAAATATATTTTAAGAATTACATGTGAGACATTTCCAAGAATATTGTCTAAAATGTCCACAAAAAAATTTTCAAATCAGAACAACAAGGAACAAAAAAACAGAAATACAATTTAGTGGAAAACTGTTGCAATGATTCTAAATCTCACAGATTTTCAAGAAATTCAGGAAATGTTTCCCCATTTCCTGAATTACAATTCCTGAATAATTTGTTGTCTGAATATACAAATATACTGTGCAATACATTTGAAAAAAGTGAAAAAAATATTTATCATTAATTAAACAGAACTACTGTGAACCCTTCAATATTTACATGTGCCCAAACGCATAAATAACTCATTGTGCTAGATTTACTCACAATTAACTGATTTGATTCATAAAGCAGCATGCCACTTTTAAATAATTTTTTTAAATTTCATATATGATTTACATATAATAAATATGTGTATATATCAATATATGTATATATACTTACAAGTACATTAACACATCAACATATGAATGTTTATGCATATAATCATGTGTATGTGTTTAACTTAAAAAAGGTCCAAACTCTTTTCAATAGTTCTCCTTTTCAACTTGACAATAGAAGTTATTAGACAAACATAATTTACAAGTAAGATCAAATATTAATAAATTTACTTTATTGTTCTTCAACTTGAGTATTTATCATCTTGCTAGCTTTAACAATAAGTTACGTAATCGTTAGTTTTTATGGATATCTACTTTGAGTGCGTCCATTCTAGCTTAAATAGTAAATTTGAAATAATTGTAGATAGGGTCTTATGGACAGGATTAGGATAGGAAATTATAGTGAATGCTTGCAGATTGAATTATTATTTGTAATCAAGTTGTTTAATATAGATAGAGATATACTCATCAAAATACATAATCGATATGGAGTAAATTACAATTTTACTGTAAATAAAATGGGTATTTCATAAAAACACTTTTGCGCCAAAACAAAACTTGCTCCAAATTCATAAGAAGAGAATAAATTTTACTGACTCTGTTTCTAATGTGTTTTACATGTTTCCAAACTCAATAATGACACTCATACAGGTATGTGTAATGTGGACAATCAGAAATTTAGAAATAAACTGGTGCAAAGATGAAAAAGAAGAAAAAGCCATACATAGGCTCTGTTGTACTTAACTGATTGCCAACAGATAAATCATGTGTTATAGATGTTACTTCAGAACTTCATTTTCATTCAAAATAAAAATATTTTTAATACTTTAACTCATTTATGTTAGACACATCACAGTACTAACAGTTGTGCATTTGTTAATAAAATATATCGAAATATATCATTATAAATATTGTGAAATACCGTTCACCACAGCATTACAGAGAAATCATTGACAATACGTTCCATTTATATAAAAACAACAAGCTGAAGCCTCACAGTCACATTATAAGTGAAAAGAAAATTTACTGCATTCTATACATGGAGCCTTTATAGCACTATTGACATACTTTACGGATTGAGTCAAGAAACAAAAATTAAAATATATATGTTACAATAGCTGTCCAACATAAAACAAAATTTTGTGATGGCCACGGATGTGTATAAGAATGTATTGCATATATTTAAACGAAACAATATGGGCTATAGACCATATAAACCAACAACTTAATGCTCTAGTCAATAAAATATATATGCATATCGAAGGGCAGTGGCTAGAGATATAATAATACTGTTCAAGAAAAGTAAAATGAAAGAGAGGAATAACAGAAATATTATATTATATGCCAAATTATGTATTAAATGAAATATTACATGTCAAAGTGTGATTGCTTGTAACATCTTCCATCTGAATAGAGTTATTGTTCATAGAGAAGTATCATGAAATCACTTATACACTTTTATTCCTTTTTGATAAATTTATCAGCTCAAATAAAGTTATCTATCTCGTTTTCATTACAAGACAATTGTGCATGCAGTATCGCCACAGTAATGGACTCCAGATGACCATCTTCTGAGGCATTGAGGGTCACACTTGCTTTACCCAAAACATTAATTCTAGAACCAAAATTGAATGCTCAGAAGCCAAATGTTGTCCAAGCTACACTTACACTAACTCCACAAAATTGTTTAAATGAATCTCCAAAGCAAGCTTCTATCAAACAAAATGCAACAGATAAGAAGAACAAGCTTATATCAGACAATCAAACAAAACTAAGTTGTTGGAATAGGTATATTGTTCAAAACAACCAAATAATTGAAATACAAATGCCACTAAATTACAATGATTTTCAACAGAACTACGTATTCTATTATAAAAGAACTTAAGCAACCTTAATCGAACTTAATATAATTTTTTTTTGATATTATGCTTATTTTCATATATTCAAGGCAACATTGCTTATGTCACCTGCATTAATATTATTCTAAATAACTAATTTATCCCTACCACAAAGTTTCTTGTTACAAAGTACACCAAATTAGATCTTCATATAAAATATTGATTAATAGCTGTGCCTACGACTTCGTTCACATGTAATTAGAAAAAGGAAATTGTGGTTTTGTTTTTTCTCTTATATGTTGCTCCTGGGTACATACTATTACCATAACAAAATTTTATCAAAATCCGTCTAGTGAATTTTGCGAGATTTCTACTCAAATTAACATACAGACACAAATTATAAAAAAAGTTTTTCTGGCTTCTATCATCATTCTTTATGCTAAATCAATCACTTTTTTAAAATATTTTCATTATACGGAATTCACTCTCTTACAGTGTTATTATAAGTATAGTTCATTTACGACCCACACATATTACTGACAACCTCTTACACACACATTCCATTAGTTTTTGTGTTCACTTTTGCATCACTGGCCTTGTCAATTAGTAACATTGGGCAACTGTTAACTAACTCCAGTATTAATGTCTAGTATTATTACAACATTTCTAAAAATTTGGTAATTCGAACGTCATTACCGTACACGGTTTATAACCCTTATATAACTATACAGTGCTGGTACAGGGATTATTAGCACCAGTTTTATACACTATTATATGGGTGCTTAACAACTATATAACAATTTTTTATAACTAAGATTGTTGCTGTATAGACCTTTGTTACATTATTGGAACATACTTTTGATACTGAGTGTGGAATTGTAATTTCAACTTAAACTAAATATTAGTAATTTTAATAAAATTATTGTGGTGAAAATTTAACCATTGACAATCATTGTCTTCCAAAAATTTCTTAGATGAATTTCACTGTTCCGTCAATTATACAACTGGAAAATCCCACTTACGTAATAAGGTCTACAATATAGAAACTACCTTCAATCATAACACAAATTATTTGTTTAAAATGTTATTTTTATTTACGAAAGGATTGAATAGCAATAATAAAAATCACTACTAGTTAATAAGAAAAACAAATGATGTTATTTATAATTATTCTAATGTTCCATCAAACATGCTCCTGCAACATCTTATGATTATAATTATGTCTCCAGTATAGAAAGCACTATCATAAGACAAATTACTCATTTAAAATCTTTAATTTACTAAAGATTCAAACAGCAGTAATCAGAATTACTACTAGTACATAAGAAAAAGAAATGATGACATAGTTTATTAGACACTAGTGATAAGGATAACAGGAAAAATTTGAGGGGATGAAATGAAAAACTTGAAACACGTGCCAATTATGGTTTTCAATGTCTTCAAATTGTTGGTGCAAATTATCCAAAATAAATTTTAATAAAACTCTAGTGTATAGAGTTCTCCACATTTTCCAAACACATGATTTCAAAAATTAGAAGGGGTGAGGTATACATTGTGGTACACACATTTTTATTTGGGGAATATCTTAATATTTCCCAAATAAAAATGAAATATTGTGAATGATATATCTAATTAATTCAAAAAGAAATGTCTAATGATACCCTACCCAGTGTGATGTGAACATTTTTTTTGTGTAAACTTTGCTCATTATCAATTGACGTCTCTATATGGAGGATATACTTGCAAAATTTCATGCAAATACTTGTAAAATTGCACGGCTATGAAGGATTGACGATGCTGACCAAAATATTATTAAATTACATAAGAGTTCTTTCCGTTACTAGGTAAACCTAAATAAAGATTGATTATTAAAGTAGCATGAAATAATTTTCCTCCATTCAATATAAAACATGATTTATATTGCAATATTGGTATAGGTCTGAAAATAATCACAAAACCTAGTAGATATCATATTACGTGTGACGAAAAAATGTGTGATATGTTGTTAAACTCTTGAATTAACTTTAGATATGCCAAGAAAGAATTTCATTCATTAATTAAATCGTTAGCTTGCAGGCCTAATAATAAACTTTAGAAGGGAAAACATTACCTATGATTGAGTTCTAGGAGAAAGTCACAATTATAATAATTGTATCCGAAAATAAATTTCGACCAAATCATATCAACAATCATAACAATTTTAAATAAACACACTCTTATACATTGGTGCTCGTATATTATGAAAGTGTTGGTGTTTTAAGTAAATTACTTGCTGTTCCTAACTCGGTATTGGCTACTTGTTTAAGACATTTCAATGACGAAACATTTTGAATAATGAACTTTTTATGATGGACTATTTATCGATTTATTTTTTTTTGGTAATTACGTCTATTTTCCTTATACTTATCAGTTATCATTTCAGTTGTAGACTCTGTCACTGTTGGAGGGTGCAATAAGTTTTTTTTAAAATGTCTTCTAACAAGATAACTATAATAGAAAACGAGGAGCAACATCCAGTTTTTGTTGAAACACTTCAGCCTATCCTATTCCTACAGTCTGCAATTGGTGTCTGCAGAAGAACTGCGATCGAGGATAATATTTTATCACGATTTAAAACAGTTTATAGTTTTATAATGATTGTTTTTATTTTATTACTTAGTCTCATAATTTTGCTATTTTATGATCGTAATGATTTTTATTCCATCCTATTTCGCTACCACGTAATTATTGGAAACATGTTTGCAATACATTTGTTTTGTATAGATATATTCTGTGCAAAAAAAGATTTTGTAAAATTAATTGATTATATTAATAATATTGATGGTCTTTTTGAACTTTTTCATCGAAGAAATATTTTACAAGAAGATTCTAAACGAAACTTCATTGCTACGAGTTTAATGATACTATATTTTATAATTTCATCAGCTGTACATTGGTATTCCAGTAGACTGAATGGATGGATATTTTACA
Organism: Druceiella hillmani; assembly: GCA_039881145.1. Taxonomy (NCBI): domain Eukaryota; kingdom Metazoa; phylum Arthropoda; class Insecta; order Lepidoptera; family Hepialidae; genus Druceiella; species Druceiella hillmani. The sequence continues at coordinate 4,066,515 of JAYKKI010000013.1, forward strand.
TAGATTTTGTGTTTCAAAATGTGTGCAGAATTGCTTTTTGGTTAGAAATTATGCTCTTCTCTTCACTGACGTGCAGCATTCATACTCGAATTCAAAGACTGAATAGTTTCCTCAAACGCAAAGATACAAAACAAACAGTCTCATTAATTGACCAATTTGATAGTTCACAGCACAGTACAATTCACAACATTGATCATTATGCTTTCAATATTCCCCTTAAAAGAAAAGACATTGCCGGTTTGTCCAATTTCTTCATTATTTTTCTAAAATTCTGTAGACATTTCAACAACATATTCAATCTTCAAGTTTGTAGCAAATATGACTTTAAACATCTAAATTTTAGTTCTTTAAATGCTTCACATAATATAAATTGGTGGTAGAGCTTTCATTAAATTATATTTTGGCTTCAAGGGTCTGTATCTTTTAAATATTTTGAATGTACAATTTAAATTTTAATTTATTAAATAAAATTTCAGCTTTTCTTCACTTTATGCAGAGTTTTCATGCATATTATGACTTATGCTTATATACACTTGCTTAATTTGAAATATGATGTAAGTATGTTTTTATTTCTACATTAATTTTAGTTTATACGATTATGTGCACACTCTTGAAAACCGAGTAGAATTCCCACTACAAGCATTCCGTACATACAAAGTTACACTGAATAGTTTAAACATATAGAGGTGTAAAGTGTCTCTATTAAACTGTATATAAATGTTAATATTCTTTTTCACCTTATCAATATATTGCCCGGATTATCTTTCACAGGCGTAAAAGTATAGTGAATTTCTTTAATATTCCTGTGAATTTCAGGTCCACTAACCTTGTTTTTGCATGTTTTTTGTTTGCATAGTTTTGAAAATAAGGGCGGGAGATACATTGCCTTTACACAGTTTGTGATCCTTATAATTGTCCCTTTGCAGTCAAAGGGATAAAGTATAAACAATTTTTTCAAATACCTCAACTAAAATAAATAAGTAATGGTTCGAGTATTCTTAGCTTGATAATGCAGGTATTTCTTTTCTTTTTATTGGTTCCAAATGATGTCATGTCTGAACAACTGCCCTAGAAGGTTTGGTTGAATTACAACAATTAGTTCAATTGTAAAAGCATACGAATCTGACAGAAATCAAAATTTAGTACTGCACTGTCAAATTATATAAGAAAGAATGTTTAATACCAATGCATATAAAGAAGAATGCGAATACACGTCAATCATTTGCATTAATAAAAAACTGGCCAAAGTTGTTTTGCTGGAGACGGGCACCATTAGAAACCGATTTACATGAAGGAGACTTTACAAGAGCCAAACTTGCTAAAGATAAACAGTTGAATTAATGAAAAATTCTCGTGAGAGGTCAAAGGCTTTCACCTGGATCCCCCATAATAATTTACTAATTGTAAAGATTAGCACAGACTGGGTGACATGAATTAGTGCAGTAGAAAAAGCGTGATGCATGAATATTGCGAAAAGTTTTCGGAATTTTGTTGTGAAGGTCCAAGATTGTTATTGAACCTGATTGTAATCGGAGCTGAAACTATGATCTAATCTCTAAAGGGGATTTGAAGGAATAGCAATGAATGGTGTCAGGGCCAAAAAAGACAAAACTCACTCAAAGCGCAAAAAAACCGATGGCAACTTTTTTGAGTCTACAGGAGTATAATTTTTATTGACTACAATAAATGTAACAATGTTATAAGTAGTGATTCTTAGTGATCTTGCTGCAACAGCTTCATCAAAGTTTTATGGAGAAAAAGTGAGAAATAAATACTAGAGTTGTCTGATTGCTTTTTTACTATTCATATGGTGGCAATTTCCAAAGCAGCTGTGTGTGACTTTAAAGAAAAAATACCCTAATTTATTTTCCCGATATAGCTCCTTTAAGCTATTTAGTGCTTTTGAAACTGAAATCAGAGACTCAAAGAAAAAAAATTTGACAGTGGTAACAAAAACGGAAGCTATGCATGAGAATGAGGCCTTAATTCAACTTGCAGAAAAGTGTATTGTAAATTATTAAGTTGTTTTTTTATTCTTAATTTTTTTTATTCTGGCTTAAGCTAAGAATGCTTGGATCACATCACATAAACATGATAAAGCATTAGCTACTGCAACGTATGTGGGTTTATATGATCTATTACTGTTCCAAATTTCAATGGTTTGCGAAAAAATCGGCTGTGGCAAACAGACAAAGATATGAGCAATCTTATGAGATTCCACTTTTTCTTTTGGAGTACAGAATCCTAAAACTAAAATGTCACTTGCAGTTTAATGACTAAATGTAACAATATAATTACACTGCAGCCTTGATAATATTGATTATTCACAAATATAACCTACTAAAACAGTCTTATTTAAAATACTCTTTTTGAAGAAGAAATTCCTCTGTACTGACAGAAGGGGCATTAAGGGTTATTACTATGGAAACAATCTTCAGCCTTATAGAGGGTTTCACTGCCATATACTGCTTTCCCAATACGGTCAGTTGTCCAGTCAATACAAGTATTAAAATCAATACTTTTAGAGAAAGAATACTGATGTGAATTCCTCATAAAAAATGAAACGATCACTGAAATTTTAAATTATTGTAGAAAACAATAAAACACGTATTCCTATTTCAGACTGAATTGAAGTTTTCATTTTTTTTTGCATCGTATTGGACATCTCATATCGTAGCACAAATAGCGATTATTTGCATCCTGTGTGAACGTATCTACTCGCAAATAGAGAAGTCAAAAACCTGCTTGATGATGATCCAAGCCGACAAGCAAACTCGTAAGTACTCAACTCAAACTTGCCCTAAATGTATTTATGTGTACATGCATATTTTTTTTTCATTTATTTACTTGTTTGAACACTTGTAATCTACGTTTGGTAATATTTTGTGGACACGATGATGGTGAAACAATACTGCAATAAAATTTCGGAAAAAAAAATTATAAACAAATTTAACTGCTTTGAAAAATTAATTGAAACGAAAATTATATGTATTATATGTAGCACTCTGAATGTAAAAATACCCATTATATTGGATAAGTTGATCCAAGAGGGCCAATTTGGGAAAGAATATTGTATAAGAGATGTATATTCTTCTTCTTATGCGTGAGTATATATATATATATATATATATATATATATATATATATATATATATATATATATATAAATATATAAATATATTTATATATATATATATATATATATATATATATATATATATATATATTTGAGTATATATAAACCTGAAAAGTAGAGTTACACATATTTAAATACAAAGCAACATTTATGAGTTTATGTTTCTATGAAGATAACTCATAAATGATACGAAGATTATACAGTCAAAAATTAAAGTGGCCTTGTTGGCCTGTGACCAAATATGCAGTAAATACTTATCTTTCATTATATATAACGTTTAAAAAAATACTTATAGAGAAACATGGGTTGTATGTGTTATCGAATAAGAAATTTATTTTAATTATGATTCCATTATTCTCAATAATATATGCAAATGATGAAAAGTTTACATAAGGGTGTCTTCTAGAAAAATACAATGTAATATTTGTATAATGTAGTGATAAGAGTTAATTTTTTATTAATTAGATTTTAATGACTTTTTGAGGCGAAAAATTGCAAAACGATAATTCAAAATTTTATGCAGAAAATTTAACTAGCAAATATTTATATCACAAAACAATGACATTGTCAAATAATCTGTGGGATATTTTGGTTAAACAAAATTTATTAACCGATGAAAGGTAACCATCTTTACTAAGACCTTGCTTTGTAGTAGGAACTATCCTCCGCGGTTCGAGGGTGCCAAAAAAATGTATTAATTGGGAATATATGAACACAAATATATTTAGATTAATATTTTCGAAGGGTATTTATTTTTTTTATTTCATGGTCTTACCACATGTTAAAAATTATTTGGTTTCTCGTGTTTAAGTATAATATAATATATAATATAATATATTATAAGTCTTACAATTTATCGCAACTTGTAGTAAATTATATTGGCGAGTTACCTGAACTAATATGAACATTTGTCTTTAACCTCCTTTAAAATATTTATATCCCTATGTGACTTGATTTCTTTTAACTAGTATTATTTTTAAATAATAATTTTTTATTGTGCACATGAAAATTTGCAGAAAATTAAATATAAATTATGATTCAAATAATGTATTTGTACATTTATGTTCTAGCATTTGATATACGTAAACAGTTGAAGGCTATTCGAGAACTGATAGAAGCCTGCAAAATGGGTCAGTTCACAGTGTTCCAGATGTTTGATCTACGTGCTTCTCTGTTACTCGGCCTGCTGAGCCTCATTGCCACCTATGTTATTGTAGTGATACAATTTCTAAATTGATGCACACTGTAAAAACATGTGTTTATTTTAATCAATCAGAATATGTAATGCACTTAATTTTGTAAATTTTATGCATAATTAATTACATTTTAACTCTACTAAATATTGTTATTCTATAACTAGTATCGTCTTATTATTATTGAAAATAAAATTGTATTTGAAGATTATTTCCAGTGACACATATTTCATAAGTGAGGCTTTTGTAACAAACATATATACCGATACTCTAAATTTTTCTTAAAAACATAATATTGAGTGCAAGTTTTTAGTTAAATTATGTTTATAGTCATATATAGCTCATTCTTTTATGTTTATTGACATTATTAAATAAAATATTAATTGAGAGTAAGTTGAGAGTAATGTTGCAAAATGTTGTAACATTACTCTCATACATTGCCTTTAAATATTCTGTACATTATTTTATATGACGTATTAAAATTAAGTAATAGATATTCCTCTTCCAAAACATATTTGAACTCATTAAGTACATTCCATAAATCTTTATAAAATTATAAGTTGAAATGTTTAAAATACTTTATACGAGAGAATAATTACGGCTAGGCAATGTAATAATTACTGCTGGGCAAATCCCGATCAGGCATTGTGTTTTGAATAATATTTTATCACTTTTTCTACCACCGAGCATGTATTTTAGAAACTAAATATAACAGAGAGTGTCTTCAAAGCGAAGTTTTGCATTTTTTGCATCCACAATTTTATTTAAGGGCATTGCTGATTCTTGTAGTGGTATTCAAATTAAAACTTGGTCCAAAAACTAACGTCTAAGCAGCAGTTTATTTTGTATGATCGATATTCATTATAATAATCACGAGACATTAAAGTAATTAAGGCCACTGTCACTATTAATTAATCTCTAGTAATAAAATATAACCTTCTTTAGATACATTAATAATGTGTGATGTATAATAAGGAATATAACGAATCGATTTTGAAACAATTAATATAATTTGAATTAATTTTGTATTAAAATTCTACGAAAGATATTACGAGATGATTTACCTTAACTTCATCTCTTTTTATTTGTATAATGATAACTTACAAAAAATGATCTGTCATTGGTTGGAAACCCAAAAACCAACAAGATGTAAATCAATTGTCGTCTTTGTTACTTTTAAATTGCACTGTGGTTGGCACAAATGAAAATAAATTACTTTTGACACAAGGGTGAAGAATAATACAAAATAATAAATATTTTACTACAAAATGTTAATGGATTTATTAATTTTGTGGAAATTATTAATATTGTCTGGACGGTGTGAGAGTTTGAGGATCACCATGAGATTTTTGTTGGGTGGTTATTGGTAATGTTGAGAATGGTATCGCCCAATACACTCTCATGAAAATAAGAACTGTTATTGATAATGTTATACAGATATATATATATATATATATATATATATATATATATATATATATATATATATATACATATATATATATATAAATATATATACTCCATTGATAATGAACGGTTCGTGGACAGAACTTGAAGTGCCTTGAATAATATATGAATATATTTCATCAACCTTACTTCCAACTCAATTTTAATATACCATGAAAAATGATATACTCATATCGACTATTTCTATAGAACATGCAATTTCTATAGTTAAAAATTTAAATTGTTTAGTTAGAAAATCATATCAGCAGAAACTCTATAGTTTGCAATACAACTTTATTGATCAATTCTATCTCATAAATAAAAATTCATTTGACTCGAAGAAATAAAATAAAACAATTTTTATACTATTACGATAAATAAATGTTGATAATCGTATAAATACTATTACGATTTATCAACATTCTAATTTAGCCCATTGGTGATTACTTAGATCAACCAATAGTTTCAATTGAAATGCGGATAAATCAATATTTGTCAATGCCCAAGATATGAGAGTGACATAATCAACATATAGATGACACAAGTGTATGTGGGGCGAGATAGAATAGTGAACAATTTGTTTCAAAATATATTTTCAACTTCATTATGTTCATATAATATTAAGCTAAAAAATATAGGTGAGAGGAAATTAAAATATTATATAAAATGACTTATTTATTATTTTGATTAATAAAAACTATTACAAAAACTCACTATACCAAATTAACTTACGACATAAAACATTTAGTAAAATTATAATAAGTTGGTAAATTTTAAGTTTTTTACTTATAATTTAATTGTAGCTTTAATCATTTAAAAATTTAGCTCATAAAATGCGCCTAGCATGTTTCAACTCCCATCATTTAAATCAATATTTCTCAACAGTCCCACAACAAGAAAATAAATTAAATACCGTATGTTTGTCAGTCTCAATCTAAATTTTTTTCAAATTTTTTTTTAATAATAAAACTATTTTCGTGCGTTTTATTTCAATTTTTTGAATTCTGTGTTTGGTTGTTGTTTAATCTGTAAATTTGTAAATATAATAATTGTATTACTGTATCATCACAATTTCCTTGGAATTAAATTTGATGCATTAGAAACGAGTAAAACAACATGAATAAAAAAAAGGTTTAGCAAGATAATTAACATATAATTTTTTTTAACAATACTTGACGGTATTAGCTTATTATATATTATTGAGCTTATGGCTGATTATTTGTGACATATTATTTAAGGAAAATTACCATATTTTAAATGAAATCTGCCAATGTTACTTAATAATATTTCATATTTTTTATGTTATTTTGACTTTGTGAGAACACTTTTAATTTAAAATTATGTTTTTTGTTTCATCTGCACTGTCACCTTTTCTTTAAGATCATAATATATAAAACCCATTATTGTCATCTTAATTCAAAATTGCTTAGTAAATGTTTAATATTTTTTTATCAATTAATAGAAAAATTTCCCACATGATAGCGAAAATCTATATAATAATATATCAAAATGAATAGCAATGGGGTTCCCTATATTTTAAAATGGTGTTCTTACAAAAAATTGTTTTACAACAGCTTGAGTAATTTTGCTTATAAAACTTAAATAATCTCAATATAGTAGCACTAACCAGTGGATATATATAAAAATGAGTAGAGGCTACACCATAAAGCCAGGGAAAATTTGTTTTTAGGAACAAAAAGGATGGTAATCTAGCTGTAAAAATTTCACAAAAAGTTATAGAAATTCTTTGTTTTCTATCAATAATAATGACTTCATCCATAACTTAACCGCCACACTTGAGTGCAATTTTTCAATGATGCTGTCGCATTGTGCATATGGACATTTGATTAATTTAATTAGGTAGTTCGTATAATACTGCTTATGCATTTGACTATCATTCTTAAATTCATTTATTTTCAAATAAATTTTTTTGTCGTTTATTGAAAGTCATTGCTTGGCATATTGGTTTTGGAGCGAAAATATAATAACAGATAATTTGGTATAAAGTAATATTACTGTACACATTTAATAAACAAATGAAACTGTATGTTGAGATGTATTAAATAATACATACTTTTATGTGCACAATATTGACATTCTTTTAAAGTTCATATAAATATAATTTCAAGAGTGTTGAACATTGTTTTTTAATTCCATATTTCTTGCATACGGATTGTTGTAACACTGAGTTCGCTTCTGTCACCTCAGTGAGAATATTAATTTACATCTTCTGTGTACATCATTGAGACAAAGGACGTCTAAAACATCTACTTGTATATTTACCCATCGCCTTAAATCTTTTTCTTACATTCACGTTAGAAATTTATCATGAATTTATTTGGTATTTGTGATTAAAAATATAATTTTTATTAATGTGGATTTTCACCATGTTTACATATGTAGTTCATATAATATAGGTTATAATTTATATTTAAGAGAAATTCAGGTAATTAAGATGAAATGTTTCAAACAAGTTGTAAGTATTACTTTTAGTTGTTATATAAAACATATAATAAAACAACATAAAAAATTATGAGAGAAATACTAGTTTAATTAAATGTTAGTTATACAGAAAATTAAATTATTACAAAGTAATGACAAATATTTATTTTTTGTGTAAGCATTAAAATATTTTTTTAAAAACGAACTAATGTTTAAAACTACCTGAAATACAAAAAAAATACACTGCATACATTCACAATTACATCACAATGAACCTGCACCTCAACAGTGATATCCAAAGATGTTGGAATGCTAGTGCCGGGAGAGAACCTGCTGGTGTTCGCATTTTAACCAACACCTTTGCCAATATCAGACAATTTTACTAAGAAGTACTATTACAGAACATATTCATCATAAATCTGTCTATTACATCATAAATCAACATTGATAATATTTGTTTCACCCTGCCGTTGGCTTATTAAACAACATTGCTATATGTAGAAATATTTTGACATAGTTTAATTAAAAAAAAGTGTTTTCTTTCACCACAAATCATTTCTTTTGTGCCCGGATCTTTTTGATTGTGTTTATTTTACAGTGATATGATGGCAATCGTAATGTATTCTGGAACAGCTGTAAACTGTGCTTAGAATAATATTTGTCATTTTAATTAGGATCAAACTTAAAAATATTACACATTTAACACAACGAACTTAATATTAAAAAACACATAATAATATTATAAATTTAATACATTAGAAAGTAATTTTATGAAATGCCAAAAATTTAAAGAGTAATATTGAAAAATCGCCTCACGGATTAATCGCCATTACGTTGGTAAATTCAAAATTTAAATAGTGGTGGCAGGAAAGAACTGTGTATGTGCGTGGTGTACATTGAGTTGGCATATGTGAAACACCCGGCCAGCAATAAAACACAGCCTCTTAGATGGGGGGGGGGGCTAGAGTCTTAACCACTGGTCATTATGTGTATAATACGAAGTGTATAAATAATGCCTTTTTCTAATATTTTTTAAAGAAATATGTATAATATTAAGAATAATTATCGAAAATATACATAGAAATAAGAGTAGAAGCACAGCTATTATAACAACATTATCCCGAAAGTACATATAAAATATATAGGCTACACTGGAAAATATTGTAGTACCAACACTTATTTGAAAGGAATTTAAAAAGTTAGAATATTTGTTTAATTGTTTACACACCAAATGTAACGTAAGTATACACACACACACATATATATATATATATATATATATATATATATATTCATATATATATATATATCATATATATATATATATATATATATATATATATATATATATATATATATATATATACATGTAATTTTCAGTGTTGAAATATTTTCACAAAATGTTTAAAACAACTGGTGATTTCGCAATAAAAATGAAGGGTGGTCCATTTTTACCATGGAAATTTTAAAATTCGTATCAGTGAAATAATTGTGTAATAATTTTATTTAAATATTATTTATGTTGAAACTTTCTGAAGTTAATGTTTTGATTGTGCATATAGTTTAGTAATATTCTGAGTATAATACAATGAGTTTTATAAATAGTTTTCCGCTGATCGAATATATATTTGTGCCAACCATATTTTAACTGTCAAATTTGTTTGTTTACAAAGGTTCTCTCTTGAAATTGAATGGAGTATAGGTGCTTGATCAGTAACAGTTCATATTAATGTGAACAGTTCCCACATACATTTTCAAAACATTTGAATATTGCTTTTAAATGCTGATTTGTCAAATTTAATCTGTTATTAAAATTCAAACTTGCAAAATAACTAGATTCAAGATTTAGCAAAGCGTATAAAATACAAGAGAAGAAATATTTAACAATAAAATTCATTCTACCTGAGAAGAAATTCACTGTTATTAATATAATATTAACAAATAAAACTATCACGTAAAGAATATTACTTTTTCATTAAGATTGCAATAACGTTATGATATCTTACATCCATACCAATATCTTCAAAACATTAACTGATTTTTTTTTCTAGTCTGTACAATCCTAAAATGAATTTCAAAATATTTGAAAGTATTGTTAAAGCTAAAATTAACTGTCAAATATATATATATATATATATATATATGTATATATATATATGTATATATATATATATACGTATATATATTTATATATATATATATATATATATATATATATATATATATATATATATATATATATTGACAGAGAAGCTAAAACTAGCAAATTTACTAATTAATATCGCTGGATAGTAGCATCATAGGAACAAGAAGAAACCTTCAAATTGTATTACAACAAACTAACTTGCTTATGATCTTCAATAAAACTGCAAAATTCCCAATCATATATCATCGGTTGACAGATTTCTTCTAAATCCTTCATCGCAAACATATCACACTCTAGTGCTAGCGCAATCAAGTAATCAAACAAATTTATACTGGGGGGAAGTGGGTAATTTCGAAATAATTCGGTTTTAGATGCCGGTGTGGTAAAAAGATGATGACTGCAAGCATAAGTAGTTACCCATGTACGAAGAGAGAGTTTTCCCAATAAATTAGGTCAGAAATTCTTTCCATTTAACAGTCAAAAAATATATTGAAAAAAGAAATCTCTCTTCTCTGCTGCAATGTTTAGTAATACAGCATATCCAAGAGAAAATTGGTACGGAACAAAAAAGAAGTATCCATAACATCTCATGTACAAATTGTGAAGAAACATTTTATGGGCATGTTCAATCATTAGGTTGTACTTAGTTTCGTACGGATTCCAGAAATATATAAATACTCTGTACATATTCGAGAGGAGATTCTGGACTGTAACTCATCACAGTTGCCATAATTAAGCCACAGACCGTTGGCAAAGCTTCACTTGCGGACGGCATTGATATCAAGCAGCGGTCACTTGCAATGTGCTATAATTCTAATAGCTGACAAAATCTTCATATCATCTGTGAATATAAAAATAGGATAGTGAATAATAAAGAACCCTGCCTCACTCCTGACTGTGTGAAATAGGAATCAGATATTGAATTACCCACTGGTACATATTGCTTTCTGTCCACAAGATGTAAAGAGAGAAAACATACGAGTTACACATCGTATATATAATGGTATACGTGTAGTGCCATCAATAATATTATCTGCTTGGAATTGCCAGGAACTGACTTCATAAAAGAAAACTGAATTACGACATATATGGTTTGAAACTAATTTTATCTTTTTTTGAAGAGCTGTTCACTATTTTTGACAATCCCAATATCCTCAAACTTTCTAGTTAGTGCTTGTAATAAATTTTGTTAACGTTGTCAATATTTTAAACAATTAAATTTTTTTAGTAATTTATTTTCAATTTCCATAGCTGACAGTAAAATGTGTGTTTGTCACATGTGGATATAAAAATTTTAATAATTTTTTTTACGTTTTGCTTTATATAGGATTTTTCATATTTAGGTTGCCCTGGTGAAACATGAAACTCTTAAAATTTTAAGACAATGATATGCCCATGCGTTTTCTGTCTATCGCAGCCTCACAGTTCCGACATAGTATTGAACCTATATGAACAATATTTTGCATATGGGTGCTTCGGACAACATGTTAATTAATAAAAAGCAAAATATATAAAAACATTATATCACCTTCCCTTAGAGAAAAAATGGATATGATATTTCTTTCATGTTCCCCGTTATATTGGTGGATAAAGCCTTTAAAATAATGTTGATGTCTGCGATATCAAACTTCAAACAGACGTGCAATGTGTTTGTACCCCCCCACCCACTCCCCAATGTCTTCTAATGTTTCAATCATGGATTTGCAAAATCTGAAAATTTCTAGAAACGAGCATTTGATTTATTAATACTTCTTGATTATCACGATTCAGCCTTTATTTTTTATCTTATTTCAACATTATTCAATTCTATCAACGGAAATTTGCCATACTGTAACACGATATTATATTTTATCTAATTTCAACATTATGCAATTCTATCAATGTAAATTTGTCACACTGTGACACGATATTGTTGAAAGCATAATTATTTACAGTAAAAGAAAGATAAATTAAAATCTTGTAACATTATGTTTGAAGAATCTTATATTGCGATGAATAACTTTCCTAAGGTGTTTGGTTTCTGTATTAATTGACACAAACAGATAATAGAATCAATTCGATGGAGATATTTTATATGACATATGCACCGTTATAACTATTAAAATATTTTTGAAATGAACTAACAATATCATTTGGTTAGAAAACAAAATTAACGGTAATAATGAAGGTGTGAATTTTTTAATGTTTAGATTAATCCACATCAAAAACATTAAATGACTCCTGTATGCAATCATTTAAATTTCTATTAAAACTACTCAGTGTTAAACAAATCAATAATACTTTACTCTTAAACCAAACTTTCGAGCAAAATTAATTGCTGATCTAATTCAACTAGACTTTTCTATAAAAATATATAACAATTGGTCTTAAATGTACGACTTGACAAGACAATATTATAAGTGTCACATTGTTGCCATACTGCTATGGAATAGTTACATATAAAGAGGTAGCAGTATTTCCATAACAAAACTATTTTGTTTGTTGAGCCTACTTAAAACATATGAATGGCTTTACTTTTTCAAAATATGTTTGTATAATCTATTTCTTATTTAAGCTGGTATAATTTGTTTCAGTATTTTTGTAATAATTTATTTTCTTGTATGCAAACATCTGTATAAGCAAATTCTATTGCATTTTCTTTTTTGTTACTTAACTTCTGGAAACATTATTATGATTTTGTTTTTTCCACTACACGGAAGTAGAACACTTTCTCTTCAAAGGTACATACAAAAATGTAGGAGACAACTGGGATAATTCATTATGCGCAAATAACTTTTCCCAATTCTGCAAGATTGTAATTATTTTATCATTTTACTATTTTTTTTCGCATGAATGTTGTGATTTGAAAAGAAAATAGCTTAAAATTTACATTTAAAAACCAAAATTTTCCATTTGTAGTCGTTTATTGTTTGCTAAAATTGTAATATTCACTAAGGTAACAATTTCTAAATATTAAAATATGTATCAAGTTGCCTGAATTTCAAACATACAATCAGAAACTGGGGTAAGTTTATAAATATTGTAAAGAAATCTGATAAATACTATTTCAATAAGAAAGTTAATGACAAATTTGTCATACTTAAAGGTAGAGAATCTCCAACTATCATTTATATGCTGATGATCTTCAAATATACTCTCATTGCAATGTCGATAAAATCGATATATTAAATGCAGACTTACATTTGATCGGTCAGTGGGCTGATAGGCAGGGTCTTTTGATTAACCCAATTAAATCGCAGACTATCATTATCCACAGTCAGAAACAGTTGTGAAAAATATCTATATCTGAGTTACCACAGCTATTGATTAACGGTTATGTTATTCCTTTTACTTTAACTGTAATAGATTTTGGTCTACTAATTGTCTCACATGGCATTCTCAAGTAAATGATGTTAGCCGTATGATTTTCTTCAAAATACACTCTCTCAAACGGTTTCAAAATTTTCTTTCACTGTGAACTAAAATACAAATTTGTCAAACTTTACTTCTACCTAATCTTGATTATGGGGATGTGGGCTATTCTAATCTTAATGATCATTTACTCAATACATTATAAAAACATCAAAACCTGTACATTTTCAGTCTTAAAAATTTTGACCATATATCCAAGTATAATTCACATCTTAAATGGTTAAAGATTCATAATCAACACAATCTTCATTTTCTAGGTTTTGTATATAATATCCTCAATAATCCCGTTACGCCTACATACCTTAAATCTAAATTCCTATACCTGTCATCCCACGACCTTTAACTACGATCCAAAAATAATTATAATCTCCTAATCCCTCAACACAGAATCTAATTTTATGGCGAATCCTTCACCGTACATTCTACTCGATTGTGGAATGAACTGACTACAAATATACAAAGTGCGCCTTCTTTGTCTGTGTTCAAAAGTCATCTGAAAATACATTAACTATCATAATTTGGAAGATCCTAATCCCTTCCATTATAACCCATCCTTTTCCCTCCTTACTACTAAAGTATAAGTATAATAAAGTAAAAACCAAGGCAAAACTGGTTTTTAATTAATATAATTTTATTACCACATAATATTATATATTTTATTTTTTAAGTAGAATTAATTAATGTTTAAAAATCACATATAGTCTGCCACAGCACTTAATGTTCTCATCCTATTAATTGTGGTTGGCTGTAAGAGATGCTCTTGTAGCAATAAGTCTGCCACTGTATACGTAGTTTTCTAAGCTTGCAGAAATAAATAAATATGTTGTGCAATGTGCTGGCCAGCCTCTAATTTTTCAATTATTGGTTTCAAAAATGTGGAAAATATCTAACTATTAGATATTTCATTCCAATTTATCAACAAAATTATTTTGAATAACTCATATTAATAAGTTCAAGAGAAATACTTAACAACACGCCCCTGCGTTATGTGAATTCTGGTGTGCTTTTGACCAGTTATATTTTAACTCTTGCTACAAGTGCTCAGAATGTAAACAATTCTGTTGAGCACCTTCCAATACAATAAAAATAATAATTAGTAACTTAGACAAGTCTACTAATTGATTACAAGTATTCAAACTTATAACAATCGCACATGTAAATCTTAATGGTTCTTTTTTTTAATGGAAATTATATTACATTAAAAAATAATAAATGAAATGAAATTTTTTTCTTTACTTTTATTTCTACAAACATGCTTACTATATTCAAATATTATTTGCAAACTTTTATTGAATTTATCGTATTTACTTACAGTTTTAAAAATATAGAATATCTAACAAAATTAATGCACGCATAAATGACAAACATCTATATAAGCATAGAAGGTTGACTTCATTGTGTGAATCAAATACTTGCATATAAAATATAAAACTACACGGTGGCTTATGTAATGTAAATAATGACACTTATATTGAAGTAATTTAGTGGGAAAACCATGTGTTAAATTTCACTATAATTTAGATACGTAATAAGAACCACAAATAATTTTATCACAAATATCAGGTTTACACTAATAAACTAGTCACTATTTAGAAAACCTTCAGTTTTATTTCCATTTGCCTTTTTTTAAACAGATTAGATTTAAATAATGAGAATGTATGTATTGATGAATTTGATACTAGTGTTATGCACTGAAATTTATATTTTATATTGAAATTTAATTTAGAAGCTAAAGGCTTCATTTAATTTAGAAGGAAGAATTTTAATTTAGAAATTTTATTTAGAGGCTAAAATATTTTATTCTTTCCGTCAAAAAGTTTGACTTGTGTCTGTAAGACTTCAATATTAAATTATGAAAAAATAATTTATTACTGGGTAAATTTATAATTATCAAGCTACAGCAAATTTTCAAATTGCAACAACACAATTACATACGTTATAGTGAGGCTAGCGAAACTCAGAATCAATGGAGCATTCAGTCTGAAGAGACCGAAAGCTCTAAATTTGTCTATTTCACTTTCTTCCAGGAGATTATGTAAATCTGCCGATTTCTCGCGATTTGCTGAGAAGAAAAACAAAATCATATTTCAGATACCGGAAGTTCCATTTTATAAAAAGGTAACTAAGATGAAATGATTATTTGATAGCAATTATGAGCTAATTATGCAATCTGTTAAATATCCTTGAAATGTTTGAAACATGTAAAATAATGTACTTACTTTAAGAACCACAAACTTGTATCTGGGCCAATGTTAATTTAGTTTTTTGAATTTTCACGATTATGTTCTCAGAAACTACGCATATGAAAATAATAGGCAAGCAGCAACGAGCAGCGTACATGAATTCAAAAAACCATTCAGATGTTTCGTCAATCTGTAAATAAACATTATAAACTCGTAAGAAGCAAGTCACTAGAAACATATTTAACAACAAAAATAATGATAAGAAATACTTACATGTTTCAATATATGGTGAATTGAATTTAAAATTCCTGCAAACGTGATCATGAAATATAATAATATCTGAAATAAAATATGTAAATTAAAAAGAATTCCAAGTTTCCAAATACAAAAAATACAGTCAGATAAGTTTATTACCTGAATATCGAAGGTGCAATTCATGTAACGACATAAGTCAATAACAGTTGTAAAGAAATTTGACAATTTCACAAAGTTGACTGTACGTCCTTCTTTTTTGAATTCCATTGGCATTATTAGTGATAGGGTTTGTCTTAATTCGACGCTCTTTAATGACTTTTGTTTGCTATTACGCTGATTAAGACCTTTTTTCAAATATTTATTGACAATCTCCAATCTCATAGATACCCCATTAATAATAATAATAATGTAAACAATTTCCAAATCAGTTAATATTATAAGAATGAATTGAAATATCCAGTCGAATAATTGTTCAAAAGTTTCATAGCTATGGTCAAAGTAAGAGCTTGCACAATCTATTATCAAACAAGCTCCAAAAGCGATAAAACTATATATTTTTGTTTTGAATATAATAACTTTTGTATTTTCAGCATGAAAACCATTGTCGATTTTATTGAAATAATTCAAAGTTTTAAAATGACAATCTTTTTGCCATAAAACATCCATCATCTGGATGTATATTGAAAATATGACCAAAAGATACACTTGTAGAGTCATATATAGTGTCTTTTGTTGGTTACAGTTCCACAGTCCATATATTAAGAATACTGAACAGCATATGCTGTATATCACTGGTAGCCACATGTATAAAGAAGGCCTTTCCAACGGTTTGGAAGTCTTTCTATTTACACCCAGAAGAGACTGAACCGAATAAAAAAACTGTAAAGAATCTACCAAAGATTCTTCGGGCTCTTTTGTTACATTCACCATTTTTAACTTTTATTCCACAGAAACTATATGTGTCTGCCTACTTACAATAGAAAACTAGTTATTGATCAATTTATAAATAGTAAGATGGTGTGCGCTTCAACTGACACACAATTTGATATTAATGATTAATATCCCAGTTACACGAATCCATTAAGGAATGAGTTTAATATACTTTATCTATACTTTTACATGTGTTGTCACAGTGTTGTGTTTTCGTAAGTACTTTGAGTCAAATAGCTGTAATTAATAAATTAATGGATTGATTTGAACAAAAGTTTTCTAGAAGCAAGTTGCATATTTCCTAGATTTAATATAAGTTATATAGCAGCATTCTATTGTAATATAAACATGTAGGATACGGTAGTGTGGACAATGATGTAATAGTGAAAGACTGCTCCTGCTTAGATAAGAAAATATTACAATTAAATGTTAAATTGACATGTAAACATTTTGTAACAATCTGGCAAGGCCCTTTATAATTTTATTTGATAGTCTCATAGCAAAGCAAAGAATCCTTGTAACTTAGCTGTGTCCGCCCGTCCATCACAGTTTAACTGAAACAAAGTCTTTAGATTTGGTTCTTACCTTATATATGGAAAGATATTAAAAAAAATGATCAAACCCAAGTGAATTTGTATCCAATAAAACATCAAGCAGCATTTTCGAAAATATGTTTTTTTTACCGTTTTCATATTTAGTGTCCACTTGTCAAATGTTATGTCCTGAAGATATGTAAAGTATTGTCTGATTTTTCAACTTTTGAAGTATATTTAATAAACCTGAGAAAATGCACCGAAATTCGATTAAAATCTTAAATTAATATTATTTCGTTTCACGTGCATCTATGATTTCATGAGGTATAGAAAACCATGGGACTGTACTTTATGCATACACAGCCATACACTTGACTGTTTAATTTTTTATTTATTGTAGATCATAGATCTATAACCTAAGATTTAGTTTTAGATAACTAGTTACTATTTAAAAAATAAACGTATTGTTTAAATAAAACTAGATAATAAATCCTTACTAGATTTAAACTTTTAAACTGAAAACAGTGTTGGTCTGTTATCCAACTCTTCTATTTTTTCCTGAAAACACTTCCACCAACACGTGTTTTCAGTTGAGCATAACGATTTTCATTCCATTTAAACACTAAACAATGCTCAGCCATTAGGAACAAATCGTTCAGTTAGATCTTTCAGTATGGTCAGCTCATAATTATACTCTTGAAAGTATCATGGCCAATGTTGTGAATTCTCGAAACGACATTTATTTATGATCCACGTCTCGTAATTTTGAGGTGTGGCAAGAGAATACCTTTGCATGTGACCATTTGAATGACTAGATTTGTGATGAGCTCTGGTATTGTAGTTTGATTGTGACAAGTACTTAACATACAGAAGCTCCAATGCATACTTTCTTTGTAAATTGATAATCTTCATACGCACACACTCTAATTATGTATTATATATAAACAATCATGCGTGCACTTCTTGCTAGCATTGAATATATTTTTTCTGCTTAAACAACATATAAAAATTAATGGTCAATGTTAAGTAAGATTTCACTTAATTTTATTCCAACAAAAGACCTTATGAGACTTGCATATAAATCCTTTCTTTCATATATAATCCTAAATTTATTGGTTGAGTTTATATTATATAATTACTTAGGATTTCCCTTCTCTAATGCACAGAACAAGAAAAGAGTGCACAGACACACATTAAACGTTTACCATTACAATTTGGATAAATAATTGACTTCATTATGTGAATGAAATATTTGTGCATAAAATGTAAAACTTCTCTGTGTACATAATGTGATGCAATTGAAACTACACTAAATAATCTGCATAATATAAAATTATAAATTCTTCTCTCTATATTAAGCGCATATTTTTAGAAATTAGACATTACTAAAAGTTAATCCCTGCCATTGTTACCTGTAATTTGACTGCCCTAAATACCTACCATAACTATTAACCAGGTGATGCAAGGGTAATATTATATAATCATAATTTCCAAACTGCTAATATGACAATGAATTTCCAAACATATTAATTTCTGTATCATACAAATTTCTACACAAAATCAAAATTTCTGAGTTAGTCAAAATATCTTATTATTGGTTTACCATATAGTTATATAATAATTATAAACTTTTTATTCTGCCGCATAAAGGAAAAATTATATTCAGTTTACTAGTTTTATTTACAAAATTTGTGAATATATAACAGTTTCTGAATGGAATGTTTTTGATTCAGGTAATTGATAAAAGTATATGAAAATATTCTATTTTAATAATTTCATTTGAATTACAGTTGAAATAAAATTTAATAATCAATTATTGTTATAATTAATTCTGTATTTTTAATTTTTGGAAATAAAATTTCTTCAGTGGTTTTAAGAATTTATTAAATAAACAGTCAGTACAAATGCAAACATTTCTAGTTATTGGATACACATTTTAAATTATTTTGTTCAAATGACAATATTTTTGTTAGAAGATATAATGTAAAGATTGTGATCACAGGATTTTGTGGTTACACTAATTTTCATGTGTGTTATCTGTGAGAAATTATGTGTGGAAATGGAAAAAACAAAATTACTTTTTAGAGAAATCATAACTGAAAACCAATATTGCAAGTGTTCATTTACTCCAAGCAGCTCTTTCATATTCATCATCAAAATTTTCCAGTGCTTTCGCTCACATGGGCTACTGATTTTACCTACTCGTGAATAACAAGGATTAATGTTTAACTATATTGTGGTGGTCATTGGTTTGCTACATTTTCTTTATTGGTACCCTTTAGTTTCTCTTGCAGTGTCGACACAATACAACATTAAAATCTTTTCCACTTAAATTCGCTTAACACTTTTTAGAACAAAACGTGTGTATATCAATTTATAAATATTATTACAAATTAAAAATATTCACACGAAACGTGTGAATATTTGCAAAAACATAATTGCAAAATAGATATAATTTAAATAGCATTTGGTTTCTTCACTTTTACATTTATTGACCTCCTCCAATTAAATTTCTGTATGTAATTCTTCAACATGCCGTTTGTAAATAAGATATTGTCAGATTTGTATTTGGTGCTTTATAATTAATTAACACGCTTTTTGGGGGAAAATGGTACATTAATGTTTACGAAATACAATAACATATTTTTATTCAACAAAGTTATGCCATTTAGGGTAATTCACCAGGCGGTGAAGAATAAAATATTTCTAGAAGTAAAACGAAAATAAATGAATGACAAAATTATTACGGAGGCGCTAGAAAAATTACATCAACAAAATATAAAAGAAAAATATTGTGTTAAAGTGTGTATGAAAACTGGCTGGCAATTTGTATATTGCACAATGTCAATAAATAGATTTAGATTTCTTTTCTGTGCTCTCTGATTTGACAATGTGAAGTGGAACGATGGAGTATTGACAAACTAGCCCCTGTGCGAGAAATCACAGAGATGATGGTGAATAACTGCAAAACAAATTTTACAACATTTTTTGAACAGCTAGTTGACTTTAGGAGACATTGTAGATTTATCGTTTATATTCCGAACAAACCAGATAAATTTGGTATAAAATTATACACGGTCATTGATACAAAGTTTTCTTAAGTATACAATTTTGAAGTTTACGCCGGAGCACAGCCAAAAGGACCATATCAAGAGTCCAATAAAGTAAACGATGTAGTTCTTCGTCTTCTCAATCCACTTTCTGGCTTGGGGTGCAATGTGACCATGGACAATTATGTCACAAGTCTTCTTACGAGCTTAGAGCTACTGAAGAAAAAAATAACTGTTGTTGGCACTCTGAAAGCAAGCAGGCCTGAAATACCAAATGAATTCTATAACTCTAAAAACAGACCTACTAAGAGCAGTATTTTTGGGTTCCAACTAAATTGCGTGCTAGTATCTTACGTGCCTAAACAAAATAAATCAGTTGCTTTGCTCTCGACTATGTACTACGACAACGCCATAGATCCAGAAACAGGGGATGATCGAAAGCCAAAAATAATAACCTGTTATAATTGCACTAAGTGTGGTGTCGATATTTTGAACATAATGGCTGCTTACCCTTAAAAATGTCTTGATCATCCATCAACCATATAAATGTTAGCGAAATATTGTGCGGCGTGATTTCCTGCTTGATCTCTTATTTGACCTTGTGAAACCCCTCATGGCAAGACGATTGACATTGGAAAACATTCCTCAGGATCTAAAAAGTAAGACAAAATGGTTTTTGGGCTACACTGATGAGATGCCACGTAATGAACCCAATAGGTTGGGAAAAGTAGGCAAATGTTGCATGTGCTCTCGAGCCCGTAACTGCTCTATTAAAAAGTGGTGTAAACGTTGTGCCAGGTGGATCTGCCCTGATCACCAGGCAGTATTAGGCCTCGATGTGATGAAGAAGATAAATAAAATTCTGAACACTAAATATATATATATATTATACGAGCTGATCTCAAACTTGCCAAAAATGTTGTTTTTTTCGTAGTAGTTTCTATATATTCCTAAAATAGTTCATAAGTGCTTCTCATTTTTATAGAATAGATTAATATTTTTTAATAAACAAACTCTTGAACGAAACTGGAAAAAATTACATTTAACTTTTCTACCTTGGTAGAAAACGCCAGCAAACTTGTATAAAAACGGCACGCGCCGCATTGTAGTGTTAACATATGTGAATAAATAGATTATTTTAGACATTCTACTAATTGCTTATTAAATGAAAAAAATTAAACGTATATGTGGGATGCAATATTTTAATCATATTCAAATCAATTGTAAACTAAAAAAGATTGTTTTCATATATTTAGCTTCTGTTTTTACTATAATCTTTTACAACTCACAAAAAGTTAGCTATATTTCTTTAATTTTTTTAAATGCTAGAATATTATATAGATAGAAATCGACTCAAAACTAATAGGTGCCAGTCTGTTATTCTGCCATCCGTTTTTATGAATATTTCGGCTGTAAAATCTTAGACAACGGAGTAAAAATTGGAACATTTGCCTTGAAAACATAAATTTACACCCATCTATTCTAGCGCCATCAACTACTGCGAGTGTAGTAAATCAAATCAAGTATTTTCCACTTAACTTATTGGCACATAATTTCTCTCGCTCTCTGGTAACTTTCCTTTGCTGTAGGTATATAAGCATCAATGTATATTACAACCTGTCCTACACTGATGAGATGCCACGTAATCCCTGCTCTAGCAATCTAAGGGTGTCTCTAGCTTCACTGTCTCGCCCCGAATTTGATATGTTATAGCCAAGTGTTCTTACATTTCTTGAAGACCCTCCACAATGCTCCAATACATTATGTCACCTTTTGTTATGTAATAATGCCATCGACATATAATTATTAGTGATCACTTAGGACCCATTGTTTGGTCCATAGTTAATAAGTTATCTTTGTTGGAATGGCTATTGTTAAAGTAATAAAAGTTATAGTTTTAACCAGTACTTACTTACTTTATTTGACTATTGTCAGACAAAACAATACTTCAAATTATTGCCGTAAGAAATGAACGAGACAGTATTTATTTTATATTGGGAAATAATTTTTAAGACTGACAACGCTGTGTTATAAATGACATTTGATGTACGGTTTCAATTATTTCTCGTTACATTTAAAACTAAATGAGACTTTTGCGTCTTGTACTAAATTTTTTATTGAATAAAAAAGCCTCTTTTAATTCTTACATTTTATTGAATCAAATATGGCTGAACAAAATACGAGCATCAACAAGTTATAATAATTATACGAATATTATTACTTAAAATGTTTGTAAAAATGTAACTTTTTGTATTACATTTTTTAAATTGAAAAATTACTTGGCATAAACCTTATAGATGAAGTATTATTGTAAATAAATGAAATTTTGAGTGACTTAACATTTATTCTTTCTCTAATTTTAACTTTCAAAAATGTTATTAAAAATTCACTTTTAATTACAATATACTTCAATCAATCCACATATTATTTTCCGTGTTAAATTCAGTAACTTTTAATTATAATATACGTAGATTTATTTTCAGGGCTAGATCCAGTAATTTTAAAAATGTAGAGCAGCTACTCGATTTGAATAGCAAACACAACATGGTTATTATTAATAAAACTGGTCACTCTAGAGTAGCACAAAAAGAAGAGGCCTAGATTCGGTTAACGGATCTATTTGGTGAAGGTGCTTCATTTTATAGAAAGAAAAGGCAACTTCAATATAAATTACATAACATGAAGAAAGTTGCTGAACAAGTGTGGTTTTGTTCTTCATCTTTGTGAATAAAGTAATTAGTACCAAGTTTCAATCAGATTTAGAGCACTTTGCTCTTTGTGAAATAGATATCAGGAGAGAAATTGGTGAGGCGTGAAACTGGAGAGGGACATCCATCTCCTAAGCTCTCTACGGTAAGCAACTGGTTTAATGAAGTATTAAAAGAATCAATATCTGGCCTTCCTGCATTTTATGATACTGATGCTATTAAAGGTATGCCAAGTTAAATGCTCATGTCTTTATAGAAAAAAGGAAAGATGTAAATTTATTGACATATTATGTTTTTTCAGCTGAACCTGAAGATAATAATATAGATAATTTCATTGCATCACGAAAGACTGATGTGGATTTCACTCAAGATTATTTTCAATCATAAATAATTTGCATATATTAATAATTTTTTCCAATTAAAATTAAATACTGTGGAAGTTAATTATAGTTTTTTTCATAAGACATTAAATGTAAAATTTACCTAAATATTAATTTGCATTTTGGATCCCTCACTTTTCTGATACTTTCATATAATGGGCATGAACATATAGGTGAAGAGTTATATAAAGTACCAACACTGCGACGTTCACAAACATTGGCACCACAAGTATCAGGTAAATAATAAATTATATGAATTACTTTTCTCATAATCAATAGCTTTATTTTACATGAAAATGTATTCTTTTCATTTAATTTCTTTTTATAGACATACCTGCGACACATAGACTTGATGCATCAGCTCCAGAAGCGATGCTTCATACTCCTGTACCAAAAGAATTAGGTGACAAAAATATTTGATTTCAGTTCTTATAAAATTTTAAGTAATGTACAATTATAGCAGTTTTTAGCTTTGTCTAGAAATAAAACAGTGTTTTTAGATTTTTGTGTCCAAACAGATTAAAACTTTTGGAATGGACTTTTGCTGTCAATCTTTCTGATATTGTGTAGTTTAAAAAAAATACCTAATTATGAGAAAGGTGTAGATAATAGAATTTAAAACATAACAATATAGGTCTCATTATTTATCAGATTTTGTGCCAAATCATTCAAGTGTTAAGAGACTTTTTATAGCGTTGATTCTTACATGATGTTCGGAATATATGTTTATCTTTTTATAAACACTGATTCCCTAGAAATTAAATAAAGAACTAAACATTTATAAACTAAATTAATTTTACAGAAGATAGATTTAGATCTGAAATAGAGTAGAACCTATTTAAAACAATCATGTTTAATTTTATTTTCAGCATAATACTCCATATAAATTTTACATATAAACTTGTATTATATTTCAAAAATTAAGTGTATCAAACACATTTTCCGTTTTGTACACTCTCTTGTGGCTATCTATAAAAAACTTTTTAAACAAAAAATAGAAAGTGTTTTACATTTTCTAAATTTATAAATTTCAAGAAGTAAAGAAAATATTTTCTGGTTTTAAATTAAAAAATTGCAAATAACTATAAAAACAGAATTCATCATTTGTTTCAGATAAACTTGCAGTACAGATCAACAATTCATCAAGAAGATATAGACATAACAAATTATGAAAAACAATTTTCTTTATTACAAATTGGAAAAGCAAAAATTGAAATAGAATTTGAGAAAAAAAATTATAAAATTGAAATAACTGATTTGTATTTTATATTTTTCATCAATAAAAAAAAATTAATTTTATTGACACAGAAAATTTTTTATTGACATATTTTATAATTTATATGTGTATTTTATAATTTATTGGTGTTCACCAGAGGTCAACAGCCCGAAAATAAATTTACATTAAATTAATATTCAATTTGTAGCTATACATATATGTATATGTGTAAGTATTTATGTGTAAGTATATACAATTGTATGCGGAGTAGGGTAGATAGACAGATGAGTATTAGTGTTTTAATGAATCAAATTATGTCTAATGCTAACTTCTGCTAATGTTAACTTCAGCAAAACTTAAGTTATATCTATGTATTATGTATATGTTTAGATATTACCTGCCAGACTATTCCTCAATCATATAATTGCGATTGAAAGTACTTCGCTAAGGTCTTTAATAATTTTGCTGATATTGCTGGGTACTAAATCCCCCTTGCTCACACAGATATTGTGTAATATGGTAACTAGCCACAATAATTGGTTGCACATTTTCTAATTTAACACTCAATTTCGATCCAATACCAGAAAATCTTCTCTTCCCTACACCAAAAGTCATTTAAGCAACATTCTGTGTTCTTATTTGACTCTTGTTATAGTCATTGAAAGAATGATGTTGGATCTGCCAATGGGGTCAATAAAACTGTTTTTAAAGAATAACCCATATCCTGAAGGAAATAACAATTGCCGACGTTCCCATTTAGCAACCTACTTTTTATGGAGCTGGCATTAAAAATGGTACCATCTTGCGTAGAATATGGCCATCTTGCAACAATATCCAATATGTATCTGTTATATGATAGAATATTTTAAAGTCTGCTTCAGCCACTACTTGCACACTAATTGAAAAATAATTTTTGAAATTAAAAAAATTATAAGTATTATATTTAAAAGAATAACCATGACGTAAAATCATAATTATTGAAACCATCATGGTATTTACATCTAACCTGTATTTAATAATATGTGTATAATCGACTGCATCAACGGATTCAGAGTATTTTGCTATCTTCTAAAATGTTCCAATTGTATTCTTAAGCACTCGTTCAGTTTCTGGCAAGCTTATAATGTGTTTGTTTTTAAAATGTATTGCTCTTGTTACATTATGAACAATTCTACAAACTGTTGACTTATGAATACCGAAGGGAAAATTAATTTAGATAAATACGGAAGGGGTTGGCTTATGAATATTGAAGGGAACAACACTTGTTTCAAAGGTCGGTATATAATTGCATGGTACATCATTTCTGAAAATAAAGTTAATATTTTATTTACAATGCACATTCAAAATGAAATTATGTAGCCGTATATATATGTATACCATATATATAACTAGTAAATATGTTTGATTTTTAATTTACCTGAACATGGATATTTTCAATTGAGTTTTTATTTCATTAGTAAGCCATTAAACGCTTTTTTTCACCATTCTAAACCAATCTACAAAATCAGCATCATCCCAAATTTCCATTTAAGATGCTAAGAAATTTGGTTAAATTTGGTTACATACCTTGAGAGACTCCACATCTTAATTCATCTAAAATATGGGTTTAAAAAAGAAAATAAAGTATTCTAGTATATCGTCAGAACAGTCACTTCTAGATGTGCTATAACAATTGGTAAGCCATTAGCGATGATGAATGCAAACAAATTTAAATCTATATCTAAAACTCGAAGGTGGCTCTCAAAATATGATTTTGGTGAATAAAAAGTTTTTTTAAAGAAAACCTGTATTTAATTCTTCTTACTCTTATACATAAATTAAAGAAAAATGAATATAAGAGAGTGCCTCTGACTATCGCACAAGACCAGATATTTATATAATTTGATACCGCATTAAACGTAATGACAAATATTTTTCATTAACATTCTAATTAATTATTGATAATAATCAACAATAAACATCGGAGCTACCTGTCTATTGCCGAATTTTATTAATTAACAAGGATGATGTTGTTAAGGCAAGCAGTAACTTGTGTATTTTGTGTTGTTATGAGGTTATCAATAATATGTGTAGGTCATGCATGATGTTAAATATTTTTAATGGAGATCTTATTTGGTGTATTTCAATACAAACAATTTTATGTAGATTTGAATAAATTATTTAGGAAAATAATAATATGAAGAACGTAAACAATATTGCTTTTAATCTTTGAAAATAGCCACATTACATGTACAAATTGAAATCATTTTCTAATCAAGCTCATTCAAGTTGTTTTCTATAGAACCCAGAATTCTGTTGCATAAATAGTGTTAGATTGTCAAATGGAAGTCTGATGCGATATACATTGTAAAAAAAGTTGTGTGGTAGATAAAATAATTACTTGAAATGCTATTAATAAGCTAATATTATGATAGATATTAGCAAAGAGAATCTTTGCTAATATCCCACCTGAAGATGTTGTAATACAACGAAACCTAGGTCGTTGTAAAGAAATTAAGAAAGTAGATATAATACTACATCACGTGGTTTCATTTAATTGTGAATAATGAATTTCTACAAAATTAATGCCAAATATGTTCAATATAAAATTATAAAATTATAAATTTGGAAACAAGATCGTTAAATTTTTTTTTCATCAAGTACATAATTTTGTTTGTTAATTATATATGTATTTATATAATTGAGCATTATTTCGATAAATAGTATTCAAAAAGGCTTATAAGTGATTGGTGTTCAACAATTCACAGTATCACTTTTCAAGGTTAAGATAGCCCTCATTTATAATCAATTGATATTAAGCCAAAATTATGTTATAATTTTGGCTTAATGTCAACTTTTAACTAATTTATATTTTATGTTTGCAATGGGACAGAAGTCTTGAGAAAATTATTTTCGTATTTGTGTTTGTTTCAATCCAGTAATTTTTTTAACTTTTAATTTTCCTTCCAGTAATTTTTTTAACACAGAGACTTAATTCCATATCATTATGGAACAACAACCACATTACTACCATAGTTAACATAAGCTCCTTGATCTTAGCCCACACGTTGTGGACTTGCATCAATCAAATCATATTGAATAGTTATTTAAAATTTTCATAGTAATAACCAAGGTCAGAGCTTGCACTATCTATTATTAAGCAAGTTCCAAAAGCAAGCAAGCTATATATGTTTGTTTTGAATACAATAATTTTTGTACATTTAGTATGAAAATGACCATCTGTATCACTAAAATAACTCATAACTTTAAAGTAATATTCTTTTTACCACAAAACATACAGATATACGTGGAAAATAAGATAAAGAGGTATTCTCATATTATCATCTTCAGGTTATTAGATGTCCATTTTTCATGAAATAACACTGAACAACATATGCTATAAATCATTTGTAGATTGAATTAAATGAAAGCACTGCATAGAATGTACCTGCAATTTTTTAGTCTCAATCATGTTATTCACCTTGTTTGTCTTTTATTAAACAGTAAATATTGGTATCCGCCTTCTTCCAGCAAAACACTTATTGATTAATTCGTATATATTACTCAGATGCACACTTTAACTAATACGTAATTTGAACATTTTTAATTAATTATCCTGTAATGAAAATCCATTAAGTGATGAGTTAATATTATTAATTCTTATCATTACACAAATTGCTTTAGTACCTGGTACCTTTCAGTCTGTTTATGAGTCTTCCTGTCCATGTATTTGTTTTTAAATGCTTATTTGTCTATTTGCCTGTCTTTCTGTCTATCTGTTAGTATTTATCTGTGTCTGTATACCTATCGTATTGTGGTATACCCGTGTCTGTCTGCTGTGTGTTTGCACGCTTGTTCATCAACAACTGTTAACTTGTACATTTATCTGTATGCCTGTCTGTCTTTTGATAGCTGTTTGTCTATATATGTGCGTGCCAGTGTCCATTGTTCTTTCAGTTATTGTCTGTCTGTTTGTCGGTTGTTTATTATGCAAGATTTAGAAGAAAACAGTTATTGCACAATATTCATAAAAGTATCATATGCATAGAAAATGCATATAATTTTTAACATATTATTATCGAATATAAGTAATGATCTGTGAATCTCTGGCTTCATAACATACATGACATATTAAATATGACCTAGTTTTTCAAAAAGAAGTGAAATTCACCATTCTCCTTTTTGTTTAGCTGAGAGGATTATATACTGAATTGTAAATAATGTGAAGATGTCATCCAATGTAATGCACATTTCTCTACCTGTATGTCGTAAAAATAGAAATGTTGTCATGAAAATTACATTTCTTTCTCAATAAATATGCCTTTTTCTGATATGTAATAAGTACAAATTATTAATCATATCTGTCCATAAAACTATCTGTCATGCAAACAACATAAGAGTGTTACATGTCATTGTGTCTCATGCACATATTTTTTTAAAGATATTGCACGATAATTGAACTGAGTTAATGTTAAAGGTTTAGAGTTTAAAAATAAATTTACCATTAAAAATAGGACTTCAAAGTTTGTAATGTAAAGTAAGGATAATTTTAATTTGATTCGCACATATGTATATCACTTTTTAATTTTCATGAATAATATCCTGCCATTGCAGTTTTTAAAAACGAAACTAATTAAGTAATTAGTTTTTTTCGTAATTGTTAGAATGAAATGGTAGTAGCAATTTAAACACACAAGTTACATACACATTCTCCTGGTCACTTCATTCATTACATCATGCATCATTTATTTACCAATACTAAAGAGGAAATTCAACTATATAATGGTTTCAATTAATAGCAGTATATTACAAATCAATTAGCAAGATATTTAAAACTATGCCTCAAAACTTATTAAGATAAACCTATTTATTATAGTACGAAATACTGCAAATTTATAAATAACAGTGTTAGAAAATTAATGTAACTAATCAAAAATAGATTTTTACTTAACATTTAAACAAAATTATTATTTGGTTATTTTAATAAAAATGTCTCACAATTCAATTTAGACAGATGAGATTTTTAATTAATTGCATATATAAAACAAACATAATTTTAGATATCAATTACACATATTGGGAACAAAACATTATTTCAATTGCCATTGAATTCACCAACACGAATCTCAATTTGATCAGTGAGTGGGTTTAACAAATCACTCATTTTATTTATCATGGTATGACTCAAGCTGTCATAATAGACAATCAGAGGAGGTTAAGTTTATCTTCCCGCAGCTCATTTTAGACAATAATTTAAAAAAATTAACTATTTTGATGCAAAATGTATGAAATCCAATATGTATCTTTGTTCCTTTAAGTTATGTTTTTAAACACATTTCTGCAATTAATATGTTAAATTGAACATACTATACTTCAATTTATATTGTTTTTATATAAATCATGTTCCTCCTATGTAAGAATGTGATTGGAAACTGCCTTAATTTCAATAATTTCATATTCCACATTACTATGTGTGTAGGCATGTGCATGCGTGTGCGTGTATGTGTGCGTGCATGTGCATGCATGTGTGTACATGTGTGTGCGTGTATGTGCGTGTGTGTGTATGTGTGCGAGTTTGGGGGTGTATGTGCAATGACTGCATGTGTGTGTGCGTGTATGGGCGTGTGTGCGCGTGTGTGTGCATGTGTGTGTATGTGTGTGTGTGCGTGCGTATATGTGTGTATATATGCATGTATGTATGTACAATGTATAAATAAGTTTATATACCTCAGTATGGACACAAATTTTATGAAAAAATGGTGATATAACCAAAACGAAACAAATTTTTTTATATGGACCATTGAGGCACCTTTTTTGGAAATACGTCAAATACAGGATACAGATTGGACAGATAAAACCTAAGAAAAAAGTAAATAATTTTTAAATTACCTGCCCGTCGGTTTCCTTATAAAAGAAGATGAAGTTGAAATACTGTTCACTTGCTATTTTTTTGCTAACTTCCCAGCCTCGGGGCACTTATCACTGAATTTCTCACTATGGCCCTTTACACTATTCAGACCCCTCTATTACATCAACCACTGTTCTTGTAATTGTTTGCCAAGGAAAGTAAGGAAACAAGCTGTAAGGTTTCAAAAACATTAATTTCCTAAATTTTCTTGTTGACCTTCATCTCTTTTTCTTGAACGGTAAAAAACCCTATTGATCTTTGCCGGTAGCCTCAAGGAATCTTGGGTGCCACATTTAGATAAATTATAAAGTCTTCAACATTTATGTACACACTTTAGGTTTGGACTCAGGAAATATGGTCGTATTTTTGTGTTCAGATAATTTTCTAACTGAAATGTATGATAAATATTGGGGGAACACTTCAACAGCAGTCAGATTTTGTCACAAGCAATAGAATAAATGTTCAGGGACTTCAACTAGGTTTTGAATATCTCCTCTTTCTTGTTATTCCTAAACAAAGTAATACTTACTGTATTGTTATTTTTATAATCTCTCATTATTGCTCCACATTTACGAGGGTGGAGGTTGCTTACTCACATAGTCGCTAATGAGCGACTCATTACAAATATATACATATAGTTTTAGATTAATTGTGTGATTAACCTCTGAGCTATCATCGATCAGGTAACTTATTCTAGAAGAAATCATTGTATGAGGAGAAAATTAAATTCTTGGCTGTCATCAAGTTCCTGACCGAGCAACGAAATCACCACAAGTTACATTGAATTAAAACCATGACCAGGGTATCCCAACACATACAGACATTGACAGGGAAACAAAGAGATAGTCATTGACAAGCACAGACAAATTGAAACTGGCAGCTAGACAAGCACATACAAACTCTGAGATAGCGACACAGATAAAGAGATATACAGGTAGATGGATTGACAGATTGACACACAGATGGCCAGCCACTGACAGACTGAAAGGCAGACTGATGGACACTGACAAACTGATATTGACAGGCAGATGGACAGAAGGTTAGCTGCCAAAAAGTCAAATCACTTGCAAAGTTAAAATTAATCAATGCCTCTCCATATCAACCCATTTTATTTAGTAATACAATGACCAAACATATATATGTGTCTTGGGTTTGTAAAATCTCTGCAAATACCAACTCACTGTTCAATTACATTCTGTGTAACTGTTGTGTGGATTTGACACTTTTATACACAGATGCTTCAAAGAAACTGTCAGACGACTATTTCTTTTTACTGTCGGCTACACAATTTTAGCCAAACTTGCCACTCCTGAAGGACGGTTGCATAGTAGTTTGGGAATGCCGAGTTATTGTGGAAGCTTGGGTATTTGCTTTGCACGCTAAGACTAACAAACTCTCCTTCACAAACTCCTGTATTCAGACTGAAATAACCCACATTTTATTAAATTCGGAGTGAATCAATACGCACACTCACATACAGAATCACTGCTTAAAGATCGGTCAACTATCAAATGCCAGCCGAAGTAAACAAACTTTAATGAAATAAATTTTATAAAAATATCTTGTTTTAGAATTTAATTTATTGAATTAGTTATTGTGATGCTTTAGCTGTGATAATTTTCTTTTTAATTTCGTTATTACCAAAAAAGCTGAATATTTCGTAAAGAATTCCTGTATTCAAAAAGTGTTCATGACATACCCAATATTTTTGAAAGACCTATTTAATGATAGCTTACCCAGTGGGGTACGCAAATAAAAAACATTCGCTTTCACTTTACTCATGGAGGAGACATCCTTTTCAAAAATATTGGGTGATTGTTTATATTAGTTTTATTAGTTTATTATTGTGTATTTTTGTCATGATAATTCAAAACGTTGTAATGTATATTGTCATGTACCTGAGATTTTAGAATTTACGTTTTAAGGAAAAAGTAATATAATTCAGAATGGCAGACCAAATCCGATTTTAAAATATGTGCTTAATAAATTTATTATAAGTTAATTTCATACATTGATGATCAATATTGTGGATTAGTAGAGTTTAATTTGGGTCGACCTTGATAATTTCACTTTTTTCTATAAATTTAAGGATTTTAATGGAAAACAACGTACTTATTAAAAAAAATATAGCTGGTGATTTAAAAAAAACAATTTTAAATATGCTATGCTATGATAAAACATTCAATTCTAAATATCAAGTTTGTAACTTCTCTTTATGCAATATTTTTGCTTATTTCAATTTTGGTATCACTTTCTCTTTTTTATGTAAATTTACGTTTGTATTTGTGTGTCCAGTGTTCAGTGAAGAAGACTAAGAATGGCAATTATGTCAAAAAAATTTCGACAAGCACTTTGCTAGAACTGACTGTTTATGAGAAATATTTTCAAATTACTTTTTTGTTATAAAATGACAATGCGCAACAATTATTTCTGTTAAATATATTGTTTCAATGTATGCTGTTTCATTTAATAGCTAAGAAACAGTGAAATGTTCACTGGTGTTAAATTGCAAATACTTTTGTATATGTGCATATATATATATATATATATATATATATATATATATACATATATACACAATAATCTGACAAATTTTGATAAAGAACATTTAGAGAAATAGTGCGTAATATATTAATGCTAAGTGTGGATGTAATGATGTTCAATGTGTTTATTTGGTTCACAATTTAATACCATTTGCGTTAATATATGTACTTATGCAATATATAATTTTTGGTCTCTGGTCAGGAGCTTGCCCCACCAAAAAAGCATGCACGCCACTAATGTCGAGCAATGATCCATTGGTTATGATCCATTAGCAATGATCCACACTCAGTCAAATTGTCACTCTATCAAATTGTCTTTATTGTGTGTTATGCCCTATTTGAAAAACGACCATTAGAAATATTAACTTGCACCAACATTAGCAATAGGTTTCTGGTTATCTTTACTTGTAATTGTGAATACACAAAAAACTTTATTTTCATCAAATCACACCTTTATTATGTTTTTAAATTAACACACAAATAAACAATATTTTGAAACATAATTCTTAAATAGTAAAACTTAACTACTCAATCTTAACATCAACATACAATGAAAGATAGTTAATTTTTAGGGGAACTATTTGTGACACAAACAATTTAATTTTAATTACACAGCATATGTTTGCAAAGAACATCTTTATAAAACTCGTTACTTTGGTCAATCTCATATCAAAAGATTCCAAAACAAATGTTTTTAGTACTTTATATTTTGTTGTCTATTTATTTTAGTTCACTACACATCAAAAATATAGAATATATATAACATATAGCTCTTAAACTGTAAGATAGTTGCGTAATGCTAGCAAGCAAATACCTGAGCGACTTGTATCAACAAAGTGATGGTAATTTCTTAACATACATAATTATTTCGCTGTTCTGCAAGTATTTCACATATTTATGAAGGTTTAAAGAAAACTGTTCGTAACTGAAAACTACTTTTTCATATCAAAAATAGGCGAATGAAATCTAGGCATATGCCTATGAATAAAAAAGATGATGAAGTAAGACTTGTTAAAGTTCACATAATAATTAGATTTATATATGAGAATAGAACCAAAATGAAATTTAATTAATTATAAATATTTAATTACAAGTGTTCCTCCATTAATACTAATAAGGAGTTGTTTATTATACTAATAATAATAACAATAAATAATGTATGAGGTTAATAAGAACTGAGATTATTCTATTTAAACCATTAAATTATTTGAGTTTGTAATATTAGTAGTATTGTAAATTGATAACAACTACTTTACTTTAATTTTGTAACCTAATATTGACATCATATTTACAAAACCCTTAATTATTGATTAAGATTTGACAAAGGTATGCATATAAGTATGAGCTTGTTAAAACAATCCGGAAAACTGAAAACTAACAATAATGTAAGTTGCGAGGAGGTCCACAAAACTCAACAGTAATGGAATACCCAATGACAGCATGTCACAGACTTCGAACCCGCCAAATCCACTTGTCTGCAAATATTTGTAGACTACAGAAATCTATTTGTTCAAAGAAAGGACAGTTGTATTAGCAACAGAATATTTGTTCCTAAAAAATTAAGCGGAGTTGCTCAAACTGCTGGTATAATGAAATATATACAAACCCATGGGTCGACTTTGGGAATGTGCAATTTATTTTATTTCCGCTAAATATATGTACATCGGAAAATATTATTAAAGACTGTGACAAGGAAAAGCAAACAGACGTCCAATTAAATGTGTATATAATTAAATGTATGCAATTAATTAATATGCTGAAAATAATAATAATAAAAAGAAGTAATTAGTCTCAGAGAAGAATTCTTGGTCACAAATTTAAAAAAAAAATGTTTTCAGAATGGTGACTAAGTAAGTCACCACAACAAAAATATAGAATTTCTCTAAAATCATTTAGGTGTCCATCTATGTGTCTGTCTATTTCAGTAATTTTTCTCAAACACTTTTTGATGTAGAATCTGGACTTTGGATAGAGTGATAAATTGTATTGACCCGCATTTATTTCAAGAGTCACTAATATTTACACAGAAATTATCGGGGAAGCATACAAAGTACTCGATTTTTTTTAAAACTTCATCTATATTCCGAAAGAATGTTAATAATTATTCTAAAACTATCTCTTTAGAATCTACGTAAGATTGCTTTAAGATAAGTTTCAAAATCTCAACAAGTAATATTGGGCAGCTAACCCCCCCCTCCCCACATAACAAATAAAGTTGTACACCAATTCAGAAAATTTGTCAAGTTTACTCTGATTTTTTCTTTTTTCCTTATAAAACAAATGAGGAAAATTTTAATAAAATTACTTTCAGTCATACTGACAAAACAAATTTATATTTAATCACACACTTTGAATGCACCGACCTATTTGACCTCGAAGCATCATTTTCCTCAGTATAAGTTTTGAGTCACAAATTTCATCATTTATTTTTTTACAAATAATGCAAATCGACATTAGAGGAATTGCGAGGCAACACAGCCCGACAATTAGGTATAACTCATTTACAATCTGGAATAAAAATAGAAATGATTTCACTTACTTCAATATTAGTAGAGTCATTTTTAATTACTCATGCTCATTTTCTATAAGATGCAATGACGTCACCAGAATAATTAAATGAAATAAATTTGGCATAAAATTCTCACCAAATACGGGGTTTAAACTTGAAATAGTTTCCAATCTGGATAACTTCCGTCACTTGCATTTATAATGAGTCTTTTGGTTGTACTTTTTTCTCTTAAAACAAGACATGTTTATCGATCACAGTGTTTATAAAGCCATCTGTGCCTTTATCAAAGACTGTGAATTTAGGCCATAAATAACTTGCTGTGTAATAGTATATTCACTTCTTAAATACGTAAAATATATTATGTAATGTATAAATACACTCATATTTTAGATAGAGTTCTGTAAAATTCAGTATAATATTCCACTTAAAATATTGTTAATATCAGTTAAACATTTTTTTATTGAAAAGTAATGAAGATTTTTTATTGAATATATATGTTTAAAAAATTTAATTTTATACTGAGAAAATTGATGATAACGACATGGGTAAAAATGTTGATATAAGAGACAAGAAAAGCAATAAAATACACATTAAAAGCAATAAAATGCACAGTAAATCCTACCTGACTATTATAATTAAAATTTTTCTTCGAAATTTTCTGCGGCCACTTAATCTCAAAACCATTTCAGCTACAAATATCAAGTTCCCTTGCTAATATATTAAATATTTAATGTAAACTTACCTTATATTCTGTAGATAATATGTAAGTATTTAAAAGAGTCAATATAGAAGAAAAGGTATGTACAAAGGCAAAGAAAACCTGCAAAGAGAAAAATTATACTAATGTAATATTTGATAGCAATCATTTGAAAAAATGTAATTTTTTATCACTTCTTATTTAATTTCAGAAAGAAAAATTCAAATTATGTAATACCTGGACATCAAAAGAGCGCCTGATTAAGACACACAATTTCGCAGTTTGTTTAAAAAAATGTAACAACCTAAAATAACTGTGGCCATCGAATTCACCAATAAATATTCGTTCTTTTTTGGTTACGTTCAATTCACATATTCTTGAATTCATGTGGCCAGATATATTTACTGTAATTAATCTATTTAAATGTTTTGTCACTATGTGGAGTCTTTCGTAGACAGACAATATTAGGGCAATAAAGTGACATAGTTCCAGTTCAAATAATGAAAACATAATGTAAGTAAAACTACACATTAAAATATAACTAAATTTAAAATGTAAATCTATTAATATGTAAATTAATTTTAAAAGACAAATAAAAATGACCATTTTACAATTCAAAGCTCTGCAGGTCAGCTGCAAATCTTTTCTTAAAGCAATTTTGAAATTGTTGTCAATGTCATTCAGAGTAGTCAACAATTCATTATAAATATTTTTGTTGAATAAGACCTCTATCAATAGCATATAGCACAAGTACAGGTCAATAGTTACAAAGTAAAATCTGTTCATGCAAAGCCTGATAATATCTAAATCTACATGAGTAAAGGATACATCGAGATAATATGATGCAAATATTGAATATATGACAATAGCCATACGGTATCCATTTCTTAACCACGTTTCTAACACACTCTGTTTCTTCCTCAGTCCTGATCGATGCAGTCCCAGCGTTGATTCAAATTTTAGCAAAATCTCAAAAGACTTTTCCATGTTTAACAATTCCAATTTATTTCTTTTTATTCCACATGTATTGGAACATAAAACGTTTTTATCAACCGTGTGTCCATCCCAAAGTAATGAGAACAATCAATAGTTGTGCAGTAAAATATTAATCATTTTAGACAATAGGATTAGAACCATATGGTCTCTGCACTTAATATAATTATGATTAATGATTTAATCCCTATTTCTTTATTGATTAATTGTTAATCCAATAAACATGATGGAAAACAACAATTTCTGAAAAATTTGTTGCCTTATATTCTATATAAAAAAAAAAATTTGAGTAATTTTAAATATGAAACAGGATTTCTTTAAATAGGAATTTGTCTATATATATATATATATATATATATATATATATATATATATATATGTAGTATATATAGTATGTGTAATATATATATATATATATATATATATATAATATTTTAACATGCATCTTTATTTAACCCAGCAGCTTAGAGGTAAACACAAATTAATTATGTGATAGATGGGATGAAACAGGGATATAAAATATAAAAATATTATAATATACAATTATAATATTTGTAAAGAAAATTAACAAATTAAGACCCATATAATACTGACAATCCCTAAATTTTCATAATTTTTTTTACATTTTGCACAAAAATTAATTTCTAAAACTTTACAAAAACTGAAGAATCGTTTGTGTGTAATATGAAATTTTAGTTTTAAAAGAATTGTTTTGGAATTGCGATAAAAATAATTAATTATATAATTATTTAGTTTTCACCTTGAAAATCGACACAATCTTTAATCACAAATGATATTGATGTGCTCGAAACAAATCAAATTTATAACGCAAGTATATTTTGTTTTTATCCTTTAAGAAGAAAACACCTAATATTTTTTTTAATTATAGGATCTTTTTCCAGTGGTTCAGTTTGTGGAATCTCTCTCATCTCCCTCAAGTACTAGTTTTTTAGCATCACTCTGAAAGTGAGTATATTTGTATAAACGTCAATTCTCTCAGCATTTGACTTATAAAAAGTTATTTTGGACTTAGCAATAATCACACAATGTACAATAAAAAAATGAAGTGCCGTAGAAAGCCAGTAAGTGTTAATAGAAAGCCACTAATGGCCACAGTGTTGTGATGAGAGCAATATTGCAAGAATCAAAAGATTGTGGACCAGCTTCATTCTGCCTTTGGTTCTGTTTAAAGAGATGACATTTTTATCGTTTCCATTTCTACAATAGCTGAGTATATAGCGCAGTTATTATATAATGTATATATAGTAAAAACAAACATAATTTATTTTGCTATTTTCATTACAATTAAATAATAGTATTTGGGAATTGGCAATGAGAATATTAACTCGTTTTAGTGTGTCTTTCTTGTTGCTTCAAATTGTTTAGTTTTCATCTTATATTGTACTGTAAATTTAAAACTGTCAGATTTTGAACCGTGATTAACTTATAAACCGATTATTAAAAGTTGATTAGAACTAGACACTTGTTGCACAAGATGATCAATGGCATTGCAGACTTTATCCCTCGGTGCAAGAAGTCCAGTAAGTTGGTGGCGGAGTATGTGTAATTATACATATATAATGTTCTAGAAATACATTTTAATTCGGGTTTATTGACATATATCACTGAAACTTAATTTTACCGGTGAACACTTCCATCTGCTTATGGCTGATGTATCCCTGATTGTACGCCTATTTATAGTTTTCCAAAAACATTCTAAAATATTTTTCTATTTTATGTATATATTGTATTAGAATCTTGAAACCTTATCATCAAAACGCAAACCACTATTAATAAAGTTAAATTGTTTTTAGGCCATAATATTTACAAATGTTTCAACTCTTATTCCATCAGATCTTTTACCATCTTGCCTTTCAGAATTCATGTATTTGATCTAATCATAATTCATTCAATTTAACAGAATATACCACCAATAGGTCAACCTATACATACAAATAGGTCAACCTATTTGTATTAATTATTCTAAACATGTCTTGAGTGCCAATACTTTCTTGTAAAAAGTTTTAAAATCTTTTGAAACAGCGAGATCTACCCTCAATCTCATTTTTAAGATCAGTAGTTCAAATTAATTAATCCAATGTTCTTAATATATAAAAATATTTTTAAAATGTAAAATAAAATATTCACTTTCTAATTTTGTATTACAGCGTTGGATTTTACTTCACATCGCTTTTTCATAATACTTTTGGCTCTAGTATTAATAGAATTTTCCACACACATGGAAATCTATCGAGTGACTTAAGTGTCAACCATAATTCTTTCCATTTTTGTAAAATACAACTAATTGCTTGTGCATCCCTACAAATACCTTTATATTTTTGCTTATGTCATCAGAATTATTGCTATTGTGTTTTATATCAGCACTGTTCCTGAAATTCAAATGATCTGGCCCATGTTCATTTTTAGAATCACCTTAACTATTACACTAGAATGATTCCATAATGCAACAAGTATTTCAATGAAATAATGAAAGTGTACAAAGGGTACAAAAGTGTACAAAGGGTACAAAACCATAAAAACAATATCTACATTTTTATTTTATCTGCTTTATGTAATACATCCGTATATATGTTTATACAAGATGATATCACAATAAAAAAGTTCGTTTATTAATAATTATAATGAATTTTGATAAAAATCTCCAGTAAACATTGCAGACGCATATCTCTTGATGAGTTTGGTTAGTAACGAGGTCAGTGCTATAAAAGTAAGCACTAAAACTAATGAAACACGTGCCACAATGATGTTATCAAAGACACATATAGCTTGTAAATGAGATCTAATAATTTTAATGGAATTTTAGGTGAATGCATTATTCAGAATTATATAATTGTGAACGATATGTTTCACCTTGCCTTGTATCCCGTGGAAATCCTTCCAGTTCTTTTTTTATTTTATCCCATCAATTTCCTATTTTGTATTTAAATAGTTGGAATTCTTCCATTCAATTTGTTTGGTTCTGTGCTGAATGGTATATCGTAATGTTTTTAAATATTCTACTCTTATTACTTTGATTCACTTTATTAATAATGTCTACTTATACACAGAATGTGTCTAAATTTAAAAAGCAAGTTCTGCATTATAAATCATTAATTTCATTTCCCTTTTTAGTCAATAGAGTTCTGAAATGACACTGAACATGTAATTAACTAGATACACGGGATATACCACGTACATATCACAACTCAGGTTTTCTCACGAAACCGATAGATCAGTAATGACCTGTCTCATATTACATAAGTACATAAGGACCTTTAAAAGTCCACGAAAGTGTCTCGTATCTACCACTAAGCACTTCTGCCTAATAGGATGAGACTGTCCCTATTCCATGAGCCATTCAGTATCTCTATTCACTTGAAAGTGCACTTGAAGAATGAGCTAAACAAAATGTCACTTGTGCCTGTCATGACTTGCATTTCAAAACTGCAGGAATGAATTGCAATATCCCTCAATGCAAAGATATATAAACTTGTACACAAGGTACCCTGTACGGTAAAGAATTAATAAAAGAACAATGTGAACCTTATGAATTAATGTGTTAACCCATATGCCTTTACTGAGTACAATAGAAAAACACTACATTTAAACTGAACATGCACAAAGACACAATTTATATTCCTATAATCCTGATTTACGTTAACTTTTAACTTAAGTAAGTTTGAAAACTACTGCACTACAATTACTTAAGCTGTGGTTAGACAATCGAAGCTGAGCAGCAGATACGCAAGTTGAGAAGAATCAATAATATAAGTTTACCAATATTTCCTCCTTCTAATGAATTATATATGAGTAGTGAATTTTATTTTTAGCTAAAAAGAAAAACTGTAAAACATTACTGATTTCTTCTTAAATTGGCATATACATGTTTATAAAAAAAACTGAAGTAAGTTCGGCTTGTCACGATGAACTTGTAAAGCAATAAATTAATTTATTGAATAATTGTTAATAGGGTTCTTAACAAAGATATTAACAAGATGCAAGAACAACTCGAACTACATGGAGGAGAAGAGGAAATTACAAAATAGCTTGAACTGTAACAAAGAAATTATTTTCCAAAAACTAATAATTTTTTTCCAGCCAATGTCAGGATAAAATTCGCAGTTATTCGAGATCACATATTTGTCTTCTTAATGTCTCTTGGCTTAAAACATCTAATTTTAATGAAAATATTTATATATTTTGAAGTAAAGGTTGGCATAATTTAGGATATAGAGGGACCATGATGGGGCTCTTTTTACCATAAAATGTCCAATAATTGTGATTAACACCCCCACAATCATCATTACTTTAAAAAACAGAGTGAATTAAATTTTTATGTGACATACGAAGCATGCTAGCAATACTTTCCAATTTTCTACAAATAAAATAACAGAGAAACTCAAAGAAATAAATTTTCCACAAAGCAAGGTTGCTTTTTATGTTACAGTAGGCAGTACATTATTGATTCATTTGGCAATCAATGGCTAATATTCTTATTTTATAATTCTTATCAATACATTCATAGTCTTTATCCTATGTTCAACTTAAACATGTTAATGGAATGACAAATTTATCTCTATTAAACCCATGTCGTATTACTAATCTTCATACACTCTCAGGTAAAATATTTTTTTTACTTAACTGTAAAAATTATTAGTATAATAAATTGACTATGGTTAAGAGGCGAAGATTCGTAAGTGACAAATATAAAATAATGTAATCATTTATAATTCCAATAAGACAAAGTTAAACATACTTGCAACTAGAACATCACTGTGATGTTTGTATTCAGCAACAACTCATAGTTTGCTACCAGCAATTGTATCGAGGTTGAGAAAACACTACTTTCAATTTTTTCCAGCACTTCTGAGTTCCAAATACAATATTTCATCCTAATCATTAGTACTGGACCCATATAGGCAGATACACTTATACATGAAAGCATTTATTCCTTTTAAACTTTAAAAGCCGCTCAGGCATCTTTCAGCGTAGACGGATTCATGGCCAAGGTTATGTGTCCTTGCTTTGCTTTTTAGTAATACCTTAGTCTCACATTTTTGGGATAAGGTAAGCATAAAATTTTTGCTTGTAACTAGACCTACCTGTCAATAGATTGGGTTTGTCATGAACTCAAGTCTAGTATATTTACTTCTCAGTAAGCAAAGACAAATAATGTTTTGATTAGTTTTATTTCAATAAACGTGCTTATTAAATTCACATGCGATTTCCACTACCTTAAATGAATTTACTTTGTATGCAAAACAATTAATACACAAAAACACAACAAATATATATATAATAAAAAGTTGATTTCTTTATATGAGGTAAATTTTCGTGTTCAAAATAGAAAACTTCTCTGTGAGTTCAATGTAAAACTAAAGAAGGTATATTAATATAATTAAGTTTCAAAATTAAATGAAACTATGTGATGTAGTGTTATTTCTACTTTCTTTAATTTCTTTACCACAACCTAGGTTTCGTTGTATTACACCATCTTCAGGTGGAATATTAGCAAAGATGCTAATATCCCTCCCTAGCTTTCGTTGTATTACAACATCTTCAGGTGGGATATGAGCAAAGATGCTAATATCCCTCTTGAAGATGTTGTAATACAACGAAACTTAGGTTGTGGTAAAGAAATTAAAGTAAGTAGAAATAACACTACATCACGTAGTTTCATTTAATTGTGAATAATGAATTTCTACAAAATTAACGCCAATTATATTCAATAATTAAGTTTGAAAAAAAATTTTTTTTTTGTTTCGAAATAAGATATGTGTGCAATATGACAATGATCGTTTCACGAATATCAAGTTTATATTTAAGGTTTATTTTCATGCTATTTGCCATTGCATCTTTGCCATGTGGCTTAAAGCAAAATTATGTATTCACGGAATATCAAACATTATAAGAAGAAACTAATATTTCACCAATCATCCAATTACCAGGTTACAATAAATTTTCAAATTGCAATAACACAATTACATACGTTATAGTGAGACTAATAAAACTCAGTATCAAAGAGGCGTTCAGTCTGAAGAGGCCGAAAGCTGTAAATTTATCAATTTGACTTTCTTCCAGAAGATTATAACTATCTGCTAACTTCTGGTGATTTTCTGCGGAGAAAAATTAAATAATATTTCAGTTATTGACAATACGGCTTTAAAATTAATTAGTATTTGATGGTTTTTATCCGTTAGGTGATAACTTTATAAGTTTAACTTCCATTCAAGTTTTAAAATATGTCAAATAATATACATACCATCATTAGAAAGCTGTATTTTAGTTAAAATAAATTTTGTTTTTTGTACTTCTACAATTATTTTCTCCGAAACAATACATAGGAATACAATAGCAAAGCAAGAAGGGACAGGATACATCAGTTCAATTAACCATTTTGTTGAATCATCAACCTATAAATAAGCATTTATACTCTTAAGAAACAAGTCAAGTGAAACAATAATTACTTACTTCATATATAGCAACAAAAGTAATAAATGTACTTACAGCATTCTTTGTGTAAGTCAAAATAAGTTCAATTGAATTTAAAATCTCCATGAAAGTGCCCATGAAATACAATAATATCTGAAATGAATTAAGTCAATCACAAAAAGTTCAAATCATAAAATATATCATAGTAGCATAAGATTGTTACCTGAATCCCGAACATGTAATTCAAGCAGCGACACAAGTCACTCAATACTGTATAGAAATTTGATAATTTTTCAAACTCAAGCAAATTAATTTTTTCTCTAAATTCCATTGGCATTATTACTGATAATATTTGCCTTAATTCCATACTTTTTAGTGACTTACTTTTGCTGTCATTGCCCTGATTGAGGACTTTATTTAAATAATTATTAACAATTTTCAATCTCATTGAGATGCCATGGATAATTATAATAATATAAACAATTTCTAAATCTACTAATATTGTAAGAATGACTTCAAATATCATGTCAAATAATTCAACATTTCCATAATGATAATCAAGGCAGAAGCTTGCACCA
This sequence comes from Druceiella hillmani, assembly GCA_039881145.1. Lineage (NCBI taxonomy): Eukaryota > Metazoa > Arthropoda > Insecta > Lepidoptera > Hepialidae > Druceiella > Druceiella hillmani. Next base: position 4,111,183 of record JAYKKI010000013.1, read on the forward strand.
TCTATTATCAAACAAGCTCCAGAAGCAATAAAGCTGTAGATTTTTGTTTTACGTAAAACAGCTTTTTTTTGTTCAGTATACAAATCATTGTCAATGTCATTGAAGTAATTCATAGTTTTGAAATGATATTCCTTTTGCCACAAAACATCAATCATTTGGATGTATAGTGCATATATAATAAATATGTATTCTCCTATGTTCATATATAATGTTTTAGGATTATTTGATTTGCATAGTCCATAAAGTAAGAATATTGAACAACATATTATGCAGTAAATTCTTTTTAGCCAGTCGCACAGTGGAGGTTTTGCCACTCGTTTTAAATGTTTTCTACATACGCCCAGAGCTGATTCAATAGAATGAAGAAACTGCAGAGAATCATTAAAAGATTCTTTAGACTCCACCATGTTGTTCACCATGTTTGGCTTTTGTTGAACAGCAAATAAATGTGTTTGCTTTCTTTCAACAGCAAAATATTGATTGATCGGTTTATATCCATTAAAGGGTTGCGCACTTCATGCTCTCCAAACTACATTATTAATTTTTCTGTTGTAAAAGTCCATTAAGGTGTGAGTTTAGTCATTTTTCTATCCAATTTGTTTTAATGTAGTATTTTCATTTCCACTTTAGTTCAGAGAAGATAAATTAAAAAAATTTACATTTTAATTTCAATAAATCTTTTGTTGTTGCAAGTTGCAAGTTTTCTAGTACAAATTTAAGCAGGTGAGTTAAAAGTTTACAGAATGGTGAGGATGGCAGGATAGAGGGGAGGAATCGCTCATATAGACTCAACAATTTTAATTATGAATAAGTATACCAAGTTTCAAGGTAAATGTGATATTAATCACTGAAATATCATTGATCAAGTAACTAAATCGATCGAGTAGTTAATCCATCAAATATGAAAAAATCATACTTAGTCCAGTCATCAAGTTTCTCACGAAATAAGAACCTCCACTTACATTGGTTATAATGTCATCGGGTTGCATGGATACTTGTCTTAGTAAAACCACGATTTACAAGTGGCATTACATCTAGAATAAATTGAAGATGACTTACCCTTAGCACCTCTACCTCCTCAAACATTGTTGAAAAAGTTGTCATATTTATATTGGAAGAGGTTCGTTTAAAGAAAACTAGTTTGGAAAAGTGGTTAGAGTATCTCCTACAAATATTTTGGATATTCTCTATGACCTCCTTGGCATTTACAAGTTAACGTAAGATGAGTACTGAGATTGTTCAAGCCATCACTGAAAAATTTTTGGGTCTCTGCAGAGACAGCACAAATGAAATTTTCAACCAAATTGAAACGAGAGGTATGTATTCAAAATTATAAGCCTGAAGCAAAGCATGAATTTACGCAGTAGAATAAATAGCATACAGCACCCGTAAAACATTCAAAGTATCACAATCAACTGGCAAATTAATAGCAAATATTTGTGGAGACACCGAGCAAGATACCCATCTTGTTCATTGTGAATAAGGATAAAAGGCCTGGAATTTGTCTGCTGGAGTGATTAAGAGGAACTGTGAAGGAAGAAAGTTAAAATTAGTGACAGGTGTGCTATCCTCTTTTAAGTCTGAACTTGGCTCCTGTAATACTAGTTCTTCCCAAAAATTAAAAAGGAGCCTTGTGGAAAGAAAGGTGTTAATGACGAAGAGGTCAAACTGCCATTTCAGCCTATTTGAAAGACAAAAATGATATGTTGTGTAGCATTATTCTGCTATACAATAATTAATAGAGCGACAATAAATATTGGGCAGCTAACAGAAGCGGTAGACTATCAAATAATGAGAAACGATCTGTATTAAATATTATTTAAATTTTAGATCCAAATTTAGAAATATTCTTGGAATCAGTCAAAATTATTTCCGATCAATTTTGTTTTTTATATTCCTTTACTAAATGTTTTATTTTCCATTTATACCATAAAAAAAATTAGTTTTTTTCATTATAGGTTATAAACATAAATATATGTATATATATATATACATATATATATATATATATATATATATATATATATATATATATATATATATTTTATAAGTTTATTGAAGAGCAAAACTTTAAAGTTTGTCAATGGATGGCCTGTTAAAAATAAGAATTGTAATACTGCAATAGTTTCTTTTTGAGTTTAAAGTGAACTTCCTGATATAACATATATTGCATTAACCTTGATTTTCGTATATGAAGCTTATACACTGTTAGTTCTTTATTATTGATGAAGACAATTTGTTTTTGCTTTCGGTAAGTAATTCTTGAAACACTGGAAAAATTATCATTTAAAACAATTGCCAATTTAAATTTATGGCGACAAAAATTTTGCATTTGAAAAATATTTCTGTTGGTTTGCATATTAAAATTGACAGCTAATATAAAGCATTTAGCTCCTTTATATTAGCTGTCAATTTTAACAACTTTCACAAATAGTATTATTGTATATTTATATATATTTCTTTATATTATAAATATATTTATTCATAATATATTTGTCATTACATCATATATTTCCCAGGTTGAAGATAAGGATAAGCCTTATTTACATTATATCCAATAGAGCTTTGCTAAGTCCTTTAGGCGATACAGTTGGGAAGACCTGAAATAACAATTACATGGCTTATCATTGTTGATTCAATAACACATAGGTCAGAGAATATTTATTTTTGAGTTAGAAATACAGAATTATCCAAAGGAGTTATTTTAAGAGATAAATATATAAAAGTTACTTCGGATTCAGTGGAATTTATAACTGGGTTATTAATTTGGTTTAAGTTTCACAATGCAATTTTCAAGATGCAACCTTCAGAGGTACTGTGGTTGGGACGAGCACCTCAATGAAAATATTTAGTTTCATAAAGTTATTTGAAACAGGATATTCCACCACTATTCCAGAACGCAGAGGACTAGTGTAAGTCAATTGATCGATACTTGCTGGCAAGGAATAACTTTGAATATTAATGTATTGTTTGGAATTTTGAATATCAGTGTTAAACTTTTTCAGGAAATTATAACTCAACATTCTATCATATTTGAATTATCATCAAAGATATGGAACTTGTAATTAAAGTTAAAGTTGTGTTGTTGAGACAACTGGATAATGTGATTTAATTACAATTGAATATTACTTAAAGTTACGTAGTAGGTGTCATTGTCACTACGAGTTTAATATTATCCAGAGAGAGTATTGTGTTTTTTGAGAAGCTCTTTAATTTAACAACATCAACAATTACACCAGTGTCTATAAGCAAAGGGAGTGAATTATGCGAGAGTGAATTTGTTTCAATGCGATATGAGGAAAGGAAATTTTGCTCTAAGGGGCTTTTAGTTCATACAGCAGAATAATAGGATTATGTTTAGTTATATTTAGTATTTGTATTAGTAAAAGATTGATTTTGCAAGTTAATTTCAATCAAAGAGTGATGGACACAATGAAATAGTGGCCTCAGTTAGAGGAAATTGAGATGTAGATTTGGTATTTATTTTTATAAATGTTACTTTTAGCCGATATAGTATTTTTAAATTAGGATCGGCCAAAAATGATTAAGCACTCAATTCAGCATGATTAGTACTCGATTCAGAGGATTCAGTAGAATTAGGTTTGTATAGGACTAGTAATAGGTTTTACATTTCATTTGATATAAGATTCAGTGGGTTTAGTATTGTCACTTTTATATGAATTGGACTTTTATTGGGTATGAGATTCAATGAATTTACTACTAGCTTTTTTAACGTACGAGTTTTTATTTGATTTAAGATAACACAGAGAGGATTTGGTAAGTGTTATAAAGTTAGTGATATGAAGTTGAGTGGAAATAGTAAGTTTTATTATAGTAATTTTAAGATATTTAGTGTTTGATTTAATGCAGAATATGGCAGAATTATTACTTAACTCAGAATTTAATTTAAAGTTTAGAATTTGAGTGTTTAGGATTTTAGGAATACGACAGCACTAATATGTAACGCAATGATTTAATATAAAATCCATTCTTGATGAACATATCAGTTTGTTACTTTCTGGAAATGGAGGATAGTCAAAATAATATTGTGGTTGACGGCCATTTTCATATTTAGGATAGTTTACTGATTTAGAATTATTATATATTAGAATTATTAGCCTGCGTATATATACTTACAGCATTTTAAAACAGTTTTGGCCCACATTTTCATAATATCTGCAATCCACAAGAGCATTGTTTTGACTTGTAATTAAGATTAGAATAAGAATTGGATAGTGATTTATGTGAAGGCCAACCATTAATATTTTGAAAATATTTTTTTTTAATTTATTAGATTTATAGTAATCAATTTCAGATTGACCGGATTACTTTTATGGATGTTTTTAAAAAATGAATATTTTCCATTTTCTCTCCTATTTTTGTAATGTTAACTGCTGAGTTTAATTTCTTAGGATGTTAGATGTTAGGATACAGAGAACTATGTTATTAAAATGAGGATATAAGCCCATCATGAGTGTGAAAAAAGCTATGTCTTTCGTCATAGGTATATGGACCTGCGATTTCCTCTTTTCAGGAATCTGAATTATAGCTTTCGGACTAGAGATCAGACACACAAATTTCTATTTCTACAGTGTATACTGACTGGCCTGTTGCTTATAGTAGTGCAGTTCTAGTAATCAATGAATGCTATATTATCTTTCACCAAAATTTTGTTTAAGGAAGGAAATGAAGCCTCCAAACTTTTCAAAAATTTTATCTGAAAAAGCTATGTGGATTTTGAGTCGAAAAAATGTGTATTCTAATAGTAAATTATTTTGGCTTTTAAATGCGAGGTCAAGCGCACTTTGGCAATTATTTAAGAATGCTGTTAATATTTAACATTCTCTTTTATTACGGCTAATTAAGTTACATCGGGCTTCAATTGGGAATGTTCAGTTTGAGAAAAAGATTTATGTTCATTTGACACGGGTATTTTGATAGATTGCTACTTTAAATACAAAAATTGTACAAAAAGTTATAACAGAATTGGGAAGAGATCAGTACAAATGAAAATAATAGCTATAGCAATATATTACTCACAATAGCTTCCTCTTCCAACCTCCTCAACCTGGCAACTCCGTCAGGTGTTTTAATTCGAGGTGAACTAGGGTAGTCCTTTCCACATTTAAAACATCTATGTGGTCAAAAACACTGATTATTTGTGTGTCGAAATATTTGAAATTATTGCGCTGCAGGATTTCTTTTTTTTCATGAGGGACATCAAATCTCACTTTCGTTTGGTTCATGAACTTAATATTAAAGATGTCTTTTTAACTTTTTCATGGTTCAAAATCTGAATCAAAATCATGGAAAGGCTTGTTGGTGGTTTTACGTAGAGTATTTACTACCAACTTCATATCCTCGGCTGTCAGTTCTTCTTTAATTGAAGAAAAATCTTTAGTATATTGTGATATATTTTTGTAACAAAATTTCCTTTTACAATTTTTATGTCAGTATGTTATGTGGCATTAATTTAATTACATGACTAGATCATAATGTGTCCAGTATGTATGATTTTGTTATCTAAGGAAAATTTAATTTAGGAATTTAAGATTAGTGACATCCCTGACAGACAATTACTCTGGTACGTATTCCGTAATGGTGCTCTCTGTAGCTTCTTTCTCTTTCCTAACACATCATGTATGATATTGTAGACACTACCAACACTAATTCCACTTCTTCACCTAGCAATTTAATGCATAATTGCCAATATGAGGTGAGTAATTAGCGTACACGATCAACATTTTCCTTCGAAGTTCTGGTTGACGGTCGATCTTCTCGCAGATCATTTTCAAGTGACTCACAGCCCTTTTTAAAATGTGAAAACCATTCAAACGCCTTAGAACAACTCAAACACTCTTCACCATGAGCAGTTTGCATCATTTGAAACGTTTCTGATGCAGTTTTTCCACAACTAAAACAAAATTTAATTGCAACTTTTTGATTAATTTCCAAAATCATGATGACATGTCTCATCATGTGAACTTCCATCATTCATTTGATCACCTTGTATTAATGTAGATGCAACGAAAAAATTACAGTAAGTCAAGAAAACATTAGTGTATGTAACTCCACCATTGTCTGCAAGATATTTGTACATTTTTACAAAAATCAGTCCTGGAACTTTTGGAATGCACCATGTATACTTATATTGATAATAATCTCCCATAAACATGGGACGTACGTGTCTGTTATCAAGTTTTATTAATTAACAAGTTTGAAATCGTAAAAGCAAGCACTAACTAATGGACTTGTGCTATTATGAGGTTGTCAATGACACATGTAGGTCATTTATGATTTTCAATATTTTTAATGGAGGTCTAATTTGGTGTATTTCATAACTAGAAATTGTATGGTAGGAATGAGTTAAGTATTTAGAAAAATATTAATATGAATGTTATAAGCAATGTTGCCTCGAGTGTTTGAAAATAGCCATATTACATATAAAAATTGAATTATCTTTTAATTTTTCATTCAATTTTTTTTCAGAATAAATAAATCTATTATCATAAAGGTATTAATTCTAATGGAAGTTTAATATGGTTCACTCCGTAAAAACTCATGGGGTAGGTATAAAGTAATTTTTTTTAACAACATTAATATGAATAATGTTAGCATTGTTGCTTTGATTGTTTAAAAATAACCATATTATATAGGAATACTTCTCAATAAGACACCAAAATTGAAAAGGATATTTTATATCTCACATTTAAACAGAATAATTTGTTTTAAATTCATACAGATCGGAAATAAAAAAATTAGAAGCATCCATTAATTTTTTATAAAACATGGAATGACTGGTCACCCTAACGTTTTGTTTCCAAGGATTTGTTAAAACCCATATATCTGTCGGCCAGCATGTGATTAAAAGTTGACTATAAATTTTCTCGCACATGATAATCAAATATTGGTAACCAAATTTAAAACATTATTATTTATTAATCATGCATTTTAAACTAGAATTCTCTATTTTTGCTTTGTGAAATAATTACATTTTACATTGTGAATACAATAAAATAGAATAATTTTTAAATTCCTATTCTTCCTTTATACTTCATATGAGCTTAGGACAGTCATAATGACCACATTCTTAATTTGTTGTTGAAATTGGAAATTTCATTAAGGCTTATTTAGAAAATTGGAATCAATTTATTCACAATAATTGAAAATTTAAATGTCTGTACTACTTCTATTGCAAATTGTTTTTCAACAAATTCAAATCCCACTGTATCATATTTAAAATCACGATTTTAAAATTATAATTACATTGTCAATTATTCCTTCCCACACATTTGCACTGAATTTCACTTGATGGTAATTGCCTCTATTTGCATGGAAATTAGTGCAAGCCCAAAAAATAATTACTGTATGTTTACTTTTTCACCAATCACTATCACATAGACAACGTGTAGATCGCATAGCAACAAATACGTACGCAATTAAGCCATTCGGCATATTGAATATAGAAGGGTCGTGCTGTCACAAGGAACGAGAGAGGTGCGGGGGGTGGTTCCTTCATACTTGCTGCATGCAGCATATTCCGTGTTCGTCGGCGTGGCAGCCAATTTGGTTAGAATTTCTAATTTATAATCTCCATGCATTTTTTTCCCTTCTATGGGACAGTTGAAAACAGTTGTGATAACATTTTTGTTTTTTGTTTGATTATTTGATTTACATGCCGATTCTTAGTCATTCCTTAATAATTTGACAATATTTTCGAATATGTTCGTTTAACTTTTGCTTTCACACAGTATATAATTTTGTTGTCAGTTATATTTGTCTCTATATAATTGAGTGTTTTTTCAATGATTTCTTTTTAAATAAGTGTTAAGTAGCACTTGACAATACTTATCGGAATTCTGCTAACATTTTATCAACAAACTTATCAATTTTAACTGCTCATACATTAAAAAAACATATTTTACATAATATATGGTTATTTTAATTATTTCCAATAGTTTATAGAATTGCGAAATAACACCATAGAAGTATTCCAATGATTATTATCCTCGAACATATCGCCTTGTCTGTTCACAATTCTGTGTTTTTTTTACTACTTGACCCAGCAAAATCATAATACTCAAAATAACAAATATTTACGGTATGTACTCACCTAAGTAAAGATTCTAGGTTATTTTTCAAAGAGTGTACTTTATATTCAACATTTTCATTCCTTTTTTGAGACCCACTTATAAGTATTAAGGCACAAAATTGTTAGTTTGACAAGAAGCAAAGAATACTATCAATATTATTATAATTCTTAAGAATATTAACACTTAGTTGAAAGTTACTGCACTTGATATATACTCATTACTCACTTCATAAGTACATCACTAGATGAGAAATGATTTACTGCCTTCAGGGCAAGGTATGCATAACATCCTGCTGTAAATAGATAGCCTTTTAGTTTTGAAATAACGTAAACTTTTTATTTGGTGTAGTGAAGATTGCCTAGTCTCGTTGTTTGTTGATATATCTGCACATATATTTTATTACAGGCATTGAATTTCTACATTTGTATGCTCCTCAAATATTCATAATATATTGGAAATTCAGTGCTCAATCTGGTTTTTGCCAATGACACTTTCCTCCGAATCACTATGATTACTCTATAATATGTATGGTAGATATTTATTGTCATTGGCTTGATTAATTTAAATAAACAAATACACAGACATACTAACTGGCAGCCGATGAAAGACAGACAGATAAATACTGGCAGACAGACTAACACATACTGACAGATTAACAGACACATAAATGTGTGGACACTGATAGACTGACAGGCAGGCAGATGGACAGATGGTCAGCTTCCAAAAAAACCTTGTTTACCTAATATTCTTCACCGCCTCTCTATATCAACCCATTTGATTTGGTAATGCACAGACTAAATGTATATTTGTATCTTGGGCCTGTAAGAACTCCCCAAATGCCAACTTGCTGTTCAGTTCTATTCTGTATAACTGTTGTATGGATTGGAAGCTTACACACACAGATACTTGAAAGAAACATTCAGACGACCATATTGGTGCATCGTTTTATTGCCCATTAGTATATTTGGCACACTTGCCTCTCCCGAAGGATTATTGCGTAGTATTTGGGGAATACCAAGCTATTGTGGAAACTTAGGAGTTTGCTCTGCGTGCTAAGATTCGCAAACTCCTATTCCTCTCTTTCACATCTCGTATATTTAAAGTGAAATAATCCGTGCCAACTATCAAATGCCAGACAAAGTAAACAAAATTTTAATAAAATAATTTCGGTAAAAATATCTGGTTTTCACCTTATAAATAAACCTATTATATTTTACCATTGAATTAATAATTAGATGCCTGTTTCCTATTTGTATTCATTTTATTACTTTATTATTGTGTATTTTGGTGGTGATAGTTCAAAATGGTGTAATGTATATTGTCATGCAGAAATTGAGACTTCCGAATTTATCTTTTATTGAAAAAATAACATAATTCAGAACAGAAAACCAAAGCCAATTTTAAAATCATATCTTCGTAATCAATTTATTACAAGTAATTTTAACATTTCATAAATATTTGTGGTTAACCGGGAGTTTAATTTTATAGAAAGTGTTGTGCCCATCTTGATGATTTCATTTTTTCTTTTTCTAAATGAAAGGATATTAATAGAAAACAACATACATGATAAAAAAAATCAGCTGGTGATATTTAATAAAAACAAAAATCAATTTCAGAAATGCTTTTACTAAGATGAAACATCAAATTTGTTGTCAAATATAAAATTTATAATTTCTCTTCATCCAATAAAGTTCGGTTATTTAAATTTTTTAATCATTTTCTGTTTTATATAATTTTTTGTTTGCATGTGTGTGTTGAGTGTTTTGTGTTACGAAGAACGGCAATTAGTATTTGGCAATTAGTAAATTTTAACAAGCAATTTGTAAGAAAACACTGTTTATGGTTAATATTTTCAAATTGATTTTTTGTTATGAAATGATTGCGAGCGAAAGTTATTTTTATTAAATATATTGTTTTTAATGTATGTTGTTTCATTTCATAACTAATAACCAGTAAAATGTTTGCTGGTATTAAATTGAATATTTATCCAAAAATTTGACAAATTCTGATAAAAAGCATTATAGCAGGACATATAGAGAAATAGTTCATAATATATTAATGCAAAGTGCGGACATAGTATTTGGTTCACAAATTTAATACTATTTACATTAAGACTTATGCGGTGTTTTTGGGCTTTGGTCATTGAAAATGTTGAATTAGTAAGAAAGTGAAACAAGAAGCATGAAATCGCCGGAATTAGATTGGTAAGGACTTTGATAAGGAGTATCTCCCTTAGTAGCTTGCCCATCCCAAAAAGCACTGCAAGCCACTGATCTCAGTACATCATCGAATAGTGCACTCAGTTCAGTCAAATTGTTTTTATTGTATGTCATGGCCTACTCGACAATCAGAGATAGTTAACATTAGATATATGTATTAGAATTTTATTAGTTTTTCTTAAAATACTAATTGTCTTTATTCCAAAAACAACTAGCATAAAAGAATTTTAGAAGCTTTTCAAGGTATAATTACCTAACTAAGGTAATTTAAAGATTATTCAGCATCCAGACTATTATTTAAAAAAATTTTTGGTATTTCAAAGCGATACGAGACATATGAATAAAAAGAAGCATGATAAGTTTATTTCATTCACTTGAATGCTACTACTTATATCAGTGAGAAATTTTAATAAAAAATTATTTTTAACATTTCGTCACCAACATTTTCAAAACTAGCGCTCTTTATTTATATTCAGAAATACACAAAAAACTTTATTTTCATTTCAAATACACCTTTATTGAATTTTTAAAATTACAACACAAATAAATAGTAGTCACTTACATAATTCATAAAAGGTAACATTTAGTCACTCACTCTTGACTTTCAAAGTTGGTTTATTTTCACGTCAACTATTGCGACACAAAAAGTTCATATTGTCAGAAAGTGACATATGGTATAATTTTAGCTACACTCTATATGTTTGCAAAGAACTTCTTTATAAAACGGTTCAGTTTGGTCCAACTCTTGTGAAAAGTACCAAACACAACTGTTTTTCACACTTAAATAAAACTACGTGATATAGTATTATTTCTAATTTTTTAAATTTCTTTACCACGACCTAGGTTTCGTTGTATTACAACATCTTCAGGTGGGATATTAGCAAAGATGTTTGATTTTTGCTAATATCCCACCTGAAGATGTTGTAATACAACGAAACCTAGGTCGTGGTAAAGAAATTAAAAAAAGTAGAAATAATACTACATCACGTAGTTTCATTTAAGTGTGAATAATGAATTTCTACAAAATTAACGCCAAATATATTCAATATTCAAGAACTGTTTTTAGTACTTTTTATTTTATTGTATGTTTATTTTAGTTCACAGCACATAGAAAATATGGAATATATGTAACATATAGCGCATAAACCATAACATAGTTGTATAATGCTAGCAAATGAATACCTGAATGACTTGTACCAGCAAAATGATGGTAATTTCTTATTACATAATTATTTCGCTTTTCTGCAAGAATTTCATATATTTATTAAGGTTTAAAGAATATTCTTTGCAAAAATTATTTCATATCAAAAACAGGAAAATGAAATCTCGGCACATGTTTATGAATAAAAAAGATAATGAAGTAAAAGACATCTTGTTAAAATACACATAATGGTTAGATGTAAATGTGACAGTAAAAATTATATAAAATTTAATAAATTACAAGTATTTAATGACACATTTTATCACATAAAAATAATAATGAGTTGCTTATTATGCTAATAGTAATACAGCTATAGATAATGTGTAATGTTAATAGTAACAGAGATTTTTCTATTAAAACCATTAAAATATTTCAGTTTGCTATATTAATAACACTGGAACCTTTTAACAACTACTTTAATATTTTTTAAATTCATATTTACCTAACTCTGAAACTGCTAGTTGCGATTTAATAAATGTAAGCATATAAATGTGAGCTTGTTAAAACAATCCGGAAAACTGGCAACTGACAATAATGTAAGTTGCAAGTAGACTCATAAAACTCAACAAGAGCGGAATGCCCAATAACAGCATGTTGCAGACTTGGAACTCGCCAATTCCGCTTGTCTGCAGATATTTGTACAGACCCTCGACCTCATCACGACAATCTAAAAAACATGTTTTCATTAGATAGAATAGCAACTAATTCTATAGAAATCTGTTTTGTTCAAGGGGAGGACACTTGTGTTAGCAGCGGAATGATTTTTCCTAAAAAATTTAGCTGAAATTCTCAAATTAGTAGTAAAATAAAATGTGTACAAACTCATGAGTCTACTTGGGGAATATGTAATTTATTTAATTTCCACAAAATATATGTATGTCGGAAAATAATTGTAAAGTCTGTGGCAAGGAAAATTTGCAGATGAATATCAAACTGAACAATGTGCCAAAAATAGAAATCAGGAAAAGAAATAACTAGCCTAAGAGATGATCTCACACATTCGTGGTCGTAAATTTATAAAATAATGTTTTTAGGATGGTGAATAGGCAAATAAGAACAAGAAACAGCACAAAACTTTTAAAAATAATTTTAGGTGTTCATCTATTTGTCTGTCTATTTCAGCCACTTTTCTCAAAATCTGTTTAATGTAAAATCTTGACGTTGGATAGAGGGATAGATCATATTGACCTGCATTTATTTCAAGTCAAAAATAGTTACATAGTAATTTTTGAGGAAGGAGGAAATATAAAGTACTCAAATTTTTTATAAATTTTTGTATGTAATTGGAAAGGGTGATAATAATGATTCTAAAACTGTCTTTTAGAATTTATGTGTGATAATTTTTAAGATAGAGTTGAAAATGTGCCCAGAAAATATGTGTACTTCCCCACGACTGTTATTACTGTAGTCAATGTTATTTAAAAAAAAACACTGTAACTACTAGAAGTTTAAATAAAGTTAACTGTATAACTAAACTGCTAAATTTATATATCTGCTTATACTACATGTGTGTGTACAGAACAAACACATGTAGTTTACGACTAGTACGAGTTTTACTCATGAGTAATTAATTTTATTTTCCATTGTACTCTTCGATGTTAAATAATTATTTTTTAATTTAGAAAATTTATGAAGTTCTCTTTGGTTTTTTGCTCCTATCTTAAAACCAACAAGGAAAATTTAATTAAAACTACTGTCCGTCACACATGCAAAACAAATTAGTATTGAATCACATGCTTTGAATACACTAACCGATTTGACATTCAAGGATAATTTTCGACAGTACGAGCTTTGAGTCGCAAATTTCATCCCTAATATTTTTACAAATAATGCATATCGACATCAAAGGAATTATGAAGCAACACACCCCGTAAATTAGGTATAATTCATTTTTCATCTGAAATAAAAAAAAAAACAATGTCACTTACTTAAATATTAGTAGTGTTCATGTTTAATTACTTAAACTCATTTTCTGTAAGATGCAATGAAGCCACCAGTATAATTAAATGACATAAAATTGGCATAAAATTCTCAAGTAGGACAGGCTTTAAACTTAAAACAGATTCCAATCTGGTTGACTTCCGTCACTTGTATTTATAAAATCTGTCATATATAATAAAATCTGTCAAAAATAATTTGCTATGTAAGAGTACATATGCTTCTGGAATATATAAAACATGCTATGTAATAATAAATACTATATTTTACATGTTGCGGAAAACCGTAAAATTTAGTATAATATTCCACTTAAAATCTCGTTAAGATAATGAATGAGGCATGTTTATATTGGAAAGTAATGAAGATTTTTAATTAAATATTCATGTCTAGAGAATTTAATTTCAAACTGAGGAAATTGGTGATAAAAGCACGGGTAATATGTTGATGTATGAGACAATAAAAGCAGTAAAATGCACAGCAAAATCCGTCAAATTTTCTCTCCTTTACCTTCAACAAATTCCAATATCATAAAAATATACATTTAGCTTACCACATACCTGGAGTATATTTAATTTCAAAATTTAAAATAGACTGCATATCTCATCTCAAAAATCTTGCCCACCTACGGTAATTAAAATTGTATTTAAAATTTTCTGCACCCATTTTAACTACAAATATTAAGTTCCCCTTATTAATATATCTTTAATCTTTAATCTTAATTTAGTTAACAAACTAAAGCCAATTATCTTAAATATTTAATAAAAACTTACCTTGTATTCTGAAGGTAATATATAAGTATTTAAAAAAGTCAATATGGAGGAAAACGTATGTAAAAAGGCATAGGAAACCTGCAAAGAAAATAAATTATTCCAACATGATATTTGTGGATTGAGAAAAAATATAGCTTTTTATCAGTTCTTATTCAAGTTGAGGAAGATAAATTAAAATGGATACCTGAACATCAAAAGATTGCCTGATTAAAACACATAATTTCGCAGTTTGTTTATAAAAATATAAGAACCTGAAATAACTGTGGCCATTGAATTCACCAATAAATATTAGTTCCTTTTTAATTACGTTCGACTCATATAGTCTTGAATTAATATGGCCAGATATATTTTTAATAATTAATTTATTTAAACGTTGGGTTACTATGTGGAGTCTTTTGTACACAGACAATATTAAGGCAATAAAGTGATAAAGTTCCAGTTGAAACAATAAAAACGTAATATAAGCAAAACTATTCATTACAGTGGAATATAATCCAAAACGTAAATTCATTAATATGTTAATGAAATTCAATAGAGAGATGAAAATGACCATTTTAAAATTTAATGCTCGGCATGTGAGCCATAGATCTTTTCTAAGAGCAATTTTGAAATCGCTGTCAATGTCATTCAGAGTTGTCAATAATTCTTTATAAATATTTTTGTTGAATAAAATTTCTATCAATAGCACATAGCACAAATACAGTTCGTTAGTCAAGAGGGGAAATCTGTTCATGTTAAGCCTGATAGTGTCTAAGTCTGCATGAGTTAAGGATACATTGAAATAATATGATGCAAATATTGAATATATGATAATTGCTGCGCGGTATCCATTTCTTAACCATATTTCTTGCACAATCTGTTTCTTCTTCAGTCCTAATCGATGAAGTCCCAGTATTGATTCAAATTTTAAAAAAATCTCAAAAGACGTTTCCATGTTTAACAATTCTAATCTTTTTTACTATCGCACACGTATTGAGACTTAAAGTTTTTAACAACTGTGTTTCCATGATAAAGTAATGAAAACACTCGGTAGTTTTCCAATAAATCATTAATCATTTTGGACAAGGAGAGTAGAACAGTAGACAGTTTTTGCACTTAATATAATTATGATTTAATATTACTTTTGTAATGAACCCTATTTCATTGTAGTGTCAAATTGTAGTATCAGCGTTATAATGGCTTGCAATATTTATTACAGGTAGCAGCAAAATTAGATTAGTAAAATTTAGTAAAAATAATTAAAATTAACAGTAAAACCTTTAAAAAGTGAATTCTGTTTTAAAATATAACAGGAAACAATAAAATCTCTGAGAAAACATGAAACCAAACGTATATATTAACAAAACACTCATACTGAATTTCCATTTTTAAATCAAATAGTTTTCGATAAACATGTTCAATAAACAAATACAGAAGATGGCTCATATACAAAATTTGAAAATTAACATTATATAAAAAAAAGTGGCATATCATGACACAACACAAGCAACAGGAAACTCATATCTAAATTATCTAATAAATATAAGCATCTAAGAAATTTTGCAATATTCCATTAAGAGTCATAGTGTTATACCAGTAAGTGTTGCAGTGTATTGTATTCATAAAAAAGCTGCCCTAAAATATGGTTGCTGCACTTTTCGAGCGAGATAAAGTGAAAGCTGATGCTCCTTCCTTCTCTTTCACATTCCTTTGCAACGTGATTACAAAATGGGTTAATGAAATAATTTTTTAAAACTAATGGCACATTGTACCTAGATATGAAGAAAATCAGAATTTTCTTCATACCTAAGTATGAAATATTTTTCTTTTTATGACTGAAAGATGTTTATGTATTGTTATAAAAATATTGACAATATATTTGTAGCTGGTACTACATACAGCGACATCACATTTATTACAAAACAAATAAAATAAGTACAATCGCCAATAAATACAGATTATTATTACATAATAAAATATATATTGTAAAAACTTGGTATGATTATTGTTTCATTTACTACGGTCAGCTTACAGAAACAAATGCACAGTCTAGAAGTGACTAAGAGGTGATTTCAATAACATATTTTCATTACTTAGCCATCGCAAGAACATAGTAATATGAACTAATATGGTACTAAATATATTCAACATTCCTCCAAAAATTTGGGAACTATCTACCAATTATAATTTTTCTCTTTTGTTCTTTGAGAAGTTGGAAACTACGAGCAACAGTTTCGGACCAGATATGCTTGCCCTTGGGTGATTTGCATAGATTTATGTTCAGGTCTAAATTCAGGCTTTGGAGTGCTTGACTTGGGCTTGACTTGAGTTTAATTTATTTTGATATACAACTTACAAACAAGTGACAATTAAATTAAATAATATACAAAGGCACAATTAACCTAAGAGAAAAACACAAAATTGGTAATGATATCTAACATATGTACTATACCACAATGGAAACCGAGACATGTGCAGGTAGGTTTATTATGTTAACGGGCTATTATGGTAATGACAAAAATTGTTTAACCTTCCGTAACCCCTTCCCAAACCTTTACCCCACTTTCATTTTTGAGGTGGGACTGGTAGCATTAACTGTTTATTTTATGTATGAATAGGATTTATGGATATTTTCAGATAAAAATGAAACAAAATCAACCTTTTAATACTTTTGAACAAAGAAACAAAAAATTGTATTTTTTCTCAAACTAAAATGGTGACTTATCTTTGGCTTAATCTTTAAATTAAAAAAAAGTTATTATAATCAACTTGAAAGTGTTTATTATTATAATCAACTTGAAAATGTTAACATTATAGACAACACAAAAGTTATCAACATTTTTTAACATATTCAGTCTTTCCGAGATCCTGGTTGGTACAAATCAGCACAGTTTTTGCAATAAAAATGTGTGTGCTCTAGGCACATAGGCATTTTGCATTGGTCACACCTATACTTAGTCTTCCTATCTTTTTGCCTGACCCAGTCTGAACACCTTATATATGATCTTGGAATTTTGTTTGTACATTTCTGTGTTCGCCATCAGATCTGTGTGGTCTAGGAAACCATATCTTTGCATTGATATATTTTACAACCAATTCTAGTATGTCATTAAAAATAAATACTTCAAAACATTTTAAATGAGCTCTTTGTCTCTATACCGGCCCTTTACTCCCGATAAATGGGTAATTATATTTTCATTTCTTGTACGAACATTAGTTCTTAGTGGTTTCCTTTAGCCATTTCATTTTACTATCTTTTCCCATCTAAAACTGAGGTGAACTAGTAGACTCACCACCCACTGTAATTTCTAATAGGCTCATCCATCTTGTGATCACTCTCATCTAAAAGAACGGAAAATATTAAATTGTCAGTCACACGACTAAGCATTTTAAGGCCTAGGTATCTGTTGATAAAGGTTAATGGTAATGACAAAACACTCAAAACAAATAAATATTTATGTAGATATAACACATTTTTCAAAACAATACTACTTACGTTTTGAAAGACGTCCCAAACCACATAAGGTATGTGATACCCGAACGCACTTTGCAGCCGTCCTTATCCGAGGCCAGCAACATGAGTACCGAATAGTGCCGTCCATCTCTGAAGTCGGCGACAACTCCAGCTTCTAAATTGTCAGTGTAACAGCAAAAATATTTAAGTAGTGATAGCGATTTTTGTTTCACTGGGGTATGTCAGATCCCACAGGATGCACCGAAAGTTAAATACAGAAATTTAAGCATAAATGCTCTGAAAACATGCCAACAGCAGGTATAAAACATTTGTATAGATATTTTGATATCAATTCAACATTGTCATAGATACTTCACTTTTATTCCTTCTCATTTCTAAAAACAAGGATATTGTAATTAATTTAAATAGGATTAATTTGAAAATTTTATATTCACAATCATGTATTTAGCAGATGACCTGGAATGTTAACTTTACTTCTTCTTTTAATCTTAACTTTACTTCTTTAATAAAAATAAATTATAATTAACTAAAACGCATCTTAACTT
This sequence comes from Druceiella hillmani, assembly GCA_039881145.1. Taxonomy (NCBI): domain Eukaryota; kingdom Metazoa; phylum Arthropoda; class Insecta; order Lepidoptera; family Hepialidae; genus Druceiella; species Druceiella hillmani. The sequence continues at coordinate 4,129,403 of JAYKKI010000013.1, forward strand.
TACTTGAAAAGGTTTAAATGAGTATATATTTATGACATTCTTCAAGGACTATGTTATCAAATGATACTGTACAGAGTGTAATATCAAGGGAAATCCTGTATAGTTATTTTTAAATCTTTCCTTGTTTACTGTCATAAAAACGTGTAACAAAAACATGCAACGAAAGGTATTCACTGAATGGAAAGTAATTGCTATTAAAATTTGGTCTAGTTTATTTTTTTTTTCAATATCGTAATGAAATATCCAGACCCATGTCAAAAATGGATTTCAAAATAGCAGTAAATAGTAAAGTATACTTTCATTTCAGAATATTAAAAAATATTCCAATGCAGACAAGTATCACATGAAGTAATCCATTTTGACATAGATAATCAGTCAAAACCTGTGTCTGTGGAACACACATGTAGCTTACATCTGTGATATATAATTTATATCAAAGTATCAAATGTGTATTGTACAAAATACAAATAAAAAGTTTTCTCATCTCAACCTGCACTTCATTACACATATGGTCTTCTCTTACAATGATGTGGACCTTTTCCAGCAATTGACTATACTTTATCCATAATCATTACATTGAAATTTGAATTTAGTCCTATATTTTTTGCCGCATTGCTGCTTAAACTTATGTTATAGATGCAGGGGAATAGGATCAAAGGGCGGTATTGATAAAGGCAAAGGTGCAGCCGATGGGATAGGAGTCAAGCAAGAAGAAACTGCAGGTCAAATTGATTATGATGTGGATAATTACCAATGGCTGACGAAGAGTTTGGTCAATAATTGTAGAAGAATCCAAATTATATCCACTGATAAAACGAGCATTGAAGAAATTAAAAACTTACTAAAAACATCTATACTACGTTTGCAGGTATGCTCAGTATACAGCAAATATCATGGAGTGCCAATAGCCCTGAAATCCTAAGTTAAGTTGCCTTGAATGCCAGCCCGGCCAAATCTATCGTTGATACATTATTGCTTTAGAACAGGGGTTCCCAACCTTTTCATGGCCAGGGACCACTTTTATATCATTCTTGTTAGTAGGGACCACAACGTAGGTATAATAAAAATAGACTGTAAGTAATGTAATACATTTTAATTAAAGACTCAATAGGAACTCAACTAAAAAGAAATAATTTAAAATCACTCTCGGAACATACTTTGGCTTCTGCAGACCACTGGTGGTCCATGGACCACTGGTTGGGAACTATTGCTTTAGAATAACTATTGGGTAGGTAGTATTATTATTAGACCTCTCTTTTATTTATAATCAACTGAAGCAAAAAAAAGTCATACTACCATATTTAGAGGTATGCTCAATATACATCAAATACCATGGAGTGATGAAATCCTACATACTAGTAAATTACATTACATTAAATACCAGCCCGGTCCAATTCTACGTGCTTGTAAGTTAAGTTGCACTGAATGCCAGCCCGGCCAAATATGTCATTGATACATTGTTGCTTTACAATAACTATTGGATAGGTAGTATTATTATTAGGCCTCTCTTTTATTTATAATCAACTGAAGCTGAAAAGAGTCATACTTCCATATTTATGCAGGTATGCTCAGTATCCATCAAATATCATGGAGTGATGATAGGTCTGAAATCCTACATACTTGTAAATTACATTACATTAAATACCACCCTGGTCCAATTCGTTATTGATATATTATAGTTTTAGTATAACTTTTGAGTGCGTGGCTTTTATTAGGCCTCTGTTTTATTTATAGTCAACTTGCTGAAAAATGTCATACTACCAAATTTCAAAGTATGCTCAGTACACATCAAATATCTTGGAGTAAAGAGAGCCCTAAAATTCTACATGCTTATAAATTAAGTTGTGTTGAATGCTAGTCCAGTTAAATTTGCCCTCACTACATAATTTATATTATTAACGTTGAGCTTTCTCAAGTTTCCCTTGGTGAAGATAATGCAAATTTGCTCCAATACGCCATAAAGTAAATGCTCAATATACGCTGTAGACCCATTTGAAGAATCTATGCCATGTTTAACTATTCTCCTATTCACCTTTGTGGTGAATAGAAGAATTATTAACTCACGTTAGTGATTCGGCAACTTGTGTACTCTCCGCATCTTTTAAAGACTCAACATTCTTAAATATCACTGGCTTACATGAGGCAAACATATCTAATTCGAACAAATATTTGGACAACAACAGAAAAACAGGTCTCGATGAGAGTTTTTTTAATACCAGCGTTAAAAAAATCTAAGTGAAATTATTTTTACGAGTAACAATTTACTTGTCTTCAGACGAATTGAAAGATTTACAACCAAAAGGAAAAGATCTCTCTCCCCAATATTTGGGAATACTCTTAATATGAATACTAGAAAAGAAACCAAAGAAAAATACTTAATTATGCAATCAAATTCTTTTGACGACGAAATTATGATGTAATTTTAATTTTTGAAAACTGTCTATGAGGTACATATAAAACAAAAAAAGACACAAACGAAAGGAATTAAAAAAAATTTATTTTTTTTATTTTCTAAAACTAGAAAACCTAATTAAGTTTTTATTGTTGTTCATGTCTATGTGGCCATAATCAATTATTCACTTGTTGTTGTTTAGTCATCAATCAGTTATATGAATATGAACAAATTGATAAACCTTGGTTTGTGTTCATTTTAAGGAAATTCTAATCTTTTTAAAATGAAAAGATTTCACACCAGTTTTACGATATGTGTACGGTGTAATGCTTCAAAAGTTGCAATTGTTCACCTGTTTGTAATTTATTTGCTAAGTGAAATACTATCTACGTTCATGTACTGTCAAAATGAAACCCATTTCAAGTTTAGTGCAAGTTTTGTATCCAATTAATTAAAAACTCTTAGTCATGTTGCATGAGTATCAAGGTCAGTCGTTGTATCAGATTAACAGGCAATTTATTTATTGAAAACCTAATAAATTTATAGCAATGATGATAATGGAAACTTATTGATTTTACTTTTTATAACAAGTCGCTATTACAAGAAACACATGTATGTAATACACACACACACACACATATATATATATATATATATATATATATATATATATATTGGACGTAGAGAGATTAAATGTTGTTTTTTATAATAGAATATTTGTTAAAAGGTTATATTGAATCAAAACTTGAAGAAGAAATGGCACAGATTTAATATGGATGCAAAGTTGTTTGTCAATTTTTAAGAATAGCTCCGAATTACAAGTTCCTATAAAAATTGTTGGCTGTGCCATTGATGTTAATTTATACCAAATACTACATATGTACTAGGTTGCACGTAGGCTTCTGATTAAAAAAAGATTTGTGAAAATGAAATTTTTAGTAATAATGCTAATAAATAATATACAACAGCTACGAGCATATTGATTTAAAAGATAAAAATAAGTTGTTACTGCATCCAAGTGATTGGTTCAGCTGGAGATGTAGCCAATGTATGCCAATGTGCCAATGAATAAAAGATTATTTATAAAATAATTTTCAAAAAAATAATATAATTGATTTAACACATATTAGGTTAGATTTTAGTCACAGTTAAATGAACCTACGTGATGTAGTATTATTTCTACTTCCTTTAAGTTCTTTACCACAACCTAGGTTTCGTTGTATTACATCTTCAGGGGGGGGGTCTTTGGTAATAACCCACCTGAAGATGTTGTAATACAACGAAACCTAGGTTGTGGTTAAGAAAGTAGAAATAATACTACACCATGTAGTTTTAATATATATGTATATATATATATATATATATATATATAAGAATTGAAAATATGGCTGAAGATATTTATTGAAATTTTTCCTTCACCTGTACAGAAGCTTGTGATGGCTTTTTGCAAAGCTCTCTACAAACTATATTGCTCATCTTGATAAAGTTCTGATATATGGAAATGCCTTGAAATATCTAAAATGCTAAGCAAAATCCATAATCTCTGCGATGCAATAAGCCAAACAGTCAACATTGCTCATCACATATGTACTCAATATCAAAACATTCATATGTTTTAGGATAGTAAGTAAGATATAAAATACTAATAGATGGTGTCTAATGAAAAAGAGTAGCGGTTACCCAAAATGGTTAACAATAAAGTATCTTTTCAAGAACATATTGCTAATAATGTCAATTCCATAAAATTCGACTACTCTAGGAAAAACCTAGCTTATTTAACATTGCATACTTACTAAACTTTAGTTAACTATTTTAATTTATGAGTAATTTTTTTGTAAATAAAGTTTTGTCAGGTTTTGTCAGGCAGGTAGAGACCAATCATTAAATCCTTTTTTTTTTTTGCTCAAAATTAGTTTCCACACCCTGGTATTGGCTTAACAGGTGAGTGGGTCATCGGTTAATTTTCTCATTTTCAATTGTAAGCAAATCATCTACTAGACCATTTTCATCGCTTTTTCTCTCGCTTTTCCTATTTCAACGCCTTTCATTATAAGCAAATCATCCACTAGACGATTTTCATACTATCACACTTTGAATTTTGTTTCGAGTATTTTATAATTTTGTGAATATGTGTTGTGGGGTCAGTACACCAATAATTAATGAGAATGTTTCTCAGTTCTTTTTATAATTTGTAAAATTATATCGTGGCAGTTCATGGAGAACTGCTATTTACTAGAGATAAATTATAATGTAGAATGTTCCAAAAAGAATTGAAATGAAGAAACAAAAAGTGAGGTGAATGGATGCTGTAATTTTTATTAACTTTTTTTGTACAGTTTTTATGATAATTAAATAAATTTTACAGCTATATATATAAATATATATATATCTATATATATATATATATACATATATATATATGTATTAGTATTTATTATATATATTAATAATTATTATAACTTAAGAAGAATGGATTTATTTTATTGTAATATGTGAACACGGAAAAAATTGATCTGTCAATTGGACAGCTACTACTTTAAAAAGAAGAGACAATTAATTAGAAGCCAATAGTGTTACCAGCGCTGTAACTAAATTACATTGCAACCTTTAACAATTTTAAATGCAGTTTCACTGTTTGGAGTTCGAAGTGGACACCATTTGTGTTCATAGTATACTTTTCCCATTGACGTTTTTAATAGGTCAATAGCATAAACTTATATATTTTCATTTCATGTATTGTTTTCTATCTTAATAGGGTAACAAAACTTTTAAAAAAAAATTATGAATTTTCTTCTTTTCCTTGGTAACCTTTATATATTAATCATTACAAGTCACACTTACTAATAGTACTAAAACAATAATAGTAATAGTAATAATACAGTAATAGTAATAAAACAGTAATATAATAATACAGTAATAGTAATAAAACTGAGGATTTAAGGTAAAGCTGCCACTCTGAACTGAAAACAGTTTTCTATACATGTATATATTTCAAGATAAAATCACATACTGGCTGATGTGATTGTGCAAAAAGCATATTTGTACTCGCTTAGTTTTCACACCAAACAAACTGATTATAGCACTCACCTTTACATCGGTATATATATATATATATATATATATATATATATATATATAAATATATATAAATATACAAATATACATATTTACACACACATATATATATATATATATATATATATATATATATATATATATGTATTTATTCACATATAACCATTCAAATTTTAACTAAGTAAATGAAACAGTATTCAAATAGGATTTTTTATTCTATTAAAAGGAAAAATACAACAAAGTTATGGATTATTTTTAATAACTACTTATATCAGTGCGAGCATTGCGTCTGTGCATCTTTTGCTAGATTAGAAAAGTCAGGTTTGTAGTTGGAAATTGCCAACCTTAAAGATTCTAATTTATGGGTGTCTGTCAAGCAAGAACAGTGGAACACATAAATATGTGGAACACCAAAACACAAACGCAGTTGTTCAACACATCTTTGCAAATATGGATATTACTCGCTGGAAACCAATGTCTAGAAATCTAGACTAGAACCTGACCTTGCTTCCAGAAATATATCGCAGTGCAGGGTAATAATTTCATTTTCAAGTATTGTGTGGACCGATTGAAACGTATCCGCAAATTTTTTAGCCACTTGATAAATGTCATTATAATTAATGGAATTGTTGTTGAATGTATAACTGATGAATTCCACCGATATCTGAATTTTTTAAAATCAGTAAAGAGAATTTCGAAGTTTGACCTCACTGCCTTAATTACTGCCGTGTACTTGCCAGGAGTAAAATTGTAGGTAGGATGTTTTTCTGTATGATCCTCATGACTAGAAATTGTTGAAAATTTTTCTTTTCGATATTAACTATCATAGATGCTGTTTGACATTGGAATGCTGCAATGGAACTCATAATTTCTGCTATTCTTTTATTTTTTTTATTTTATCCTTGTACTTCCAGCTTTAATGTACTCATTTTTTTGGTTAAATCTGCCAAAAATGCTAAATCAGTCTGAATCATGCAGTTTCTGGTAATCCAACCTCTCTTCAAGAAATTTTATTATTTTATCCAATAAATCTCCAAATCTTTACAGAAACTTTCTTCAACTCAACCAACTTACGTCAATCTGCAATGTCAAATCTGATTCCTTCTCGTCTAATTGCTGTTTAAAGAGCTGACTTTAGATTTGCCTCTAATAGAATTTACAAACTTCAAAGACATATCCATTATATGTTTTGTATTTAGTCTCTTACTTGCCAGTACTTATTGATGAATTAGGTGGTGCCAGCTTATGAAGGCTGTAAAGTCTTCATCTGTCTGACAAAAAGCAATAAAATCATTATGAATACCTGTCATTGCAGAAGCCTCATCAGTTGTTATTTATACCTGTTTACACAAAGATGGCTTAATCTTGCTAATATATGCTTTGAATTCTCTGAAAATATCAAGGCATGAGTTTTTCCTTGCGAGGAAATCATACTTAACAGTTCTTCATTTATCGAGAAATCTTCAGAGACCATCCGAATAAAAACAAATAATTACTTGCTGTGCAGTAGCAGTGATTTCAGTTGACTTGTCAAGTTGTAGCAAAAAAGCAATGCACCAGGCAATGTCTCTTTGTAGTTGTTCATTTACGTGGTCACTGATCATTTCTATGTGGCGCATCACAGTACTTCAATACAACTGTGAATGATGAATAGCTTTTTTAATTTCATTTTTATTTTTCAAATTCATGAACAGTTAATCTGGCACTTCTTCAAAAATTTCCTTGACGTATTCTCTACTGGAAAAAGGTCTGCACTTTTATGTAATTTTATAGCCTGTTAATTGCGATGTCAATGCTTCTAATTTACTCTTTCTTATTTCACTGTTAGGTAGAAAGTTTGACTCGTATTTACTATGAATTATGTTTGCCATATACGTATTGCATACTAAGCAGCAACATTTTTTTTTCATTATAGCAAAGAAATAGTCCAATTTACATTCTTGGCGAAAGTCATAGGTTTTTGATGTCTTTTGAATACATCTTTCGAGGATGTACGAAAATAAAATTAAAATGTCAATAATGTAATTTATATAATAATAAAAGAAAAAATATAGAAACCTCCTACCACTGACTACCACTATTATGTAAATATATTATTCACCATAATATGTATATCTTGATATACGAATGCAGCATGAATTATATCTCATGCATTCAGGAATGATCGGCTTCCTTAATCGTACTTATGTTTACTTATTTGTACTGTTGTTAGGGATTGGATGATCGATATAACAGGTATATAAAAATAAATAACAGTGCATTAACATAATTCGTACTTGTAGTGAACAATAAACTTAACTATCTTTTTGAGGTGTTCATTTGCAATAACAACGATATGGAGAATATTTTCTTATTTTATTTGATGAACATTCGGAAACATTTCGTTCTTCATTTGAAATTCCTTCAGCATTTCTCTTTAAGCCATTATCCAAGCATAGGAGGTGCAATGTAGTCATTGTGTGGTCCTTGACATAGTGACTTCACTAGTCCCTGTCATCAACTAACAGATTGACACCCACACAAACTACCCACCCCCACACACACTACTCACCACATTGTCCGTTGCATGCCAAAGAAAAAAAGAGAGCTACTGCGTGAAAGAGAGGATAAATAAAGTCATGAAGCACCGATTGAAAAATGATCTTTACAAAAAAATCTTTACAAATAAATATTATTATTAGGTACATTAATGTTATATTCTCCTTTTCCTTGCCATTGGCTTGAATAACAGCTGCAACCAACCAGTCAGTCGCGATCAACCGGGTGGCCACCCCTGGTATATTGATATGTGTGATTTAGTTATTATTCTACAAAAAGCCATCAATGGGGGATTTTTAGGGGTTTAACATTTATATGGAAAGAAAATATTAAGTGGTTCTATTAATTCTAAACTTCACAAAAATATAAATAATTAAATACAAGCCTTATAGTTTTTTTGGAAATTGAAATGAGGGTTTAAATTTTGTAACAGAAAAAAATTGCTTGTAATGGAGTAAAATTTTAAAATAGTTTAAGTATTGTAGAATACCTAAATTTCATTTCACATCAATCGTGAAAAAACAAGCCCTTTACATATTTAGCATTTTTCCACCATCATCATTACCGACATACGTAACTTAATTAATTAACCTACCCTGACTGATGAATTCATAGCTCTAAAGCTCAGCTTGCATGTCTCTACTTACTACTTGTCATTGTCATATCGACTTTGGTGGTATTTAATGAGTTTAGTCTTATAAAGGTTGAACAAAGAAATATTTTTCAATTATGAAATGGATAGGTATGTAGTGGTAGTAACATTCAGGTTGCGTCAATTTTTAACAATGTAGATTAATTGGCTAAATTCATTCGGTTAATTGAGAATTGTTTGTATTAGTATTCTAATTTATATACCAGACATATTTATAGAAGGAATAAAGTAGACATGCTGTGATACATTTTATTTAATCTGTGCTGGTATGGTGTGAACAAAGTAAGTAGATGCTATCAACAATAAAATATTGATTTGCATATTATCATATATGAAACATACTTTTGTTTTACTCCTATGAAATGCAACAATCCAACAATTCTTATGAAATGACCTTGTATTTTAGAGTATATTAGGTAATAATCAATTAATATTGAAGATATTAAAATATAAATAAATTAAAGATATTATGAAGAAAGTTTCCTGGTAATATATAATTAAAGTGTGAACAGACATACACATTAATGAAATTAATGGCTATTTATAGATAGCATAATTAATGTGCTCATGTTTAGCAGTGACAGCTAAGTGCTTTTGTAATTTTCCAAACCGTTAGGAAACCACATTCCATTTTTACGTATTTTTATTGATTTCCTAAATTTAATACAATATTTGAAACACATTTTTGTTTTACTTCCAGAGACAATACTCATGAAATATCCTTGCTATTATGGATAGGGCTAAAACTAAAAATAATTATGGGCTAGAAAACTCTCTATTTTTAATTATTTTCAGTCACTTCTGGGTGTATTTAGAATTAATTCTGAGTGTCAATCTACATATTCTATAAAGATGTTGTCCTAGAAAATTTACAGTGCACTTTTCACGCTATACTTTATACATGCTTTTTTTGTACGGTATGAAGAAAACAACTTTGTAGAAGATTTACACGTCAATTTTCTTCTTATAATATCTATTTCAATTGAAATGAGAGATGTTTTGTGGCAAAAAGGAATTCATCTGCAAATAATGAATGCATTCAATCAAATTGATAAAAACTTTAGTATAAAATACCAGAAAGCAATCGTACATAAAACTAAGCTGAGAAGTCTTTTTGGTGTTGCCGTGTGGTTAATTTTCAATATTATTTTTATTTATATGGGCTTTATTGGTCTCCCGTCAGATATATTCGTGGCTTCATTGTTTCTCTACATTTCAGTTTTGGTATCAAATTTGGATTTGATTTATTTTGTTGTTTTGTTGGATTGTACATATTTAAGAATGAACATTGTACGTAATTATTTAAATAAGGTCTTACATAAATTTGAAACTAATAAACATAAAGAATTCACAAGCTGTGTGATGCATGATTTCCACTGTTCTAAAATAAAATATTTTTACGAGAATATTATCGACGTGCGTCGTTTGCTGAACAGTTACTGTGGCTTTCAAGTTGTAAATCTAATAAAAAATATCTAAATCAGAAAATATTGTAATGTATTTATATTAATATGAATTTCAATGTTTCAGGTTTCATTGTATTTTGCCACTGTGTTTGTGGCTTTGCTAAATACAATCCGTAAAATGCTCTTCGCAATAAAAGATAACGTAAGTGTATTTAATTTTATCAACATGTTTTCGTAAAACTAGGCTCACACTTGTCTCAAATATAATTTACAAAAAGAACATTGAACAAATATTTTCTTTATTTGAATATTTTGTATTAATATTTTGAAGCAAATTTTTTTATTTCAAAATGTTTGATCAAAATAAAGTGTTTTATGGTTTGAGTTTTTTTTGGGTTTTTTTATTGCTAATATTACTCATCTACACTGATATTATTAAAAAGAAGTGAGAAATTTTGTGTTTGCTCGAGAACATTTTTCATTGTTGCAAACCGACATTCATTGGGAACGTATAAAATATTTTTATATTAATTTTCTTAATACTTAAACAAGTACCTATAGAAATATATACAACACGGGACTCAAATAATTGCATATAATAGTGTCGTGGATAAAGTGCGACAGTGCTAAATAGTGGCACAGCAATTGTAATAGACACAGACAAATAATAACTTGCTCTACCAAAAATAGTCATATGGGTGAGGCTAAGTTGTATTACATTCTCTGCTGTGCCACATATCAACGCTTCCAGAAAGGTGGACAGTTTTGCTCATCAACAACGTGTCTATTTAACTACTTTTGTTGCTTTCTTAAAAGGGTTGTTTTGCGCAATAGCTATTTAGTTGTCTATTTTGTAAGTATATTTCTAATTCTAAGAAATATTAAACTACATACTCAATTACAATTTCTTTCGTTAATTAGGTGATTGCAGGTGAAGGTTTGTCGATAAATTTGAAAGTATAGACATAATATTTTGTACAATTTTAATATTTAACAATATTTCATCACGTCTTTTAGTTACTTCATATTTTTTGATCAATCAAAATTGCTGTCCCCTTTGGAAAGTTTGTGGTTGGTAAAGAACATTTTTTGCTTGACAAAGTTTTTGCGATTATAAGTAATAATATTAATCATACAACATTGTACATATTGTAACTTGTTACATTCGTAAATTAACGAAGGCTTGATTTTGTTTCTTATTTCAATATTAAAGATATTATGTGTGTTTTCTTAGTTATTTGGAAATTTATATAACAAATAGTACATTCTGTAACTTTTAATAGTTTAAAATATATGCCTATCATTTTGAGAATGGTGGACATGTTTGGAATATCATTTAATTCAATACACTCGGTACAACCAGCTACTCTTAACCTATTATGTTGGGTATTGATCTACTAGTTCCCTTTTTCTTTCCAAGCCTATCTGTACTTACAGTGAGGGTCAGTTAAGCCTTGCTATATAAAATATCATGACCTGGATGGTCTTGATATTTGTAATCCTTACAATTTCATATTCACTAAGTGAAAAAAGCTACAGGTAACAATCAATAACTTATATGATGGAACTATATACGAGGGGGCGTTTTTAAGTTCGCGGAATGGAAAGGTAGGCCATTAGTAAAGGTGATTAATAGAATGATATCTACTTAAGTAACTCATTATTAGTATAAATACCAAGTTTTACTATAATCAGATCATTAGTCTTTGAACTATCGTTGAACAAACAACTCAATCTGGAAGAAAGTTTGAACTATGGAAAAAATTGAGTACCACGCCGTTATATACTACCAAGCAAGGTGTTGGTTCAAACCATACTGAGAGAGATGACATCCGTTTACGGGGACTCTTGCACAGGTAAAACCATGGTTTACACGTGGCATAGTCTCTTTAAACAGGGTAGAGACTCACTTGAAGATGACCCACACCCTGGTCAGCCGATCGAAATGACTACTCCGGAAATTATTGAGAAGTATCGGACGATGCCAGACTAAAGAAGAAACAGCTGGCAGAGATGGTTGGAATATATGACGGATTATAAAGATAAAGGTGTTTCTACAATTTGAGAACACTATGTGTCAATTCTAGAGAGGTTGAAAGAAGCAATTAAAGAAAAAAGAAGGGGAAAAATGACAAAAGGTGTCCTGCTTTTGTACGACAACGTGTCCGTTCACACGAGCCGCGTTGTGCTGGTCGCTCTGCACGAGGTGGGCTTCGATATTTTGGAACACCCACCCTGCAGTCCTGACCTGGCTCCCAGTGATTATTATTTGTTCCCAAACCTTAAAAATGAACTTCGTGGAAAGAAGTTTTCAAGCGATGAAGAAGTGAAGGACGCAGTTTCAACTTATTTTTCGGGCAAAGATGAAACATTTTTTTTATGAAGGTATACATTAGCTAATTGAAAAATCTGAAAAATGTATTAGGGTAGCAGGTGAATATATTGAAAAAGAAAAATAATTTTGTATTTTTATTCCCACTCCTTATCCTCCATTCTGCGAACTTAAAAATGCCCCCTCGTGGCTGTCAATTTTATCAGCTTTCTCCGATAACTGAAATAAATGTAAAATTTGCATGTAAGCATTTCAATTCGCCTTATATATTATGTCTTTCTTATTCTTGCTGATTGTTGACTTACATCTTGAACTATTGGTATTGGTAGATGTTGGTTATTCCCAAACCATCCTCTAATACTTACCACAAATTAAGTTAAAATTGATCCAGATATAATTTTCATACAGTTAAAAGCCTAGACTAAGGGAATTAGTCATAACTTAAAATGTATACCAGTATGTTAAATAAGTCATTAATAGTATGACAATAAAATGCCTTTAAAATTTAATTCCAATCCAAATTAAAATTCACCCACAATTTATTTTAATATAACAAAATTTTGGGTCCTCTGTTCAATTGTCCATTATCCTTGATATTTAGAGAAATACTTCTAAACAATTCTAAAAACAAATACAGGGTTTTTATGATTTTTCTCTGACTCAATCTATTTATTTTAGAATAGTTTACATTGAAATGGTTAGTGTTTTTTTCTTCTTTAAATACAGCTTATCTACAATAGAGTATTTTGATTGTAATTTACATTTTACAATAATTATGTAAGTAGAAGTCAAGATGAGAAACGGCGGCCTAGTATTTCCGTCTGCTGTTTCACTCGCAATAAAATGTGTCCTTATCCTTTCAACTTATACAGTGTTCAGCCGTTATTGTGATATGATTGGTTAAATGGTCATCGCAATGAGGTGTATTAAATTTTTAATGCTGGCCTAACGTCTATAAAATATATTCGAGCATTTCGTACAGTATAGTCTCGAGTATTCTATTTAATTGTTTGTCCTTGGTTTAACTCAGTTTGTCATTGGTGTTTTTAATTATTGTACGCTAGTAGCTAGCAGTATCATTGAAAGGAATATCAATTTTTACTTATTTCTTATATAGTTACTGATATTTAAACTTGTATTCAATACACTTCTAGAAAATTTATTGTAAAAACAAAATTATATTTGAGGTTGTATTCTAATCTAACATTTTTTGAGAGTTACTTGATTACTGACTTTCTTCTTTTATATCATCCTCGTCTTTTATTTTGGGTATTACTTATTGTAATAGTAACTTAACGAACTTGTTAATAAACTGCTCAGTAGCAGTAATTCATTTTTGCAAATGGAGCACATCTCACCACTTTAAAATATCATGTTCGTCTTATTGTTGCCTAAACAATGATACATACTATCTGTCTACTTTAAGAGCTTTGCTCTCCATCTGCGAGCTTATTAAAAGTTTATTAGTTCACTAACTAGTAATTAAAAGTACTAACATTCAATATACATATCACCCAAAATAACAGTTTATTAAACAGGGGATTCCACTTTACGAATAATGTAACATTTAGTACTTCTCCAGGATTTGAAAGGAATACTTGTATATATATCGTACATAGTAGTATCTGCAGATACAAGATACTATTTCTATATGTACAAGATACTATTTCTTAAATCTACAGATCTTGCCTTCAATGTGTAACATGATATTCCATGCTAGAGTATGAAGAATTTCTGGGAGTATATCAACCAGTTAACTCTTCTGTGAATGACTATTTCTTGGATTGCATATGACTACTAGCATATCCATACAGAATACATAAAATAGCTCATTTTATGTAGACGACCTGGGTTATGTCTGTACCTGGCAATGAGCAACTTTATATACTTAGCGATTATAATAATCTAAACAATTTTCATAAGATCAATTATGTCAATATTAGAAATATCTTTTATACACCTCGTATCCGTGACATTTGTGATGAAATTTTTTGTTAAGGGGATTACAGAATATCTACATACATACTAGACATAATTACAAATCATTACCTCTACTGCAAATCAATGATATGTTTAATTTGCAAAAAAGTGCTGCAAAACGTCTTTACACTTTTGAAAATACAGAAATATGAATGATGCCATAATTCCATCATCCATGCCTCAAATGTCGAATTGGTTTGTTTAATTCCCTTTTGGAATGGATAATGCTACAGCACAGCAATATATCTAGATTAAATTCATTTATGTGTTAAATAACTTTATTTCATGTTATAAATTGTAATGTAAAAAGCATTCGATATAATTCTTGCTTCTATTCATATACGGATACATTAAAATTTATTTATAGAGATTAAATAAAAATAAATTATCAACGTACTGTCTACTTCTTGATTGATTTTAATCCTCAAGAGATAAAACTTAATAGCTATTTTAAATCTAACATTCAAATTTTATATTCTGTTTTATTACAGAAACTCGATCTCAGTGTTGAATACAGCAATACAATTTGGTCTTTTCTTTCCTGAATTCCACTGGTATTTGTATGCATATGTTGCGAGAAAATAATTGTGGAAGTCGAAGAAGTAAAACAAGTGATGTCAAAACTTAATCTCTTTGTGTACAGTGACCAAAATAATAAAGGTAAGTTATAATTTTTGTGTTTATATAAACCGTCCATCATTCCAATAATCCATTTCTTTTATACTTTAAAAATTATTTTTATGGAAACTTCATTACAATGATTTAACTGGTATACGAGTCTGCTGTGGCTGTTTTTTATTTTACAGAACACTCATGCATAATTATTACTTGATATATATTGTATCTGGAATTGTATTGTTCTCCCTTATAATACACCTTCCATTGTCAGTTGTGATACTGTTAAATCAACGTTGTAAATATTAACATGACATAAAAAAACAACAATTTGTATAGAAATGGTTTTCATGTTATTATTATATTCACTGTAATTGATCATCTGGAAATTAAGTTAAGACACTAAAGTTTAATTATATTTCACTGTAGTAACCGTAATATTTCAATTATTTTCATTTCTTTCCAGCATTACGCAAATACTTCCATGACTTGCAGGGACTTTTGGAGGAAGGTGAAATTGAAAAATTTACGGCATTACATCTATTTGATCTGAAAGTATCTTTGATCCTTGGAGCTGGTAATATTTTAGTAATGCAGGTGATAATTTTGTTGCAATTTGCAAACATAATTTGAATTGAAGTCGTAAATGTTTAAGAGTTGGGTACATATGTTTTAATTAAAATTTTAAAACATCGAACTAAAAAAGTTCATAATTTAGAAACAGTAAAAAATTTCAAGTTTCAAAGCACATGAAACATTCTCAATTTATAAAGAAAAAGTTCAAGTATGGTACGTACATATGTCGGTGAATTAAAATTTAAACAAACATACTTTTGAAAACAAGTTTGAAGGATTGTCATTGTATCGGGTGTCAAAGGCAGGTAATAAGACATATAAGCGCATAGTAAGAAAGAGGCTGATTTATTTCAATTTACTACATTTTCATAACGAAATATGTTTTCAATTTTGTCATCAGCAAAATAGTAAATAAACTATGTGTACATAAAACTGAGTGGTTTTATCAATGTCAATATTCATAGATATAATTGTTAACTTATGTACATTATTGCATATTAGTATAATGAACACAATAAGTTAATTTTTGGTATAAATTTTGCAACTACAAAATAGAAGTTATGCTCTGAAACTGGGTGTAAAATGGAAATCATTTAAAAATATGTGTAACTTATAAATGTATAAACTTTCTCTTCTTGTGTTTGGCACAGAGATGAAAGATTAGTCAGGCAATATAAATATGATTGAAATAGGCACAAATCACTTTGATGATAATTATTTGTATTCACTTTAAATTAAAGTCATTAAAATTTTAACCACAATTTCTTTGAAATAAACTTAATTATAATGATGAATATTTCGTATTATTTTTTGTCTTGCATACATATAAACGTAGTAAATTATTTGCTGTTTTTGATTACCTCCTTATTAGAATACCAAAAAAAATTCTAAATGATTTGTTTAGTTTACATTTTCATGAATTCTCATCTTGTAAACTTTGCAGTATTGTTACACACTTGAAATAATTTCTTTGATTCAATAGCCAACGATTTTGGAAGAACTCCAAAATATATTACATTTTTTCCATGGGTTAGTAACATTTTGAATTTTTCCATATATTTGTAAAGGTTGTAATAAAAATATACATATTGTTATTAAATATGATCTTAACTACAATTAACATATCAATGGTATCTAAGTAGTAAGGGTCATTAGTGTAATAGTTTCAAGAATAATAAATATATGCAATTATAATGTTGTCACCTACTTAATGATCCAAAAAGCAAAGTTTCAATTATCTAAAAGAAGTGTTTATTTTTTCAAAATCTTAGTTATATTTTCTATCTAATATTTTGTGTAAGATTTCAAAAAGCACCACTGTGATGATATCAGATTTATTATAAGTAATTCATGAAGACAAATCAGAAATTGCACAGTTTTTTCATGCGCACTTTTCAAAAAAATTAAAAATAACAAAAGGCAGAGGTATAATTTTATCAGTTTTTATTATGAATTTTAACCGTTGGTTGTCAGAAAAAGATGAAAAGGGCGGAATAGTATTTGGAACATAGTTTTTAATTACCTTCATATTTCTTGTGTCGTGCGTGAATCTCGTTTTTATATTATTACTATTATTCTTGGTATATCTCTACGATTGAAAATTGTTCCAGAATCATTTGAATAAGATTCTTCGTCAATGCAATGACAGCAGACATAAGCTATTAAATAGGGTGGAAATAAGAAAAACCTGTCTGGGGATAATGCCATCATCAAACACATTCAGTCTACTTTAAGAAATTGTCAAACTTCCATTCATGAGTGATTGATTTGCATCACTACTTAAATCGTACATTGGGTATTTACATTAACGTATATTTCAATTATATTATCTTACAGATATTTTGTTATAACATGAAAATTGAAATTTTTTTACCAACGTATTTCATAAATTCATGTTCACGTTCACAAACATTTTAAATTTGATTGATCCATATATTGAAACATGTTGCAAGTATTTCATATTATTACTTTTGTTATTAAATGCATAGTAATTTGTTATGGTATCCTTACGAGTCCATAATTTTTGTTCATATATTGACAATTTGACTTGATGTTTTTGATTGGAATATGACTTTCTCCTCAGCAAATCATGGGAAAACCTTTTTAAAGAAAGTGAAATAAACCAATTTAAAGGTTTCAGTCTTTTGATCTCTTCCAATTGTATGCCATATTGTGTTTTCCCAATATTGAGTGGAAATGATAATTTTCTGATTAATGACAAATTAATAACATTAACATAATAATATGAAAAAAATTATTAAAATTTCAAATGACATATCTATATTACTTTAAAATTTAATACATACTTCTAGTACTAAATTATTTTAATATGAAAATGATGATTCGGAATAAAATAGTCAAAGAATAATTTTGTATTATATACACGTTTATTTGATTCCCGTCATTAAGTCAGCCTCCTATGCAATGCTTCTCATTTGTGAAATAACTTTTTTTGTACTTTAAAAACTTACATATATTGGGTTATACACAAATAAATTCCATTATTATTTGGAATAGATAAATGGTTCGAATATAAGTTTTTCAGTTGTAATAAAATAAATGAAAAATTGCTCTTTTCATTATTTATTTCGTGACATAATTGTTTAATGGAAAAACATAGATAGGCATCACCAAAATTTATACGTGTCAGCTTATAAATTTAGATACTAGTGTGTGATATCACTATTGAGCATCAACTTGCATAATTTCATTAGTCAACTAATCTAAAACACTATATTTCTCACGGTACACACAGATGCAAAGACGTTCTGTTCGCCTCACTCCAAAAGTACAAAATATATTGATAAAATTCACAGTGAGTATATACAACACCGACCATGACACTTTCCAAAGCACAGTCATTAAATGTCGACATTGAAGGATCAGATCGGATGCCACATATAAGCCGAACTTGAGAATTTATGGACTTTGGGATCAAGCACTATATTTTGAATGATTTTTTGAAGTTAGTGGGGCTCCCATTCTGTAATTAGTTAATTATGAAATAACGTAGTTATGGACTGATTTTCAACCTTTTTTAAATCTGTAACTCAAATGTGAATATCTATAATTACATAAATGTGTCCCTTGACTTAAACAATAAAAATACATATATTATACAACCGTGCAAGTATTTAAACATTTTTTGTTTACCTTCTAACTAACTTTTTTATTGTTTACAGGAAAGTTATAAATACCAACCAAAAAATGTATTACACTTATGCCTGTAAAAGTTAGATTTGTTTAAGTGTAGTGATAAAATGAAGTGGACTAGAGGACCCATTTTCATATCTTTCAATTCATGAAGGCATAAGAATTTTGTAAATGTTGAAATATTACAAGATTGATTTTGATAAAACAAGTTACTATTATTTTAAGAAATTAATAAATTTATTTGATCAATACAATCAATACAGTCTTTTGTCAATACAATCAATGTAGTCTTTTTAAAGCATTCAATGAATTCAATTTATGTTTAATTATTTTTTCACATCGTCAACAAAAAACTACATACAAGGAACAAAGGCACTCAATTGTTGATTTTGGACCATTTCTTGATGCATACGATAGCCACTAACGTTTCATGATAAAAGATAATGGACCAAGTGTTGAATGCAAACATGGCAAAAAAGTATTAAAAATTCTTGGTGGTTCAACTGGAGATTTACATACCCAGATGCATGCTAAGCATATTGGTGACATGCCAGAGCAAAACTCCAAAATAGCCAGCTGTATGATATACCAAAATCTCCTACAACTGTAACCAAAATATTTCAAGAACAGAAAAAGTAAATTATAGAACAGAAAAAGTAATTATATATTAGATATTTAAAGAAAAAATTAATTCATTAAACAATTTAAAGAACTGAAATTTTAAAATCAAAGATTAACTGCTACTTTTGGTGAATAGACCAGAAAAAAAGGGTACATAAAAAAACATTCACAATAAAGGCTTAGGCCAAAACCAGTACAAAAATTTGGGTTTATTACGGACAAAAGGTTCAATGATAGCTGATGTAGCTACTCAATAGATAGAATAGCATTTGGGTGCGTTTGAACTCAATCTCATTGAAATAATTTTTCACAAGAGGCAGAGCCAGTGTAATGATTAAAATTAGTAAGAAATGTTGACAGCCACAATTAATTGTGTTGTGCCCATGGAATAGAACTTGCAGTGATTGATCTATTGTTTAAAATCTAGAAAATCTCAGATCTGCAATTTGAACCTGAATTCAAAGATACTGAAGCTGAAGAAAATATTTTCTTCTAAGTATATCAAATACCAGAACATAAATATATTAATACATTACTTAATTCATAATTTACATTTAATTATCTGTAAATTTATATACATAATAAAATATTCAAATTTAAATATAATACTAAGTGAAAGAAATCAAGTCATATAGGGATAAAAAAATTATAAATGAGTAATAATCAGGAGGTTAACGGAGAATGTTCCGACAACTCGCCAATATAATTTACTATAAGTTGCAATATATTGTAAGACTTATCAAATATTATATTAAATATGATATTATAGATAAAAATGAGGAACAAAATAATTGTTAATATGTGATAAGATTATGAAGTAGAATAATGATATAAAGAAAAATAAATACTTTTGGAAATATTAATCTGAATACGTTATCTTCATATATTCTCGAATAATATACTTATTCACCACACCTCGAATCGCAAAAGATAGTTCCAACTACAAAGCAAAATCTTATTAAAGATAACTTTCGTGTAATTTTGTTTAACCAAAATATCTAATAGATTATTTGGCAAAATCATTGTTTAGTGATATAAATATTTGCTATATTAATTTTCTGCATAAAGTTTTGAATTATTGTTTTACAATTTTTGGCCTCATAGAATCAATAAAATCTAGTTAGTAAAAAATTAACTCGCATCACTCTAATGTAGAAAATTTATGCATAATTTTTTTTCCAGAATACGCCCTCACGTAAACTTTCATCTATTGTATATACTATTAAGAATAAAGAGATCATCAATCAAATAAATTGTTTGTTCGGGAATACGTGTAACGCATATTCCTCTATAATTATTTTTTAAAATAGTTAGATATATTGAAAGATAAGTATTTACTGCATATTTGGTCATAGGCCAAGGGCTACCTTAATTTTTGATTGTATAATCTCATATCATTTACGAGTTTACCATCATAGAGACATAGCTTTGTACTGAAATGTGTGTAAATCCATTTTTTGTGTTTGTATATATATATATATATATATATGTATATATATATATACAAAAAAATTATATATATACATATATATATATGTTTGTGTGTGTGTATGTGAGTGTGTGAGTGTGTGAGTGTCTATATTTATAGCAAGTTTAATTTGAGTATTAATGAATTTGCTCGTCGACTAGGATCGCCATCAAGCAAGTTTTCGTCTTCTCTATTCGCAAGTAGATGCGTTCACACAACTTATTTGAATGAGTGTTAGACATGTTGCTTCATTCTGCAAGTGTGCTTACATTCTTTTCACAAATCCAATTAGCTCTGGATTTCATTTTCACTATTGGCCTTATATTAGTATATATAGTAAATATGATATAATAGTATATATAGTAAATATGATATATATAGTAAATGATTATATTATATTACGACCAATTTATTTATATTGATCATTATGAAAATAAGTAAGCTCAGTCTTAAAAAGAATAATTAACTTAGGTAATCTGAAATAGAGGTTGTGCAATATTCCTTGATACCAACTTTTTAAGGCCATCGTCTTTTATTTCAAGAATAACACCTACAACATTTTATTTAAGTCTAACAGGCATCTGGCGAATGCGATTTTTTTAGAGGCATCTTTCCTTTTCTTTTGGTGTTTCTCAAGATTTTTGGCAGCAATTAATTTAGTATTTTGGATGTCATTATCGAATTTTGTCATTGACATTATCATTTATACTTTCTTATCATTTTGTCATTGTCATTTGTGTTATTTCTGATAGAATCGTCATTATTAAGTATTCAGAAATCATCCTTATCTTGAATATAATATATTAGTTGTGGTGCTAAAGTCATTCAAAGACTTACTTACTTGACTTAAGTCCAATTTTAAATATAGCTTTGAAGGGTGACTGTCTTTATCTTCAAATGATACAATGTTTCTCATAAATTGTACATACCATAAGTCTTCCAACTGTTTTGTCAATTTATTGTCTTTCCACCAACAGCCAATCATATTTGCGATGTCTTGACTGACACCTTCTAAGGAGCCCTAGCTTCGGTTATGTGTGGGTTTTTCATACACTAGCTCAAGTTCTAGCCAAAGATTTGCAATTACCTGATTACAGAATACACGATACCCCTATGGTTAAAATATGTCAATTAAGTAATTTTAACGTCTCTTATTGATTCCAAAGCACGGAGCAAAACAATACTTAGTAAAATGGTCTTTGTAATCCATAAAAAAATTTAAACCTTCCATAAGATTGCATCTGAAGATTTAAAATTTTAAGTAAAGTTTATTAACATAATTTGAGGGACTGTTATAAGAGTGAAAGAAGATGTTATGTCAAGAATTGAGAAAGATTTGGATATATAAATATTGGGACAGTTTGAACATATAGAGCATGAATAAGAGGAAGTAGATGAAATAAGTATACAACGGATGATACTAATAAAACGTGTACGGTAGTTGATCAAAGACTGAATTTATTTCTTAATATTAACCTTAGGTAGGTAGTTACAAACGATACCAGATAGAAGGCGTTAGTAGTATATCAAATACATTATTTTGATATTAATTCTAACAGATACAAGTATTAATGGAAGAGTTGGAAGGAGTTGACATCAGCAAACGTACATCAATGAGATTGAGGACATTTTTAGCAAAGGCTAGCTTAGGAATACCTCATTCACAGAGCCAAATATCAAGAGTATAACGTTGATATTTGGCTCTGTTAACTAATGAGTTTACCAGTCACTAACCAAGGCTAAGCCAGTTTAATTTGATTTGTGAATTTTATTATCACAAAAAAAAATAATTTTCATTGGGCTAAACTAGTTAGATCTAACACGTGTTTTCTAAACAAATATGTTTGAAAAGCCAATGTCCATGAGCATTGCGCAAGCAATCGGCCTCAAGTTGAATGATTCTACATAAATTTTTCCTTATTGCAAGATAAATACAACTTTCCTTTCCAAAAAACTTACAATATTGATGGAAAGTGTTGTTTGCCAAAGCTGTCAATAAAATATCAGACACACCTGTGTTCATATTTTGGTGGTAAAGAATGAAGGCTGATCTGTTAGACGGTACATCTTTTTTTTCTATTGGAATAACATTGAATTTTAGTTAAATCAATGTAGATTTCTTTATGTATATATGATATTACATTTTAAGGGCCATACAAGATAAACTGAACAACAACCAATCCTCTTTCTATTAAGCAACCATGTCTCGCATTGCCAATTAGAACTTGTCAACTTTTATAGAAAAAAATATTAACGCGGCATTAACATTGTCCCCCCATATTAGCCACAAAATCCAACCACTTGGATTCCACACCGCCTTGAAAAAAAACATGCCAACAAATGTGAAAAATGGTTTTCACAGTATTTTTATAGTATTTCAGATGGTTGGCATTTTCATTTCTGCATACCTCGAAACCATTAACTTTCAGTCATATGTATTTGACTTTATAACCCAGATGGACGCCTATAATTAAGCCAATTTCTCAGAAAGCTCAATTACAGATATAGAAGCTCATTATGATAATTTTGAGCATACTTGATCAACTTGAAGGTTTTCATACAAAAATTTAATTATATATATCAGTGTAGCCCCAGCTATTGCTCCAAATGAGATTAATTCTTTTGCAGATGTAATGAATTCTGATAAGGCTACAGGACATTCTTTGGAAATTTGTACTCAGATAATCATTGCTAACATTTGTTCTCTTCCCTAGTCTATGGTTTTAAAGACAATTTTCATTTTTAAAGTTTGTAGTATTTCTTTGCACAAGGCAACCATGCCCTGCACAGTTTGCTACTTGGACATAGTTCTTTCCTGTTTACTTATTTGCTGTGCATACATAAGACTGATGAAATCATTTCTAGAGAAGATGACCGTAACAAATGACTTTCTTGTTCAAAATATTTTCAGAAGCCATCAATCTATAAAGCCACACCTAGAGCTCTTTAATAATACATTTATTGTATCTGTAACATAAAAGTGTTTGACTTGTCTGATTTTTTCATCCACCTGAATGATAATGTGTATTATTTAATTATTATGTGTTTGGTACGTGATGATTAAAAACACTGTTTTTGTGTTAATTACTAACGTCTTTATTACAAAAAAATTATTAAAATATGTTCTAAGTACTTTTATGTAGAATTTTCTATAAATAGATTTAATAGTTTGATGAGACTTTCATGGTGTATAAAATCAAATATACAAAGGCATTCAGCGAGTTTAATAGAATAATATTTTTTGTTTTCAATTACAAGATCATGAAATTAAAACAATTTTAGATATTATGTATTGTCTGATGCACTACACGTGTTTGGTTATTGTGACAATTTTTTATGAATAATTGTATCTGGAAGAAAAAGTGTTGACTGAAAAAAGCTAAAAAGTCGGCTTGAATAGAATATGCACTGACGACTACTTTTATGAGTATTTTAATAAAGAATGTCATAAATATGTGCTTATTTAATTCCAATGAATCCTTCTAAACTTTTTTCAGTACAGTTGAGATGTATTTTAGTTAATTGTAATTTATTTTTAGAATAAATCATGTATTGAAGACTTACATATTCAATTAATTTGGATAAAAATTACATTAAACATATTTTAACTTACATATTCTGATATAGAATATTGTTTTCAATATTCCTGTTTTTGAAAATAATAATATGCTTAAATTTCAAAATTATTTACTTGCAAATTTGTTTTATTTGCCTGTAAAAAATTTTTTTCATGACTATAATAATTTGTTAGTGCAATTACCTGCCTGTACATATCAGGGTATCAATTGTGTTACAGTACGCATGTTAAATATTGTTACCAATTTTATATCTTTCTCTTATGTTTATTGTGCATTTGAATATCGTTTAATTTAATTATCATTTCCTAATATAGCACTATTTGTTTATAAGTGCTGATATAAATATATAAAAATAAAATAATTTGATGTGGACTAGCATCCCGAGGCCCGAATTCGGGCAAAAATGTAAATCTACGCAGATCGCCCAAGGTTCAGATATCGGTCCCGAAATTGTTGCTCATACTCGCCAACTTCTCAAATGTACATTATTATAGCTTCCAAATTTTTGAAGCAATGTTGGATATATGTAGTACCGTATTAGTTCATTTTACTATGTTGGTGCAATGGCTAAATGGTGTGTATATATTATTGAAATCCCCTGTTAGTCGTATCTAAATTGCATATTTTTTTCTGTAAGCTGTTCATGGAACAATAATCATACTATGTTCTTGCAATATATATTTTATTATGTATAAAAATAATCTGTATTTATTGACGATTATATTTATTTCATTTGTTTTGCAATAAATATGATGTTGTATGTAGCACCAATATACAGTTACAAATATATTGTAATAAAAAGAAAAATATTTTGTACCTAGTTACAAAAAAAATTCTGTTGTGAGCCTATTTTATAACTTGAATAATAACATGATTTGATAAAAGTGAGTAATATTTTTATAGGCATTCTTCTTCAGTTCTTCATTAGCTAAAAGTTTATGTGAAATACACTATTCGTTTTCAAGAATTATTTTGTTACTCATATTGTAATTACATCGCACAGGAATGAGCAAGAGAAGGAAGACATATCAGCTTCTTGCTTCATTTCATACAAAAAGAGCAGCAATAGTAGGTCTTTTGCTGTAATGTAAATAACTTTAAGACAGTCATTTGTTGGAATACTGCACACTGTAATACTTACTGGTATAACACCCTGGTGCTTAATGGAATGTTGCAGTATTTCTTGGATGCTTTCATTTATTGGATAGCTTAGATATGGGTTTTCTGTTGCTTTTGTTGTGTCAAGATTATCAATTTTTTTAAGTAAATTAGTTTGAAAATTTTATATAATATTTACTTTTTGCATTATGGAATCATTCTAGTGTAATAGTCAAGGTAATTCTAAAAATAAATATGTGGCAGATCATTTGAATTTCAGGAACAGTGCTGATATAAAACACAATAGCAATAATTCTGATGATATAAGCAAAAATATAAAGGTATTTGTGGGGATGCACAAGAATTATGGTTGACACTTAAGTCACTCGATAGATTTCCACGTGTGTGGAAAATTCTGTTAATACTAGAGCCCAAAATATTATGACAAAGCGATGTGAAGTAAAATCCAATGCTGTAATACAAAATTAGAAAGTGAATATTTCATTTTACATATTAAAAATATTTTTACATCTTAAGAACATTGGATTAATTAATTTGAACTACTGATATTAAAAATGAGATTGAGGGTAGATCTCGCTGTTTCAAAAGATTTTAGAACTTTTTACAAGAAAGTATTGGTACTCAAGACATATTTAGAATAATTAATACGAATAGGTCAAATTGGTGGAATTTTCTGTCAAATTGAATCAATTATGATTAGATCAAATACATGAATTCTGAAAGGCAAGATGCTAAAAGATCTGATGGAATAAGAGTTGAAACATTTAGAAATATTATGGCCTAAAAATAATTTAACTTTATTAATAGTGGTTTGCGTTTTGATGATAAGATTTCAAGAATCTAATACAAAATATACATAAAAAAGAAAAATATTTTAGAATGTTTTTGGAAAACTATAAATAGGCGTATAATCAGGGATACATCAGCCATAAGCAGGTGGAAGTATTCAGCGGTAAAATTAAGTTTCAGTGATATATGTCAATAAACCCGAATTAAAATGTACTTCTAGAACATTATATATGAATAATTACACATACTCCGCCAACCAACTTACTGGACTTCTTGCACCGAGGGATAAAGTCTGCAATGCCATTGATCATCTTGTGCAACAAGTGTCTAGTTCTAGTCAACTTTTAATAATCGGTTTTTAAGTTAATCACGGTTCAAAATCTGACAGTTTTAAATTTACAGTAAGTTACAGAAGCAACAAGAAAGACACACTAAAACGTGTAAAGATGTAATATTCTCATTGCCAATTCCCAAATACTATTATTTAATTGTAGTGAAAATAGCAAAATAAATTATGTTTGTTTTTACTATATATACATTATATAATGACTCCGCTGTATACTCAGCTATTGTAGAAATGGAAACGATAAAAATGTCATCTCTTTAAACAGAACCAAAGGCAGAATGAAGCTGTCCACAATCTATTGCTTCTTGCAATGTTGCTCTCATCACAACACTGTGGCCATTAGTGGCTTTCTATTAAAGAATAAAGTTGCACTTCATTTTTTTATTGTACATTGTGTGATTATTGCTAAGTCTAAAATAACTTTTCATAAATCAAATGCTGAGAGAACTGACGTTTATAACAATATAGTCACTTTCGGAGTGATGCTAAAAAACTAGTACATGAGGGAGATAAGAGAGATTCCACAAACTGAACCACTGGAAAAAGATCCTATAATTAAATAAAATATTACGTGTTTTCATCTTAAAGGATAAAAACAAAATATACTTGTGTTATAAATTTGATTTATTTTGAGCACACCCATATCATTTGTGATTAAAGATTGTGTCGATTTTCAAGATGAAAACTAAATAATTATATAATTAATCATTTTTATCGCAATTCCAAAACATTTATTTTAAAGCTAAAATTTCATATTACTCACAAACAATTCTTCAGTTTTTGTAAAGTTAAAGAAATTAATTTTAGAGAAAAATTTTAAAAAAATTATGAAAATTTAGGGATTGTCAGTTTATATGGGTCTTAATTTTCCTTTGACTCTGTTTCATCCCATCTGTTACATGATTAATTTGTGTTTACCTCTAAGCTGCCAGGTTAAGTAAAGATGCATGTTATAATATTATATGTATATATAAATATATATATATATATATATATATATATATATATATATAAATATATATAAATACATATATATATATATATATATATATATATATATATAAATATATATAAATACATGTATATATATATATATATATATATATATATATATATAGACAAATTCTTCTTTAAATATATATGTATATACAAATTCCTATTTAAAGAAATCCTGTTTCATATTTAAAATTACTCAAATTTTTTTTTATTATATCGAATATAAGGCAAGAAATTTTTCAGAAATTGTTGTTTTCCATCATGTTTATGGTATCAACAATTAATCAATAAAGAAATAGGGGTCATGACGTAAATAACATTGAATCATAATTATATTAAGTGCAGAGACCATTTGGTTCTGCTCCTATTGTCTAAAATGATTAATATTTTATTGCACAACTATTGATTGTTCTCATTACTTTGGGGTGGAACCACAGTCGATAAAAACGTTTTATGTTCCAGTAAGTGTGGGATATAAAGAAATAAATTGGAATTGTTAAACATGGAAAAGTCTTTTGAGATTTTGTTCAAATTGGAAGCAACACTGGGACTTCATCGATCAGGAGTGAGGAAGAAACAGAGTGTGTTAGAAACGTGGTTAAGAAACGGATACCGCATGGCTATTGTCACATATTCAATATTTGCATCATATTATCTCGATGTATCCTTTACTCATGTAGATTTGGATATTATCAGGCTTTACATGAATAGATTTTATCTTGTAACTATTGACCTGTATTTGTGCTATATGCTATTGATTGAGGTTTTATTCAACAAAAATATTTATAAAGAATTATTGACGACTCTGAATGACATTGACAACAATTTCAAAATTGCTTTAAGAAAAGATCTACAGCTGACATGCAGAGCTTTAAATTGTAAAATGGTCATATTCATCTGTCTATTAAATTTAATTTATATATTAATAGATTTACATTTTGGATTTAGTTATATTTTAATGTATAGTTTTACTTATATTATGTTTTCATTATTTGAATTGGAACTATGTCACTTTATCGCCCTAATATTGTCTGTCTACGAAAGACTCCACCTAGTGTCCAAACATTTAAATAAATTAATTACAGTAAATATATCAGGCCACATGAATTCAAGAATATGTGAATTGAACGTAACCAAAAAAGAACAAATATTTATTGGTGAATTCGATGGCCACAGTTATTTTAGGTTGTTACATTTTTTTAAACAAACTGCGAAATTATGTATCTTAATCAGACGCTCTTTTGATGTCCAGGTATTATATCATTTGAATTTTTCTTTCTCAAATTAAATAAGAAGTGATAAAAAATTATATTTTTCAAATGATTGCTATCAAATATTACATTAGTATAATTTTTCTCTTTGCAGGTTTTCTTTGCCTTTGTAAATACCTTTTCTTCTATATTGTTACTTTTAAATACTTACATATTATCTACAGAATATAAGGTAAGTTTATATTAAATATTTAAAATAATACTACTTCAGTTTATTATTTAAATTTTTAAAAATATATTGGGCAAGGGAAACTTTATATTTGTAGCTGAAATGGTTTTGAGATTAGGCGGCCGCAGAAAATTTTGAAGAAACATTTTAATTATAATAGTCAGGTAGGATTTACTCTGCATTTTATTGTTTTTACTGTGTATTTTATTATTTTTATTGTCTCATATATCAATATTTTTACCCATGTCGTAATCATCAATTTTCTGAGTATAAAATGAAATTTTTTGAACATATATATTCAATAAAAAATATTTATTACTTTCAATAAAAAAATGTCTCACTGATCTTAATAAGATTTTAAGTGGAATATTATACTGAATTTTACAGAACTCTATCTAAAATGTGAGTGTATTTATACATTACATAATATATTTTACGGATTTAAGAAGTGAATGTATTACACAGCAAGTTATTTATGGCCTAAATTCAGTCATTGATAAAGGCACAGATGGCTTTATAAACACTGTGATCAATAAACATGTCTTGTTTTAAGAGAAAAAGTACAACCAAAAGACTCATTATAAATGCAAGTGAAGGAAGTCATCGAGATTGGAAACTATTTCAAGTTTAAAGCCCGTATTTCGCGCTGGTGACTTCATTGCATCTTACAGAAAATGAGTATGAGTAATTATAATAAAATAATTCGACTAATATTAAAGTAAGTGAAATCATTTCTATTTTTATTCCAGATGGTAAATGAGTTATACCTAATTGTCGGGGTGTGTTGCCTCGCAATTCCTCTAATGTCGATTTGCATTATTTGTAAAAAAATAAATGATGAAATTTGTGACTCAAAACTTATACTGAGGAAAATGATGCTTCGAGGTCAAATAGGTTGGTGCATTCAAAGTGTGTGATTCAATATAAATTTGTTTTGCCAGCATGAGTGAAAGTAATTTTAATTACATTTTCCTCAATTGTTTTATAAGGAAAAAAGAGAAAATCAAAGTAAACTTGACAAATTTTCTGAATTAATGTACAACTTTATTTGTTATGTGGGGGGGGGAGTAGCTGCCCGATATTTTTTGTTGAGATTTTGAAACTTATCTTAAAAGCAATCTTACGTAGATTCTAAGAAATAGTTTTAGAATAATTATTATCATTCTTTCGGATTATAGATGAAGTTTTTAAAAAATTCAAGTAGTTTGTGTGCTTCCCCGATAATTTCTGTGTAAATGTTAGTGACTCTTGAAATAAATGCGGGTCAATACAATTTATCACTCTATCCAAAGTACAGAAAAATTACTGAAACAGACAGACTCATAGACACATGATTGATGAGAAAAATTACTGAAACAGACAGATACTAGATAGAAACTGACATAGACAATGATTTTAGAAAAATTCTATATTTTTGTTGTGGTGACTTACTTAGCCACCATTCTGAAAACATTTTTTTTTTTCTAAATTTGTGACCAAGAATTCTTCTCTCAAACTAATTACTTCCTTTTGTGAATATTATTTTCAGGATATTAATTAATTGTATACATTTAATTATATACATATTTAATTGGACATCTGTTTACTTTTCCTTGTCACAGTCTTTAATAATATTTTCCAATGTACATATATTTCATGGAAATAAAATAAATTGCACATTCCCAGAGTCGACCCATAAGTTTGTATATATTTCATTATACCAGCAATTTGAGCAACTCCGCTTAATTTTTTAGGAACAAATAATCTGTTGCTAGTACAACTGTCCTGTCTTTGAACAAATAGATTTTTATAGAATTAGTTGCCATTCTATTCAACATAAGCTAACTGTGTTTTACAGAACACCGTGATGAGATCTCGACTGTCTACAAATACTTGCAGACAAGTGGAATTGGCGGGTTCCAAGTCTGTAACATGCTGTCTTTGGGTATTCCATTACTGTTGAGTTTTGTGGACCTCCTCACAACTTACATTATTGTTAGTTTTCAGTTTTCCGGATTGTCTTAACAAGCTCATACTTATATGCTTACATTCGTCAAATCTTAATCAGTAATTCAAGGGTTATGTAAATTTGAAAGTAGTTAATTATTAAAATAATTTACAATATTACTAATGTTACAAACTGAAATAATTTAATGGTTTAAATGAAATAATCTCTATACTTACTAACATCATACATTATTTATTGTTATTATTATTAGTATAATAAACAACTCATTATTAGTATTAAGGGAGTAACATTAAATATTTATAATTTTTTAAATTTCATTTTGGTTCTATTCTCTTATATAAATCTAATTATTATGTATACTTTAACAAGTCTTACTTCATCATCTTTTTTATTCATAGGCGTATGCCTAGATTTCAGTCGCTTATTTTTGATATGAAATAACAGTTTTCAGTTACGAACCGTTTTCTTTAAACCTTCATAAATATGTGAGATACTTGCAGAACAGTGAAATAATTATGTATGTTAAGAAATTACCATCACTTTGTTGATACAAGTCGCTCAGGTATTTGCTTGCTAGCATTACGCAACTATCTTACAATTTATGCACTATATGCTACATTTATTCTGTGTTTTTGATGTGTAGTGAACTATAATAAATAGACAACAAAATAAAAAGTACTAAAAACACTTGTTTTGGAATCTTTTGATATGAGAATGACCAAAGTAACGAGTTTTATGAAGATGTTCTTTGCAAACATATGCTGTGTAATTAAAATTAAGTTGTAGTTACATTTTGTCAATGTGATTTTTTATGTTACAAATAGTTCCCGTAAAAATGAACTATCTTTCATTGTATGTTGATGTCAAGATTGAGTAGTTAAGTTTTAGCATTTAAGAAATATGTTTCAAAATATTGTTTATTTGTGTGTTAATTTTAAAAACACAATAAAGGTGTGATTTAATGAAAATAATATTTTTTGTGTATTCGCAATTATAAATAAAGATAATCAGTAACCTATTGATAATGTCAATGTAAGTTAATATTTCTAATGGTCGTTGATTTTCAAATAGGGCATAACACACAATAAAGACAATTTGATGGAGTGACAATTTAACTGAGTGTACTAATGAATGTTTGGTCGAGGTTAGTGGCATGCATGCTTTTTTGGTAGGGCAAGCTAACCAAAAACAAAAACTATATATTGCATAAGTACATATATTAACGCAAATGGTATTAAATTGTGAACCAAATAAACACATTGAAAATCATTACATCCACGCTTATCATTAATATATTACTATTTCTCTAAATGTCCTACTATAATGTTCTTTATCAAAATTAGTCAGATTGTTGTATATATATATACTAGATTGTTGTATATATATACTCATATTAAAGACTGACCAATAGTAAGATGCTCGAAAAAACTATACTATACAGCATAACAAACAAAATTAATACCAAGAAGAGCAAAAGTCATAAAATATTTAGTAAAAATACAATAACATTAATAAAAAGCCCCAATGTATCAATTTTCAAAAAGAATATTCACTGAAACTAATCTTTCCATTAGAAAAGACTACAGGAAACATAGACATGGCATAATAACAAAAAACTTGATGAAATTTAAGTAAACAAAGAAAGCATTTAAAGAGTTGAACAAGAGTACAACATGAATACAATAATTAGAGAGCAAATCGTAAAAATCTACTTAATAATAAGTTTGCCATTTTGAGTATTATGGTTCGCAATTATTTTGTCGGGTCACATTAAGGAGCAAGAGAGTTTCTGAGAATGAAGAATTATGAAAATAGATATGTTTCCAAATAATAATCAATGGATTACTTGTATAGAAGAGGCTATTCTTTTTCACTCCTCAGAAATGTTTGGAAGTTGTTGGAAGGGAAATTACCATGTTTCAAAAATCTACATATTAGGTATTAGACCACGTATGATAAGATTAGGAAGGTTAAGTTGACTTTAGTGGTTATGAGCAAGTGGCCCCGTAATAACACGAATTTAAGTTCGTAATTAAAAAATTATTGCAAATTGGTGAATTGATGAAGTGTGTAATGTTGAAACAAAAACAGAGAGGAAAATTGTTTTCACTGACACTTCTGTCACATTTTATAGTAAAATTTAACTAAGATTATAGCACTATATAAATATATAAATATATAAATATATATATATATATATATATATATATATATATATTTATATATATATATAAAGCTATCTTAGCTTCGATAAATGATACTGTGAGTTAGTTAACAAAAAACTTTTTATTAATTTCACTAACAGTATCATTGAATAAATTGAGTTGTGCTGTAGCTCTTTAATTGTCTATTAATATGTTAAGGGATCTGATGTTTATCTTATCTTATTAAGTTGTTGAACTCACAATATTTTTGTATCTTCCAACACTGGATAAGGCACTCTCTTATATTTTTCTTTAATTTACAATATATATTGGAATAGATGTGATGAGCTTTCACAACAACGGCCAATTTCAAAAATGTCTCGCAATCTCTATAGATTTTCTAATGAATTATCTGTTGTTGTGTTGACTTGTAATTTTTTAGCCAGTACTAGCTTTACTTTTTATGGCTATACTTTTACGGCTCTTCAATATTTATTGTACAATGTAAACATTTAATAATTCGGGCTATGTCGACTTGACATTCGTCTCATGAACATAAAAACTAATTTCTCATACAGATGAGCTTTTCAGGCAATATTACATGAAAAATATATAATTTAAATAACTAATTTGAAAAGCCTGTTCAAAATTAAGAAAACATCTTTTTTAATTGTTTGTTGTGTGTTGCCTCACAAGCTCCACCATATTGAATGCGCTGAAGAGGTCCATTTAAATCGAATATAATATTTGTTTTATTTATTTTAGCTACTTTAATGTATCTAATTGATACATATGGCGGACTTATTGCCATGAAAGCAATCTCTTACAGCCAACCATAATATATCTCGCCTTCAACTTTTTAAACAGGTATATCAAAGATATTACAAAAAAAATATAAGAACAGTGTTTAGTATGTATTTTGATCAAAAATTATTGCAATTTGCATTTTTAAAACAGAGATTTGGGCAAACAAATTATTTGTTCTTTATCTGTGAACATCACACACTAGACAGTATATAGCACACTGATCAGAAAACTGTCATTAATTGTTGTTTCAAGTATAGACTAAAAAAGTTCGGTATAGTGTCACTTTTTGATATCATAATCAGATTGAACAAAGACCGTACTTAAAAATTGATTGAAGCAACAATTTTTCCTTAAGGAAAAGTGTTACTTTTCATCACATCAAGATAAATAAACTTATCAAATGTCCTCTTGTAACACTCCTGCAAATTAGTGAAATCTGTTTCATCATTTTGTCCTCTAGTAGTGGTCGACGTAAATACTGATACCAGTAAAGTTATATTTGGGAATATAAAAAAAACCACAAAAAAATAAAATTTTCATATAGTGGCGGTTTTCATATCAGGTTACAATATTTACAGTTTAACAGACATACTATGTACATTTAAACTTTTGTGTGCAAGCAAGCGTGTATGGAACCATCACGTAGCAAAGTAATTAATTATGAAACAATGAGTACAAATTAAATAAACTGATATTTTATTTACAAATGTCACGGAATACATTGCTACTGAATACAAGTTTCTTTATTCCGAAACCCAAAAAGAGGTTAAAAGGTACCACTTTAAATATATATCGATAAAATTTGACCGAATTTATGTTCGCAAATGGCCTTTTTTATTTATATTTGGATTGATTTTATTTATTTTTATATAATGATTGTTTATTACCCGAATGTGAATAGAAATAGAAGTAAACTGAAAGACCCATATCTAAATATCCTGAACAATGATCATGATATAATTTGCCTATGTCAATCAAATTTTAATGAAAGCGTATTTGACATTTCACTTTCATTTCATTTTCACAGCGTGATTTCGGATAGTTTTCTGATTACTGCTCCGAAGCCTGTGCAGATGAACACCATCCCCCACTACTAATAAATCCTGTTACTTAATTTCCTGTTGATTGAGAACTACTTTGGAAGAATCCTGATATTAATATTTCGGTCAAATTATTTTATGTATATCTGGCATCTTTTCAGGAATGCATTAAGCTTAACATAAAACATTTCTGGAGATTTTTCAATAACAATAAAGATTATCTTTCAATTCAAGTGAGCATGGAATATGATGGCTCCATATCTTCAAATGTTAACGATGTTTTGAAATGTTTCCAAATTCCTTCAGCTTTGTCTTTGAAAAGTGAGCCGATTCTAGAAACTATGCTTCAAATCTTTCTTTTCATTTCAACTCTTTGAGTGATATTTATGTTCGTAGGGAATCTATTAAAATAAAAATCAAAAGTCTCGATTGTAAGAAAGGTGCTAAGCCCGATGTGATTCCGTATATTTAAAAAAAAAACTTGTCACAACTGTAATTTTCCACTATATATTCTATTTAATAAATCAATTACATCAGGTTTATTTTCTACCAATCGGAAAACTGCTTACATCATTCTTATCCACAATGTTTTTGCTAAATTATTTGAATCTGTTTTATATAACACTTTTTATTCCCATTTTCAAATAGCTTTGTCCACCAGTCAACATAGTTTTGTTTCAAAATGTCAACAATAAGTCATTTATTAGTATATAAAACTATCTTCATAGTACTTTTGTCAAAGGGAGGCAGATAGACTCCATTGATACAGACTTTTTGAAAGCATTTGATAAGGTCAACCATTTGATAAAATAAGTGCGAAATTTTAAGGTTATGGCATTCATGGGAAATTATTGAGGAGGATTAGGTTTTATATAAATAACTGGAGTCAACTTGGGCATATCAAAGGTCATCTTTCTACACCTGCAACAATCAGCTCCAGGGTTCTACAAGTCTTGCATTTAAAACCTATTCTCTTTGTATTATTCATTAACAATGTGATACAACTACTTAGGTGTCTTTGTTTACTCTATGCAGATGACCTTAAGATCTATCTATACCACTGTCAATGATCATAAAGACTGTCTAAATTTACAACAAAACTTATTTGCAATAGCCGAGTGGTGTGCCTTTAATAGGTTATTTCTGAATGTCAACCAGTGCTTTATTATTTCCTTCATTACTTTAAAAAATAAATCTTTATTTAAGTACTTGTTGGGCTGCTGGATTCTACAACGTAAGTCCGTTATTAGACATCTCAGTGTTTTCTTCAATGAAAAACTGACTTTACGTACTAACTATGATAATATTGTTCAAAAATGTATCCAACTTCTAGGATTCGTCTTTCATTCCACTAAGGAATTTAAAAACCATCACACTTTTACATATTTATGTTGTTCATTAATCAAAAGTATCCTCGAATATGGGTCAGTTATTTGGTTTCTATACTACAAATCGCACAGTGAGAATTGAAAAATTACTGAAGAGATTCTTGAATGTTTTATGCTACAGACTTCATATTGAACGAGATTATAGATCCTATGAAATCCAACTACAGCTAATGGTTATCGCTAGTGACATACAGAATATACGCCCATCTACAATGTTTATATAAAATCATACATTCGCATGTTGGTTGTCCCTATCTCCTCTCTCTAGTCAACTTCAATACTCGACACAGATCCTATATACCATTATTAAGATTATTTGTACTACAATTTAATAAAATAATACTTCTTTTTATAACCCCATAATTTGAACGTGCCGATTGCAAAACAAATTAATATTTAAAAAGGAAATACATAATATATTATTTATTTATTAAAATCAGTATAAATAGAATCATGTTTTGTTCAGTATGTAGAAAATATTATAATTCTAAGTTAATAATTTATCAATACATTATGTAATATGGTTAATAACAAAAGTAACCCTTGAACGTATATATAAATATTCTAACCATTTTTTGCAGATATAATTAGAGTTATAGTTTAGTTTTACATTCTGTTTTGTGAGCTTATAACTTGTTTTGTGAGCCTTTCAATAAATAAAAAAATTAATTCAAATATCAGGCTGTGAATTTTATTATGAACGGGAGCAAAAAATAACCACTAGGTATCGGACGAAAACAAACTCAAACTCTCTGCAAACTAATATCAATTTGTATTGCAGATATTCATACATTCTATCACGTAAACAGTAAATTAGCCAACAGTAAATAAACTAATAGTAAATAACTTATAGGCTGAAATATCTTCTGATTCAGTATGTTTAGCATATCAAAAAAGAGAAATCACCCTTTGGAGGGTGACAATATTCAATAAACTTATCTTGAGTGAAAACTTTTCCTATAGTGAATAAATAGAAAAGTTGGTAATTGAAATAAGATAAATAAATTTGTTTATCACAATTAGTTGAACTGATCTAATTTTACATTAATTTTTATTAAAATGACCATTAATCTTTATCCAAAGTGTTATTGTATATAAAGGAAATATATATCCCATATGAAATAGATATTCAAGGTTAATAAATATATTTATAGTCCATTCAAATTGAAGATGGAATGTTTGTAAACAATAACTTTTGACAGTTCAGGTATTGCAAACCTTTTTCTTACATTCACGTTAGTAATTTACGGTGGATTTATTTGCTATTTGTGATTGAAAAATATTTTTTTTAATTAGTGTGCGTAATTACACTGTACATAGATTGCTGTGCACGTAGCTTACATGTGATGTGATGTGCACGTAGCTTATATTATATAGATTATATTTATGAGAAATTCAGATAAGTAAGGTGATGTGTTTCGAACAATTTAAAAGTATTATTGAACATATTTGGCGTTAAATTAGTAGAAATTCATTATTATACATATAAAGAAATTAAAGAAAGTAGAAATAATACTACATCACGTAGTTTCATTTAATTGTTAAAGTATTACATAAAAAAGACATATAATAAAATAATACCAAAAATTTCGATAGAAATAGTTGTTTAATTAAATGTTAAGTTATACAGAACATTATTACAAAGTAACTGCAAATACTTAATGTTTGAGTATTCATTAAAATATTTTTTTTAAACGAACTAATGTATAAAAATACACGAAATACAATAACATTTCACAGACAAAATACACTGCATACATATACAATTACATCACAATGCATTTGGGTTTCACACCGATATCCAAAGATGGTTGTGCCTAATGCTAGTGCCGGCGATGCCGGCCTTTTGCCGATATCACTGAGAAATAGTATTACAGAACATATAATATCTATTATACAATATATTAGCAAAATTTATTCATCATAAATCTATCTATTACATCGTATATCAACAGTAATTACATCGTATATGAACGATAACAATGTTCGTTCAGCCATGCCGCGGGGCTTAATTAAATGACATTGCACCAAGTAGAAATCTTTTGACATCGTTTAATTTAAAAGTAGTGTTTTTTCGCCACATATAATTTCTTTTGTGTCCAGATCATTTTGATTCTGTTTATCTTACAGTGATATGACAGCTGTATAGGTACGGTCCTTAGAAGAACATTCACCATTTTAATTACACTCGTACTTAAAAATATCACACATTTAACACAACGAATTTAACATTATTAAACACATAATAAATATATTAAACTTAATATAATACAAAATATTTTTTTGAAACACCAAAAATTTAGAGAGCTATATTGGAAAACGAGAGTACGGACGTCTCCCGCCATTACGTTGATAAGTGTTGCAAGCAAGCATTGAATATACGTTGTATAAATAAGTTGCCATACGTGGGCATACAGTAAACAAAAAAATATAATTGATCTCCTGAATCTAATGCCTTTGGATAAGAAGTATGTCATTTGTGAACGTATAAATAATGAATGTCGCAAATAATTATACTAGCTATGCGCTCGGTTTATTAAAGATTTTTTGGTCCTACGTAAATTTATATATGGCCACTTCAATACAATTGTTAGGTTTCGTGTTTGTGCAACATACGGACAGATAGATAATTATACAACCCCGCATTGGTTGTCCTCAAACCAAAGAGTAATAAGTTAGTTTTACCAGACGTACATATAAAGTTTATTGTCCGGCAAAATTCATAAGCACAAATCGGCATTTTTCTGATGATTTTTTGAAAGTACGGTGTGAAAATAATATTATTAACTAAGTCTCAAGGTGTATTGACCATAAAAATGGGTATTACATTTTTCTCTTTCTAATATATATTCAAATATTTTTCAGATTATTCGAGTATTATAAAAATGAATATAGGTATGTCAGTATGAAATAAATATTTAATTATTTGTCGAAGATTTGAGATGAGATAAATATTGCATTTTCCGCAGCCATTAACATAAATATATTATTTTTCAAACTACTTGTACGAAACAGAAACGTAGATACATGTTTTCTTTTCAGAATAATATTTCAATTATATTATTTTCTGCTTAGTACACTATGAAGCTCATAATGCGTTTTCTCTTTGTACGACTATTAAAATGCGTCATAAGGAATCACTGCGAATGCACTATAATATATATAAATACAATCGAGGCCGAGTTCCCGGGTATTAGCGTAGGGTAATTGATATTATATGGCCTGTTCGATGAAACGACCAACCAACAAATTTTACTGCTGCTCTATATGTCGTGAGCTAAGATTGGTGAGCAATTGCTTCTCGAACGTGTACGTCGCTGTATACATTTTTTTATTGGAAAAAAAAATTAAAAAGTATATTTAAACTTCAATGTATTTACCTGAGATTTTTTTTAGTACGTTGATATTTGATGTTGCAATGTTAATATTTTTAACATTTATTATGTTTTTACTGTTTTTTCGTTGAACATAATAACCTGTCGATAACATAACTTCAAATTGAATAACAAATTCAAAAATGGTGCTAAATTTAGATTCCAGATCTTTCCAGAATATGCTTACATATCTGATAATCTTAAAAATGACAGAAATATTGAAGAGATTTCAATAATACTTGAGGATCCTACGTCTGAACAGGTTCAAATAGAACTACCACCAACCGGGCCTTTAACATAAAGATCTAATGAGGATGCTTACAAAAAGACCCGCCTTCAGAGTATCTGACTGATATGTACCCAGTTGTAGAACTGCTTAATAGCATTCGGAAACATGTGCAAGCAAGTAGCAAAGGTACTCGCATCCCAAGATTACATTAGAGAAAAAAAAGAGAAAGTAAAAATAAAAATATTATGAAGAAAAATCTTAATATTGAAAAGCAAAAAATGATAATTTCATTTTCTGAGGAAGAATAAACGATAGAATTAGCAGGTGAAAATTGCGGTCCCGAAAATAATATATATGATACGTGGGATGCGATGAAAATTACTACGAAACTGAAAAAATAAAAGATTAGCTGCTATGAATTGTTTGTAAATTATGGCCGCATGTAAATTGCACTCTATTCAACAATTATTGTAATTCTTGTGGCAAGAAAATGAAGAAACAAGGAACGGAAAAGAAAAACTTGCACGAGAAAAAAGTAAAAAGTAACGGAAAAGGCAAAGGGAGAGGAAAAATGAGTCAGAAATTATATGGCCATTTTATCCTTAAATGAGCGGCAAATTTCTAACGGATTTTAACATTAAAGCTTTTAAAAAAACATTATCCTAAATTGCATATATACTTTGTAGACTACATTGAAAAATATTTTAGTAGTGGCCAAATATTTTAGTACGCCAAATATACCATAACTATATCTGCATATAAGGTAATCAAATCTAGAAATATAGCAGCGTAAGCTGACACATTGTAGCTATCTCACTCTAACGCCTTATAAAATTAATGAATAGCATATATGGTCTAGAGTCTTTTAGCGTCGAGATTTTGATTATTTTCACAAAATGTTTGAAACGCCTGACTATTTCGCAAAAAAAATGGAGGGTTGCCAATTTTTCCGTGTAAAATTTTAGAATTCGTATTAATAAAATAATGGTATAATACTTGTATTTATTACATTTTTTATAGTGAGACTTTGTGAAGTTAATATTTTGATTATGTATATATTTTAATAATACTCCGGGAATAATGCAATGAATTTTATAAATGGTTGTCAGCTGATCGAATATTATATTTGTGCCAACCATATTTTAAC
Source organism: Druceiella hillmani (assembly GCA_039881145.1). Taxonomy (NCBI): domain Eukaryota; kingdom Metazoa; phylum Arthropoda; class Insecta; order Lepidoptera; family Hepialidae; genus Druceiella; species Druceiella hillmani. The sequence goes on from JAYKKI010000013.1 coordinate 4,170,556, forward strand.
TGTCAAATTCGATTGTTTACAAACATTCCATCTTCAATTTGAATGGACTATAGTACTATATTCTCATTTTAGTATTTTTAAAATTTCTTTTCACCCTTTTCTGATTTTATTCTCTTTTTTTAAATAAATTTTATTGCTCAAGTCAAAGTTACCGAAACATATTTGTATCACTCAAAGTTTCTATCAAAATTAAGTTTCAATAATATCAATATCGCTCACATTTATATTAATCAGTGCAGTCTGCATGACTTATGACTCAATTTTTAACGTCTTTCTCCTTTTTCATGACAATTGTTACCATATTTGCCTACTCATTCATAAAATGAGCTACAATTTAATCTGGACTCACATACCAAATTTTCCGTTCTCAATATCCGGACGTAAGTATGTGATGAAATTTATCAAAATTATCACAACCAGTTAATTTGAACAGTTTGGAGCGAGTGTGGTTGCTTTTTAAGGGTCCATCCAGGTATTCATTTTGCAACATTAAAATTCCATCGGGTGTGTAAATCATTTTATGTCATTATAGTTTTAAAGAATTCTTATTTTTGATCAATAAATACAGGTACAATTTTCTTACAGGCTTCATTTTTATTCAAACTGTTTTTTTTAAGAAAAAGAATTTGTGTTAAAATTGTAAAGGGGTATTGTGATATGAAGAAAATGATTACTCTTTGGAAAAACTAATCAAGATCCCTAAACGTGTTCATTTATTCCTAAACTAATATGTTTCTTCACCATGAACAAATTGCATGAGTGTGAAATGGATGTGCAATTGATGATATATTATTATGATTATTATATTAAATTGATGATAATTATATTAGCGAGGTCTCAGTATGGACAATTATCTTTTAACCACATATAATTTATTTGTCAAGATAGTCACTTAATTTTTTAGATATTTGATTTTTAAATTTTCTTGCATAAAATTTTTCCCATAATCACCTAAAGTATTGTTTTACTAGTTTAGGCCTCGTATCCTTCCAAGCAATGATGATACTTTCAATAAAATCTAGTTATAGAAAAATTTATGTGTCACTCTATTTTTTTTGTTCAAACACAAGTAAAACTTGTACTTCATAATAAGGTATTTTACTTGGAAATTATATCCGTCATAATACAAGTAATTTCTAGATTATCTACAAGTTAGGTTATAAATCAATGAGTCATAGGAGCATAGGTACTTAATTGTAAAATCTACATAAATATATAAACAGAAACTCATAAATGTACACATGTATGCATATAAATGTATTTTTATGTGATTATGTCCATGTGTGTGCACATGTGAGTGTACATGTGAGTGCATTTGTTTGTGTGCAAAATTCAGACAAGATTCTTTTTGGTACGTTAATTCCTCTATTATATAATTAGAGCATCTGTGGTTAATATTTGAAAATTTATTGTACTGAGTTGGTAGTATATTCACAGTCCTCATTGATGTATCATTCGGATTAATTATTTAATTATAATATATTGGTCAAGCTGTTTTTGTTTCAGAAGAATATTGGAGATTTTCATTGCCATTAAAACTAGGGTCACAATACTGATATGCTGCGTTGTTATTCCAAGCTAAATGCCTCTCCACACATTCACATTTTTACGTTTCATTGACCTTATTCCTTTGGGAGAGAAATCCATTATGTTTATTACTATTATAATTTTCATTACTTTGTTTATTACCAAAGTTGAAATTTTAAGGTGACTGCATTATGTGTGTTCCCCTTGAAGGATGAAATATAACATTTTATTTACCATTTGTGGGTTTTTATATCAGGTTAGTATACTATAGCTATATGATAGATTATTCAATTATTTAAGTCTTGTATGCTGTAGAATGTATAACCCTTGCTGTAGCATAGAAATATGTATTGAGGAAGGGATGGCATACGAATAAATATTATTAATTGTAATAAATTTATATTGTATTCAAAAGTCTATAGAAACCAGCTTCATAAATTAATTTAACATCATGCATGCGTATATTTATAAATATATATATATATATATATTTATATATATATATATATGTATATATATATATATATGTGTATATATATATATATATAACATATGGTCGATATGTGGGTGGTTATACATGTAGACCAGTTATCTACGACATGACCAAGCCAGCTGTCTGACTGACTTACTTATTTACTTCTATGCTCCATACTTTATGTTTTATTTTATGATGAGAGAAAACAAGTAGTGACCTATTCCAATGATTCTTTGTTCTATCCCACTCAATTGCAGTTTATAGAAAGTTTTTATTTTTACAATGGTCTGGATATTGCTCTTGTACAATTTCAGAATTCTTGTAAAATTTATTAATGAATTATCTGAATTTGTAATACTAGTAAAACGTAAGGTTTATTGCTAATTTTAGACTACATAATCAAAACGCAAAAATATGTCAAGTTACAGAGAGAAAATATTTTAATGAACATTGAAATCCACTACCAACAATATTTCCTGTCAGCTTGAATCACAGTCAGGCGGGTTTTTGTCTTCTTCACCTGCAGGTGAATGCATTCACAGAGGATGCAGATGCTAACTATTTGTATTACTGAACGAGACGACCAAAATACAGCCTGCCAAAGTGTATAGTTCAGCATGATCTGAAATCGGAATATGTATTTCAATATTCTGCTTTGCTTGAAAAAAGCATTCAAACAATTTTTGAACAAGAAAGAAAAGCATTTTAATATTTTTCCTTTTAGTACTATTGAATCGTTTTATTTGTTGACCAAATTTATTGTATTATATCGCTAAATAATAAGAGAGCTGTGCTCTTTATCAAATTATACAAGTTTTTTATAAAATAGCACTAAGGTATGTATTTATCAATTTTATTCGTATAAATCTATAGCATTAACAATTAGGATCTAAATTGCTCTCAAATAATTTTCAATGTTTAAAAATATAAGGAATACAGATATACTCACATCGTTTTTCAAATTGTGCAAGTAAATAAAAGTATAATGCATAACTCTCACTAAAACTCTGCATGATGTAAAAAGAAGCTGAAATTTGAAATAATAATCCAATTATTTCCATAACACAATTAATTTTAGAATTCAAAATATATCAATCTATCAATAAAGTGTAGTAATATTAATATTGCATAATTGGGTGAAGTATTCCATAAAGGTGTGGATCCGTAAAGCCATAAATGAAAAGAAATGAAATGTTTGCAACAAACCTGAATCATAAATAAACCATTGAAATATCTGCACAGTTCTAAAAAAGTTGTGAAAAATATTGACAAACTGGTAATATTGTTTCCTTTAAGGGCTATATTAAAGGCTTCATTTGTACTGTTGCTAGATGTGCCGTGTTGCGGACTACCGAATATATCATCAATCGATACAGGAATTTCCTGCCTCTTTGTGTGTTCATGCAATTTATTTAGTAGTTTTATTTAATTTTAGAATATGTGATTACTCCGCTATGAATGCACTTTTAAATAAATAAATATTTATTTTTCCATATTTATGAACTTGTTAAATTTGAGTAGAACCCCCACCATGAAATTTCCGTATGTACTTGGGTATATACAAAGGTTTAAATATTTATTTTACAAAGGGTCTCTATCAAACCGTAAATCCTCAATAAATTATTGCCATTAATAAATTATTTTTTACCCGACTCATGCATTGCCTTATTTAACTACCACAAGTTTAAATATATCGTGAATTTCTCAAAAATTATAATATTGAGGATAATCGCACCACTTTTCATGTAATCTCCTTGTCAAATTGATCCAACCTTCGTTTTTCATGATTTTGGTTTTACTAGTTTCGGAAAAAAGTAGGGGAAAGAATATATTTTCTTGCACATTTTGGTGTACATCTCTTCTTGAAATTCTGAGAATAATATTTCTGGATCCCTAAATCTAGTATTAACGTACGAACCCCACCAAAAACAAGTAAACTTTTCAAATGACAACGATGATTTGTGGCATTTTTTAAATATAATGCACATACTCACACATACATATCATGCACACACTCACACATAATATAATATGTGTATTGTGTGTGTGTATTATGTGTATAATAATACTAGACTTGAATTAGATTTGATTTATTATTACACTTTTTATATGTATTACAGAGATACAATTAGCAATGGTTAGGACGTCATCTTCACACAAACGCGCCTTATCGACTAGTGATGTGCCATGACAAAAGGGACGTCACATACTCATAACATCCTCCTTATTAGAAAAAAGTTAAATTATTATACTTTTACAGCTTGACACAGTTTACAGAATTGACTAAACTCTTAACAATAACTTTTGACAACAAAGACTGTTTAAGTAATCTCGAATGGAACAATTTGTTAAACTAAGGCTCTATCTATATATATTCTAGACTTAAGTAAATTAATTAGTCCTCCACAGTCATTGCTAAGATATTTACTTAACAAAATATTAACTCTTATAAGTCTAACTGTCTTGGTGGTCTTATGACTCTTCCACACCTAGTGTGCATTTTAATTGGACTTGTATGCTCTTCAATAGACGGTGACACTGTATGTGATTTAGAAGGTGTCTTGATATTTGGATTTTTTTTAACATATCTTGAGATACAGTTTGAGGTGACTGTGGGCTCAAAATATGCTGTCTGTTTCTCCTTGCTATAAATCCATCTGACCCTTCAACAGTACAAGACCTAGGCTTGATCACATTTGGACCTTACTGTGCCTGTGATCCATGGAGTATTATATATATTTTCTTAAAATAGACTTCATCTCCTTCTTGGAATTCTGGTAATGATTTAATCTTTCTGTCAGTGTAATCTTTCATTTTATTTTTATTTTCTTCCTTAGTTTTTACATATTCTTGAAATTTTACTGTTGTATAATTGTGTAATTGTGTTCTAAGTGAACGTGACATTAACAATTGTGCTGGAGATGGTAGATTTCCTCTAGGTATATTCCTAAATTGAAGCAAAGGAAGATATGGATTTGTTCCTGACTCCTCTGACTTGGTAAGAAATTGTTTACATATCTTTACTGCCGAGTCTACCAACCCATTCGACCTTGTTATGTAGGGACTTGACATATTATGATGTATTCCCTATTCAAAAATAAAATTCTTAACCTCTTCTGAATTAAATGGTGGCCCATTGTCAGAGAATAACTCAACTGAGATACCATGTCTGCTAAAATACTTTTAAGAAAAACTTTTTTTCCTTTGCTCTTTCAAATACTATATCAAGACGCTCGTTATGCTCTTGCAGTGTTTGACCGCTTATTAAAATATGATCACTATATACTGCCACCCCTGGTATATCCCAAAACATTTCAGTCATAGTTCTGTGAAAATACTCAGGGGCACAGTTGACTCCATATGGAAGACGTTTAAAGCGGTATCAACCAAAATATGTATTAAAAGTTAGGTAAGAACTCACTTAATTTACACATCCAAAATCCACTACTTGCATCCAAGGTGGAGTAAAATCATGCACTAGCCACCTTTGCGCTGACCATGTCTACTGATGGTATAGGATAATGAGTCCTATAAATGGCCTGATTTAAATTACGGGGTCTAGACAAACCCTAATTACGGGGTCTAAACCTACCTTCTACTAAAATTAAAGAATTCAGTAGGCTCTGTGACCTTGATAATGACATCCATTTTCTCCATCATCTCAAGTTCTTGTTGAAGTCTCTGACGTAATGCAAATGGTACCTTCCTCAGAGCATTGACTATTGGCTGAACCTTAGGATTTGTACTTATGTGACACTCACCAGGAAGACAACCAAGACCGGCAAAAACAGAATTATTACATTCAACAAGTTTATTTAAATTTATATTTTGTGACTGACTTGACTGTGATGGAAATGACTGCGACTGACTTTTTGTGACTTTAGGACATATTACTTGACTTGAATGTGATTTATTTCGACTTATTTTAAAAGACAATTGTCTAATATCACTTACTGACGTTTGTATGCTTGTAGTGTCTACACAAACAACTTTTAATTATTCCAATTTCTGAGCAAGTAAGTTTACCTAGTACAGTTGGAGAATGGCAATCATAAAATTAATTTCTTTTGTCATATAGGAGTCATTAAATTGGAATTTACAGTTTAAATTTTCTTGACCTTGTACCTCTAGACTATTACCAGTGTATGCTTTAATTTCTATATCAGTTTTAGACAATGAATTTTTAGTATTAAGTGAATCATAAATATTTTTTGACATAATATTGACATCACTAACAGTATTAATAATACAATTTATTTATGAAATATTTATATATAAATTGATTGTCCATTCACTTGGCAATGACTTGGAGGACTGAATATGACCTATACACATTTCATCATAAGAATGTCAACCGTCGGGGGGATGTACACGGCATCAATTTGATTGGCATCTTCTAAATCCTCTTCTTCTTCTAATATACTCATAATTTCTTGAAAGGATAGTACTTGTTGCCAATCCATAATGTTTTAACTTATTATTTACTGATTTGTATACACTCACTTATCATTTATTGACGTCACTTTTTGTTTGCCGGTCAAAAGAAAAATACGGTATACCTACAATATGTTTTAGTAATCTAACTGACGGACTAAAAATATTTTTTTCTAAAAATTACTATGCGACACTGTTAGCTTCACGTTCTATAACCGACTAACTAATAAAACAAAAGTGCTTGTACTCTTTTAATACCGAGAACCCATTGTTTACAATAAATTTCAAACTTCAATAGCGAGCAGTGTAACAATAACAACTGACTATTATTTCTCCCAACGTTGCGCATACGCAACATTTCCTGGAAGTCTAAGACAAACAACAAGTGTAACTAGTTTTGTCCAGCAAAAGGGTTTATATCATAAATAAGATATTGCTTAAGCTTTATACAGTGTAAAAAGTATAGCTTTATTTCAATTTATATTTTTTATGATTGGATGAATCTGTCGATCTTGAAATGACTCAATTAGCAGTTTTTAAAAAATAAAACTACTATGTATTTGTATTTAAAAAAACATTGAAAAAAATTTGAATCCATTTTTTAGTTCTACTTCTCGAGACTGGCTTACATTTCATAGAATTAATGACTTATTTTAAAACAAAAAAAAATCACATTTGAAATGTTGCACTAGCGCAACGTTGGGTAAAGATGGGTTAACCTGGTTGGTTGAAAGAAGAAATAAAAACTCATTGATAATCCTAATTTTGTGCCTGGACTAAAAAATAATACTATGCAGTGGTTGGTAGATATGAGATTTACGAGTATTCAATTTATGAAAAATAGTATGCATCACTTTGTAATTAACTGTAGTCATTATAGAGCTACGTTTATGTGTATAAAAAAGCATGTACATTTGATATGTGTATAAAATTTATTAGTTGATATGTCAGGATGAGAAGAAAATTCCACACAATAGAATGACATTTTATAACTGTGTTGCTATCTTCATTAGGAACAATAATTAGTCACCAAAATAATCCGAAATGTCTATTATTTTCGTCAAGTAAGTAGATAGATTGTTGACGTCCTGTTCCTAGAATTCGGAAGATCTTGATGCAAAGAAATAATATATTCTTTTTAGACATTGTCACACTCAACAGAACAAACTATTATAGGATGGTGCAATAACGTAAGAGTGTGGCGGATGGACGGATATACCTGAGTTTCAAGACTTTTTACAGAATCTTTAAATGGTAAATGTTATGTAACACATCATTATTGTAATAAATCCAATTCTTGTCACTGGTCACCAGATACTTAGTGTCGATTAATTATGTGAGATCAACTGAACCAGAAAATTCATGAAATAATTGATTTCTGATGCAGAACTTCCTGCTCACCATAAAAGAAATCATGAATAAAACAGATTTAGAAGTGATTTGAATCCATAAATTAAATGGTGGAATGTAATAAAAATGTATCTCCCGTGAATTCAATTTAACAAAAGAAAATGGTAACAGCGTATTTTTGAGTGTTGTCAGTTAAATGAAAATTTATTATAACTAGTTAAACAAACGTGGATTATTGAGTTTACCAACAACAATTGAGGTGAGACAACCCTTTTCTTAAAGATACAAACAATAATAACAGTAGCATAGCCCCTGATTAGCATCGAAATATTACAACACAATTGCAATACAATTATTTGTACAGAATTAAGTTGAGTTTAATAACTGACGACAATAGTATTTTATTGAATGTAATTAATTAAAAAATTCTAACTTTTTCCAACTCTTGCTAACAGCCATCTGAAAAGCAAGCTGACAAATTATAAAAAAAATTGAAAGAAACATTCCTTGTGGGAAAAGTCAAAGTATTCAAATCAGGATTTCTGAAAAGAAAGAAGAAAGTGCCGATAGTTATATTTTGACTATTGGCACTTTCTTTGTATCAGTTTATTACCATTGTAATTTCTGTTGAAAATGGAAATGTTTACAAATTAAAAATAAAATAGATAGACTTCATAAGTGAAATGAAGTTTCGAATATGTAAAAGAAACGTAACGGCATTGGACAAAAAAGGCAAACTTAGCTAATTAAATTACAAAAATTTATTCTATTTAAACAAATAATATCATCAACTTATGTTGGATTAATAAGAATTCTGTAGTTACTTCTCTTTATAGACAAGAGGAAACTAAATAAAAAAACTAATAGTATTTGTGAATAAAAATATCTGTTTGCTTCAAAATTCACACTTTATTTGTCAGTTAAGTTAATTTTAAATGGTAATTATTTTATTTTCCCTATGTTTTTTTACATTATTTTGTCTGGTTAACGTACACACGTCGTTCCATTAAAAGTAATGGGACTATTATATTTGAATTAATTACAGTAAAGGTTCTTTTAAACTTCATAACAATTTTGTACGATTTTTTATAATAAAATTTCATTTAAGTAAATTACTGCTACATTTAATTTGTGTTTATTATTATTTAAAGAACTCGCATCGCAATGATTTTGTGTACATTTAGGTCTTCTGAACATTTAGGATTCCATTAAATTTTTCTATTTCATTACGAATGTAGTATTTCTATTAAACTAATTTTCATATATATTAATACGCTAAGGTTAAGATGTTACTCTCCCTTTTTAGAAAAAACCTCACAACTAATCTACATAAATTATATATCATTTTATAGATAATTGCTTGCTCTACCGGCATCCACAACTAAAAAATTTATTATTGCTATTGTTTTTGCAAATTAATTAATTATTAAAATTATATACACAAAGCAGCAATGCTGCCATCTAACGGCTCAACGTCAATATGATTGACGGTCGGTAAAATTTTTGTTTAATTTCAAATCCACTCACGTATAAATAAAGTGGCGCTTTAGCTCAATGCTTTTGATACTTGCGCCTCTATATGTCAATTTTAGTAAAATATTTGTTTGATCTGTCATCTGAGCTTCATAATGGAATAAATAATGTGAAGACTTCGCACGGGTCACGCTAGTAAATATTAATTCTTCACAACATAAATATATTTTCTATTGCACCTTCCACAAGCACAACACACGGTGCATGTTTAACAAATTATGATGTAGATTTATATATGCTAAATTTCAAGTTTCCAGGTCAAGCTGTGTCCAGGATAAATCGACAAAGAGATTTGTAATTAACATTAGAAATTTCCTTTTTTTTAAAAACAAGGAAACGTAAAAATATGAAAAAAGGCAATATAATAATTTATGGTTGTGTAGTCATTGTAATTATAAAACATAGTGACAGGCTTGAAAGATGAGAATGGCATCTACAGATAAGAAGGTAACTTAGCTATTGAATTTTGAATTCATGAAAATTACATCGACACATTGATAATGACACTGTCAATATATTATAGGTAATTACCAAAAATAAAAGTAATGATAGACCATTTGTGCGTCTGTAGTCGCTGTCTAGGTAGTTAGTTGCGTAGCACCGTGGCTTTTGAGAAAGTGACAAATTTTAATAGTGGAATATTTGTTTTATTTTTTCTGAATATCTTACCTTGCCATTTTGCTAATGTTATTTTCTCATTTCATGACAATAGAAATGTATTTACTCATAATGTGGCATTGCAAATTGTTGAACAATTTTATTCTAAAAATTATCCAACAATGATATTTAATAAGAATACAATGGGAGATGACCTTTTAAAATGGTTTTCTCACAACTATGATGGCTGCTTATTAGCAGTAGACATAAATGATAGAAAAGAATCTTCATACATGTCCTACAATAAGCATATTATACACCATGTCATGCAGTACGTTATTCACATTGACCAGGTGAAAGATTTTGAATATTTTATGTATCAAATGAGTAAAATATCATCATTTACAAACTACGGTAGATTCATAGTCATTTGCAGTGACAAGCAACAAAGTGCAGATAGTTGCAATACAGAAATGTTGTTTGCCATTTGCTGGCGATACCATCTAGTGAATGTCGTCTTTGTACATCAGACTCAAGGTGATGAAGTGAAGGTGTTAACATATTTCCCAATGGAGTATAAACTTTGTGGCAACACGAAGCCAACAATTTTATATACAGCAAAGAAATGCACCAATTGCAAATTTATTCATAATCTATTTCCAGAAAAATTCAATAATTTTAATGGATAATATAACAAAGATCATGAACTCATAGTAACAACTTTTTTTCTCCAACCTTTCTTAATAATGTCAATGAATGCTGATGGCGTACAAGAAGTTAGTGGGATACACGGAGAATTTCATAAAAGCTTATGTCAAATGATAAAGGCAACATTGAAAATTATTAAGCAACAATCTCCCGGGACATTTAATGGAACGCATTCAACAGGATATTTCAAGGACCTATTGACGCAACAAGCTAACCTTACAACAAATTTATTTCTAAATGTTAAAAATGCACACTCATTTCGTTTTGTTTATCCTCACTGGACAGCAAATGCTGCTTGGGTCTCTCCACCCATTCCTCTCCAACTTCCGTGGGAGAAGTTAATAAGACCATTTGACTTCTGGCTTAGAATTTAATTTTCAGTTGTTTTAGTAGTATCAATTGTGGTATTAGCGATATTGAAAGAAACAACATTGAAACTTAAATGGAATTCATATTTTCCAAGGAACACTTTACAATCAAATCTCTATATAAATAGCTGTGGAATATTTTTTGGACAAATGACTGCTAGACGACCGACGAAAACTGCTCTGTCTTTTGGTTTAGGTCTGTGGATATGGTTTAGTTTCTTTATGACTAGTGCTTATCAGGGAGCCCTTATCAGTATATTAAAAAGAGATGTGTATTTAACAGATTTGGACACTGTATCTGGTGCCATTAAAGCTGGTTACGAATTTGGGGGTTTGCCACGCTTAAGAACATATTTTGCTCAAAAGCCTGAGCTTTATGACAGATATAAAGAGTTAGAATTTCAGAATATTGTAAATTACATAGAACCCATGTCTAAGGGATCTCTGAAACTTATTATACATTTGCCCTTAAATTCTTTACTTTCCCTTTCCTTGATAAACAATCACACTCATTTCTTGCACGTTATTCCAAATGAAATCCAACAACATTTCTTATTTCATTATTTACCACCGAATTCACCACTGGAGGATACATTAAGTAATGCACATGCTCGTATGGCGGATGTTGGATTTTTTGAAAAACGAGAGAGAGAAATTAAAGATTTTCTTACGATGGAAACTGGTAAGCCACAATGGAACAGGGATAAAGATGAAACATTGACAATTCATCAAATGCAAGCATGCTTTTTACTTATTATTGGTGGATGTATCATGTCAGGATTCGTATTTATCATAGAGGAAATTTGGAATCAATATGGATAGTCTCGTAATAAAAAGCATTGTCCATTGGCCAGGAGAAATCTGTAATTTCCTGTTGTATTCTTTCACTCAGTAGATTTAGATTTAAATTAACCTTTAGAAGAGATTCACTCCTACACATTTTCAAACTATGTCATGCACATTGTTCCTATACTTTATGAACTGACTTATTTTCTTCTTTATATCTTCCTTCCCTAAACAGATATCGAGCAGCTGGGCAGAAACCAAAATTCTCCATTTTGGTCTTTTCTTTTACATTACTAACTGTGATGCTTTTGATCATTGAACTTAGTTCAAGTCCAAATTCCAGCATAGTAATAGAAATGACTACCCATGTGCTGATTAACAAGTGATAAGTGTTTTATTTTTCATTCAAAATGTTTCTAACTTTTTTCATTTAGGAAATATTTGTCTTGTGACTGTTATATTTAGCAATTTTACTTTAAATAGATTGATGTTGGATGTAAAGTTTTTATTTGTGTGATGTTTAATTGTAACATTTGGTAGATCAGAAGTTAATTTCAAGTATCCGTCAGAATGTAGGGGTCAGACATACTTGCTATAATTCTTACCAACATTAGAAAACATTTGAGTTAAAATCAGATTAGGTGGTGTAATTTCATGAATTTGTGTCTAATGAGTGCATGTAACGAAAAAAATAAATACACAGTATTGTCACAATAGTTGTTATTTATTTCACAAGTATTGCGCTTCCCTACTGTACGTTTACTAAAGTACAATTCAATTTTACTATAAAGTTCATATCAGTTTGGCTTTATACATTTTTGTTTCATCATTAAGTGGCCTACCATGAAAGTATATTATACCTTTTCACAAAGTTTTTATTTCATGATTGTCAATAAACTAATCTATTATTGAGATAAAAAAATTCTTTGGGACTGTATAACTTTTGAAAACAAATTGTTTAACCTATTTCTCATAAAAATCCTATTTGAGAAGTCTCATGCTATAATTGCAAGTTACATATGATAAAGTCAAATGAATTTTGGTTTAATTGCCAATGAAATAAAATAATTTCAATTGCTAAGTAATGTAATAATGTTCTAATAAGAAGTCCATTTGCTAGTGATGTTTGAAAGTCAGAAATGGAGATAAAAAGACCTACAATAAAATTCTGTGAAAACTATTTCAATTTATTGTCAAATGTTGGCATTGTATAAGAAAGTTAGTAATAATATATATATACAATATGGCACATAATTGTTTCTTGTTGCTTGATGTAATATGATTACAAAATTTTAAATTTTTTTTTAATTTATCCTCAACGTAATTCTTTCAATTCATTTCATTTTGTTTAATATTTTTTGTTTTGGTCCTCTGTTGCACATGTGTCCTTCCCTCACATATATAATAAATATAAATTGGGAAAAAGTTCAATCTCAGATTAACTCGCAGATGTGAAACCAACTGGGGATATATTCATATTCTCGTTCCCAATCCTTTACATTTACATTTCAATTCAATTTACTGTAAATTGTTATATTTTCTTTAGAATTTTCTACTTGCCAAATACCTTCACTGGTTTTTTCTTCTTTGTACAAATATGTACTTGAAAAAATTTTGAACAACTCGGAATTAATATGGAATATTATCTATTCACGTTGGCTATTACAATGTCATGGTTATTATACCAATGTCAATATCATAAATTATATAGTTTAAACTAACTGTAGAAAAACAGTGTGAATAATGTTGAATATGATCATCACATAAATTTTTCTGGAAAACACAACAAAATATTGTTAATGAGCTCATTCATTTAATGGCTTCAAAGTTCCATATACTACAGAAACAAACAGATTATCAAACTAACCTTGAAATATATAAATTCAACATGACAACCTATGTATGAAAATGCTTTTTACAGACCACATTTCCCTTTACTTGATTTGCATTATTTATGTTTTGTCACAATTTTGAACTCACAGTTATCGTTAAAACAAACGGCGTAGCTTAAGAATATGTTGCAAGTACCACCGGTTTCCGCAGTGGCCCTGTCTTTACATGAATGTTATAAATGTGACCAAATGGCTCTGATAATGGATCATTGTGATGCAAATTATTAATTTCACCTTGCAAGAATACATATTTCTTTTAGGTCATAAATGAAATGGATGTGAATGAAAATGTTTTGGCCTGTCTATTATTCTATATTTAACAATATTTTAACAGACATTAAAAAAATGGCAAAACCATGAAAAATAATGTCTATCTGAAAATATTTACTTCCGTGTAAATACTTACATGGGTATATTATTTATTCTGGTGCCTCTAATGAAAAATAACATTTACGTATTGAGCCACGACAAGCAATGTTGCCGAGACAAATACATGTCATCATTTGGTCCAGTGAACACTTGTACTCATGTTTTGAATTTTTCCAAAGAAGATATTTTAGATGGTTTGTTCAGATATATAATTTAACAATTTATTTCAAATATGAAAAAACAGCTATGTGGTATTTCGTAGAAAAATTGTTAACAGTGCATTTGCTGCATTCCGTTTTGCTACTTCTATAAAAAATGCAAAGAGGTAATGTCCCTTTAACATGATTATTCCCATATATAATGCGATGCATATAATATGGGAAGAAACTGATAAATAGAAACAGTAATGTGAGGTGTAAAAGACAGTGCTAATTATTTTCATATTTGGTCTTGCAAACAAAAATATAAACCATAAAAGATTCTTAACAATTTATAAAATTTTGATAATAGTTCTTTATATTTTTAATCAAAATTTATGTAAAATTCATTTAACTTTTCCTTTATTAAAAGATTTAATACTATGGTGACGTATTGTTAGAAGTGTTAATATTGCACATATTAATAATTATAATAGCGATAGTATAATTTTAATGGTTCTATTAGGTGTATGAGTTTGAATTTTATGTATTGGTGAGAATGCAAAAAGTTGAAAATACCAGAAACTTATATGTATTTCATGCTATTAATCAACTTCGCATTGCATAGATTTAATTGCATATATTAACCATTTCTACTCTCATGATACTTCGTATCTCTGAAACAATAAAATGTCATTGGAAAATTTGCTTTAAAAATTGTTACTCAATCAAACGGAACAGAAAATCACCATTTTAGAGTTGCTTTTTACTAATGCAATCTAAGTAAAATATGTAGTTATCGGCATCAACACTATACTGAAGTCATGACTAATAAACAAAACAATTCAGAGATTTATCAAGCAGATATTTTTATACACGAACAAAATAATCCAAAAGGACAACTAGAAAAGCATTCACTTTGTATGAAGTAGATTCAGAACTGGCTTACGATCATATGTGTATACTATTCTTTTTGTAAAACATTCGATTTATCTATTTGGTGTTCCAAGGGGGTGTTTCTTTAATCTGCAATATCCAATTTGAGGGTTTTCAACTTCCGATCTCTGTGGAAATAAGTAAAATGCAATCAATCTTTATTAAGAGTAAAATTTTAAACACTGCTTCTGATTTAAAAGTAAACCAGTAAAAAAATGATATCTATAATTGTTGGTTTAAAAGAACAGTTCTTTAAAACTATAATGACACAAAAAGATTCATGCAAACATGGAATTGTAAGGTTGCAAAATGGAGGTTATTACCTTAAAAAGCCTCATCTTAATGAAGGATATTTGTACAAGTTGGAACGTCTTCAAAATTTACGCACCTGGTACATCTTCGGCCTGAGAAAATATGATTATATTTCTGAATACAGGTCACTTCTCAAATGGCTGCAGATCCGTGATCAAATCCAACTTCATATATTTACAGTTCTTTTTAATATAATAAAAAATCCTCAGATCCCAAATTATCTTACTGGAAAATTGAAAGAATTGTCCGTTCACGGCCTTGGGCTACAATCTGAAAGTTCATTCACCCTGTTTATTCCTAACCATACCTCTTACGAAAAATCGTTTACTGTCCAAGCAGCAAAAATTTGGAATCACCTCGATCCTAACACTAGGCAAATCACGTTACTAAATATTTTCAAAGATTGAGTGAAAAAGTCCTGCCTCTCCTAAATCCTTTTCCTTTGTGTCCTTGTCCTTTCCTGTCTTTCCCATCCCAAATCATGTCAGTAGTTTGTATTCCTAATACTTTTGTACTTTTTTCTGTCTAATGTAGTATAAACAATTTTCATTGTAAAATCTCTCAACCAACTAAATTTGAATTCCAATTTTTAAGATTGACTGGAGGATATTGCTCATGTAGCAATAAGTCCGCTATATGTATTATGCATAAAAATTGATAAATAAACTGCAACCATGCTTGCACAAAACTTTTCAAATTAATTGTGGTGAATTTAAAAAATTTTGACATATTTCATCATGTTAAGTACATAGCAACATACATACAAGCCTGGGTATCGAGGACGAGAAATTGTATATATGAATCTAGAGTAAATTGTAGCTCATTTCCTAACCCCACATTTTCATAATGGTAATTATATTCATATAAACAATTCCAAAACTTGCTGAATTGATCACTGCTATGTAAAGTTATGTGGACGTGTATGCAAGGTCAGGTCACTGGATGCAAATAATTGCTATTTGTGCTACGATATGAGATGTCCAGTACAATTCCAAAAAACAGTGAAAACTTCAATTTAGCCTGAAATAGGAATATCAATTTCTATATTTCCTACAATAATGGAAAATTCCAACAATGGTTTTATTTTCTTTATGAGGAATGCATATTAGTATTTGTGCTCTGAAAGTGTTGATTTCAATACTTTTCCATTTACAAATTATAAAGGTTAGTGCTTCTACTTTGTACTAATGTTTACAATTCGTAAATGATTATGGTAGATCCTGGTGAAACGCTTTGTCTTCTGCCTTCAATCCCTCACAATATTTTTTTACAAATTTCATTTTTTTATCTTTAATAAGTTTTGCTCTCATAAGGCCTCCTTCACGTGGTTTGGTTTCAAACGATGCCCATCTTCAGCAAAATAACATAGGCCAGTTTTTAATTATTGCAAATGAGTGGAATGAGTACTCACAGATAGTTTTCACATGTTCTTTTATTTACACTGGTATTAAACATTCTTTCTTACATAATTTTATGACAGTGCGGTACTAAATTTTCCTTCTTGCCAGTTAATCAAACTTTCCCGGCGTAGTTATTCAAACATGACATTTTTTGAGGCAATAAAAAGAAAAGTAATACCTTCGTTATCTATACACAGCTAAGAATACTTCGTTTCAATTCAAGTATGTATGATAATTAGTGTGGGCAAATTAAGTATTCGACAAAATTGTTTAAACTTTGTGTATCAGTGGATTGTCATTTCGAAGGGACAATTGCAAGGAACACACACTGTGAAAAGAAAATATATTCTCCGCCCTTATTTTCAAAACCACTCAACCAAAAATTGTGCAAAAACTAGGTCTTAGAATTCATTAGAAATTCACGATTCTGTTATACCTATGAAAGATCTACCGGGTCATATATCGAAATGATGAAAAATAATATTAACATTCTTATTTAATTTAATGGAATACTTTGTACCTCTATGTATTTAAACTTTTAAGTATACCTTTGCATATATGGAATACCTGTAGTAGGAGTTCTACTCGCTTGTTATTATTTATTCAAGAATGTGTACATAGGTTAGTAATTGCATATAATAAAATTAATATAGAAATAAAAATATACTTACATCATGTTTCAAATTGAGCAAGTGTACATAAGCACAAGTCATAATATGCATGAAAACTCTGCATAAAGTGAAGAAAAACTGAAATGTTATTTGATATATTAAAATTTAAATTGTACATTTAAAATATTTAAAAGATACAGACCCTTGAAGTCAAAATATCATTTAATGAATGCTCTACCACCAGTTTACATTATGTGAAGCATTTAAAAAACTAAAATTTGTAGGTTTAAAGTCATATTTGCCACAAACCAGAATATTAAATATGTTGTTGAAATACCCACAGAATTCTAAAAAAGTAATGATGAAATCGAACAAAAGTAATGAAGAAATCGGCAATGTCTTTTCTTTTAAGGGGAATATTAAAAGCATAATGATCATCGTTGTGAATTGTACTGTGATGAGGACTACCAAATTGGTCAATTAATGAGACTGCTTGCTTGTTGTCTTTGCGTTTGAGGAAACTATTCAGTGTTTGAATTCAAGTATGAATGCTGCATGTCACTGAGAAGAAAAGCATAATTTCTAACCAAAAAGCAATTCTGCACACGTTTTGAGACACAAAATCTATGTAAAATATCAATCCAACCACTTTACTGGAATACCAATGTGCAACTGACAAAATTATAAAATATATTTTGTCAGTTGCACAATATAAAATATATCATTAAACTCATTACAACGAAGCTTCGTTTAGAATCTTCTTGCAAAATATTTTTTTCCATGAAAAAGTTCAAAAAGATATTATTAATATAATCAATTAATTTTATGGAATCATATTTTGCACAGAATATATCTATATAAGACAAATGTATTGTAAACCTATTTCCAATAATTATGTAGAAGCGAAATGGATGAAATAAAAATCATTACGATCATAAAATAGCAAAATTATGAGACAAGTAATAAAATAAAAACAATCATTATAAAACTATAAACTGTTTTAAATCATGATAAAATATTATCGTCGATTGCAGTTCTTCTGCAGATACCAATTGCAGACTGAAGGAAAAAACAGGAAGTTGGCCCTCGTTTTTAGTTATCTCGTTAGAAGACATTAAAAAACTTATTGCTCCCTCCAACAGTGACAGAGCCTACAATTGATATGATAACTGATGAGTCCAAGGAAAGTAGACGTAATTAACCAAGAAAAAAAATCCATGAATAGTCCATCATAAAAAGTTCAATGTTCAAATGTTTCGTCATTGAAATGTCTTAAACAAATGACAATTACCGAGTTAGTAACAGCAAGTAATTTATTTAAAACACCAGCACTTTCATAATATACACGCACCAATATACAAGAGTTTATTTATTAATGATTATTATAACTGTTTAGATACTTTGGTCAATATTTATTTTCGGATGCAATTATTGTGACTTTTTTCTAGAATTCCATCTTAAGTAATGTTTTCCCTTCTAAAGTTTATTATAAGCCTGCAAACTAATGATTTAATTAATAAATTAAATTTTTTATTGGCAAGTCTAAAGTTGATTCAAGAGTTTAACAACATATCACACATTTTTTCATCATATGTAATATTATACCTACAAGGGTTTGTTATTGTTGCAATATAAATCATGTTTTATATCGAATGGACGAAAATTGTTCCACGCTACTTTAATTATCAACCCTTATTCAGGTTTCACTAGTAATGGAAAGGACTCTTATGTAATTTAATAATATTTTCGTCAACATCGTAAGTCCGTCACAGCCTCACAATTTCTGAAATGTATGCATGAAATTTTGCAAGTATATGCTCCGTTTAGAGACATCAGTTGATAAGTAGCCAAGTTTAAACAAAAAAAATGTTCACATCCCATTGGGTAGATATCGTTAGACAGGTATTTTAGAATTAATTAGATATTCCATTAACAATATTTAATTTTTATTCGGGAAGGAAGAATTAAGGCTTAAAATTATGCGTAATGTGCTATGCGCAATCCTTCTGATTTTTAAAATTATGTGTTTGGAAAATGTTATGAACTCTATACACTACTGTTTTAATCAATTTTTCATATGAATTTATTTTGCATAATTTGCAACCACAATTTGAAAAGACATGAAAAACCATAATTTGCACTTGTTTCAAATTTTCATTTCATCCTCTAAAATTTTTCATGTCATCCTTATCACTAGCATCTAATAAAAAACATCATCATTTATCTTCCTTATTAACTAGTAGTAATTCTTATTATTGCTATTCGAACCTTTCGTAAATTAAAGATTTTAAATGAGTAATTTGTCTTATGATGGTGGATGGATGATTATAATCATAAAAGATGTTGCAGGTGCATGTTTGATGAAACTTTACAAATAATCATAAATAACATCTTCAATTGTTTTTCTTATTAATTAGTAGTGATTCTTATTATCACCATTCATACTTTTCGTAAAGAAAAATAAAATTTAAAACAAATAATTTGTTTTATGATTGAAGGTAGTTTCTATATTATAGACATTATTACGTAAGTGGAACTTTGATGCAACAGTGAAATGCAATAATTCGAGGGTGGCCTATTAGATTACAAGTCCATAGGAACATTATGAATTGTATACTGTGTTTTTTTTATTCTTTTTGCTTTTAAAAGCCACATATCACATATAGATAAGTTAAGTGGTTTGGACTTGAAGTAAATTATTCAAATGACAAAATGTGGATATCCTTGTTAATTTATATGGGTACATCGTTACATGACATCTTTGGAGGTCGCAACCTATGATGTTTTACTCATCTATTAAGTATTACTGTTAAATGTGGTTATTAAGTCAGGAATAATACATTGCCGCTTCAGTCTATAATATTGTATACTTACTGTGCCTTCAAACTGTGCCACCTATTTATTGACTACACTCTCATTTGATAGCTCTCGCTGTAATTTGCAATCTGATGTTGAGGTCTGTGTTCATATATTTGTTATTAATATGGTAGGAAAGGTTGAATATGATCCTCATAGCTTTACTCTGAAATATTTTGAGTATTGGAATATTACTAGAACTGGTAAACTACCAAAATTGGATGTCACATGTCCATATCGCATTCAGGTTAGCTTTATAAATAGCCATTTTACTCTTCGGAGAAAGTTGAGACATCCAACATGCTAATACAGGCTTCTTAGTTTAGAACCAAGCTGTTTATGTTTGTTCCATATATGTTTACACCAGATGAGTCGTTGTTAGAGGTGTATTCCCAGGAATTTATCGTATTTGACCTATCGTATTTTTTAATTGTATAACTTAACCACAACACAAGTCTACTCTCTGAGGAAGAATATAACATGTACTAGTTTATTTCGGTTTTCGTTTACGCACCATTTAGCGAACCACTCACAGTTGCACCTATAATTTTGTCCTATGACAGGCTGGAGACTGATTGCCCTAAATTAAGATCTTGCATTATCTTGCCATATTGTGATACCTTAACCACTTGTTCCATTTTTTATTGACTAGAAAAGACTTGTAATCTGAATCAGGCATTAAAAACAAAATTGTTAATTTCATTGGAAAAATTTGGTTTATATTTGAAAGCAACAAATTCACGAAGAATTAATTACGCATGGTATATATTCCTTTTTGCTTTTGAGCATGTTTCTTCCCACCTGTCTTCCCTTGATGAATTTTTTTTATCGCTGACGTGCCAGATTAAATAAATAAAAAAGCTTGATAAGTAAAATATATATAAAAACAAATTTTTGTATAAAAAATCATGTTTTATATTTAAAAGCAGTTTAAAAGTGTATTATATATAATTCTATACAGGGTGGGAATTTTTAAAAAAATTAATTTCTACCATTGACATTTAATATTCTAACAATTAATCATTATACCAATTATAATTCATTATATTTTAATTATATTGAGTGCAGACATTGTCAAAAATGACTAATATTTTATTGAAAATTATAAATAGTTTTCATTATTATTAGATGGAAAACATTGTCATAAATGTTTCATGTTCCAATGTGGGTGGAATAAAAGAAAATTATTTCTATTTGTTGAACATGGAAAAGTCCTTTGAGATTTTGATAAAATTTGAATCAATGCTTGGACTTCATCGATTAGGATTAAAGACGAAACAGAGTGCCTTACAAACATGTTTAAGAAATGGATACCGCATTGTGATTGTCATATATTCAATATTTGCATCATATTATCTCGATGTATCCTTAACCCCTGTAAACTTACATATTATCAAGCTTTGCATAAACAGATTTTACATCATCATAATTAACCTATACTTGTACTATATGCTGTTGATAGATATTTTGTGGAACAAAAATATTTATAAAAAATTATTGACTACATTGAACGAAATTGACAACAATTTCAAAATTAATATTAGAAAAGATTTACAACTAGCATGCAAAGCATTTAATTTTAAAATAGTCATTTTCGTCTGTTTATTTAATTTTAATTATATCTTAATAGATATGTATTTTGAAACTCGTTCAGTCCTAATGAATAGTCTTATTTATAATATTTTTTTATTGTTTGACCTGGAACTCTGTCACTTTATTACCTTGATATTATCCTTGTACAAAAGACTCTACATAGTGACCCGACATTTAAATAACGTAATTATAAAAGATGAATCTAGAAATGAGAATTCAAGAGTATGTGAAACGATAATACTTGTTGGTGAATTTTACGGATGCAATTATTTTAGGTTGTTATATTTTTATAAACTATCTGCGAAATTATGTGTTTTAATTAAGCGATCATTTGATGTCCAGGTATTAATTTTCATTTACCTTTCAAAAACTCGTTTTTTTTCTCTCAATCAAATGTTCTTAAATGTCAAATGAGTATAATTTTTTTTACAGGTTCTTTTTGCCTTCGTTTGTTTCTTTACTTTTGTAATGATGTTTATAAATACTTTTACTTTGTCCACAGCACATAAGGTAAGCAACTATTGAATATGTCAAATAATCTTATTTCAGTTTGTTATCAAAATAATAAAAAATTAATTAAGAAAGATGTTTTTAAATACTTTTACTGTTACTAATGTAAAAATATTGTAACTGAAAATGGTTTTGGATGATGTTATTGGGAAAAATACCCAATTAAAATTTAAATACTGTAACATATGATTTTTGAGATGAGAGTTGCACAGCATACTTTGAATTTTCCTGTTAAATACATCTTCCATGTGGTCAAATAAATGTATATTTTAAGATCTTGGAAATTTCTTGAAAATAAATTTCAAATTATACAAAATTCTCCTTGAGTAAGAGCATAAAGAAAACTCTATTAATTTTTTATACAATTTGTTATTTTTACTGTCCAATTTGTGTCCATTGTTCCTTATGTCAGCAATTCTTCTCATTATAGAATTAAACTCACCGGATAGATGGTTTCGACAAAAAAATCTTTATTAATTTCCTATAAAAAATATGTCTTATTTATCTATAATGTATAATACATAACATATTATATTTCACATAGCACATTTCATATATTTCTGAAAAGTATGTACTTTTATTTATGGCCTGAATTCCCTGTTGTTGATAGAGACGCACTTGGCTTAATAAAGAATACCATAATCGATTCGTGTGTCCTATTTTTAGAAGGTTAATGTACAAATGAATGACTTACACAAATATTTGTTATCAAAATCACCCAGGTTGCATGCCATTATAAATTTGAAACCCATCGGTCACAGGAGTATTACGCAATTTAACTATAGTTAATTAAATTAGTGATATCACTACATGTTACCTAACTCTGCTAAAATTTAAGTGAGTGAAAACATATATATTTTTATTCCAGATACAAAATGAATTATACTTAATTGTATGGGTGTGTCGCTTTGCAATTCCTTTGATGTCAATATGCATTATTTGTAAAAAAATTAATGATGAAATTTGCGACTCAAAACTTATATTAAGGAAAATGATGCTCAGATGTCAAAAAGGTGAGTGCCCTGGAAACATATAATTCAATACTAATTTGTTTCGCCAGCATAGCTGAATGTTATTTCAATCATGACTGAATAAAAAGTTATCAACTTTTAATTAAATTTATAAAGTACTCAATATTAAAACACATTGTTAAGATTAGAATACTTTATGTGTAATTTTTACAATCCCTCTTTTGAATGATAAACAGATTTTGAAAAAAAAAACGAGTATTTTGTTTGCTCTCTCAGAAATTTCCATACCAGTATTTTTGAATGTCAACTTTTTACATTGTGCGAGTCGATATGATTTAATCCTATGCAAATGTTAAATTTTTTTTTTTTTAGTTTTTGAGAAAAATAGCTCAGACCGACAGATGGATGTTTAGTTATCTTGTAAATATTCCATGTACGTATTCTCTTTCTAGTTAGAGAGCCTTAAAATCCTGTCAAAAATTGAGTTGTGATGACTTGTCTAGTTCTTCGAGATTTTGTTATTATTTTAGACATAATAACCAAATGTGAGTCACTCGAAAATTACCTCTTTATTTTTATATTATTTGAAACGTCATATGGCCAGTATTCTATCCAATCGTTGCCACCATGACTACACAATTAGTATTATTCTTTTTGATAATTACCTAAGAACCCTGTTTTATATAGAGAAAAAAATTATTTTCACGAAAATTTAAAGTTTATTTACTAAATAATATAAAATTTCATTTATATAGTTCTTTAGTCTTTATAATTCTTCAGGATCTGGTCATTCTTAATTTCTGGACATTACTAGCTTGTGCATACCACATCTGACTTCTATGTGACCTGGTTTCCAGTGACTCGTTCGTTTAATTCCAGTAGTCCATTCTATGTCACACTTTGGTTATCTTCTCGCTGGTTCCGAGACAGGCTTATTTATAAATGGTGATTTTTCAGCCAATATTTTTTCTTGAACCGCTTTATAGGACCTTGAACCTCCAGGGAGATTTTCAAATTTCTTATTGTCTTCATCAAAAATAAGTTACTAATGCAGTCAGTTGGATGTGTCACTTTATCAATTATTTTATCCTCTTATGATGTTATCTAGCTTCATATCCAACTCATTTTACAATGGAATTGAAACTCTTCTGGGAGGTTGGTTCACAGGCTTGATGTCAGGCCTCATCTCCAAATGGTATTCACCTTCAACACATCCCAAAGTTGGTTGTTGAAGATATCCTTATAGTTTTCCAGTAATGGTTTCTTGGCCCAGGTGTCCAAAACAGCACACAGGTAAGCTTTGATTTTAATGTGTTTCAATCGTTGACAGGTTGATGCACTCAATAATTGTCTGACATAACTAGTTGACAATAGTTTCAGCTCTACCACTCAGCCTTTCAACTTGCCTGTTTGCATTTTCATTACTTAAAAAAATCTATTGCCTTCTCTTCTCTGTATCTGTTTTTTCATATTTCCTTCTAGAATACCCAAAGTCAGTTGATCATGAATCAGTGCACCTATCATATCCTGAAAATTACGTGAACAATTTATGCACACCACAAATATATTGTTCAATATTTATATTAACATCCTGTTGTTTCATTAAAAATTTAACAGTCATAGGTAATGTGAATGATGTGCTGAATATGATACGACAAGGCAGCACTAATTGTTTTTGTATGATTATTTGTCAACCAGACTGTCAATTTATGTAATAAATTTAGTAATAATAATTATAGTGGACTTTCAGATATGTAATTAACAATTTATCCTAAAATGTTTTTATTAAAAATGTTGGCGTTATATAAAATATGACAAATTATTCAATTCGATATTTTTCTTCCCACAATCTCCACAATATTTTCTGGTGTACACTTATTCTGCAGTAACCAAATAATTACACACAGCTCAATATTGTAGAACAAGCATTCCGCTGCTAATGCAAGCGTTTTTTCCTTGAATAAAAAGATTTCTATAGAATTAGTTAGCATTCTATCTAATACATGTTACTCATATTTTTACAGAAAACCACTACGAGATTGCTACTGTCTTCAAATACCTGCAGACAAGTGGAATTGGCGATTTCGAAGTCTGCAACGTGCTGTTGCTGAATATTCCACTTCTGTTGAATTTTGTAGGTCTACTTGCAACTTATGTTATTGTTAGTTTTCAGTTTTCCGGATTGTATTAAAAAGTTCTTATTATATGCACATTTTTATCGAAATAAAATTTGTATTTTATGATGTATGTACATATGATATCTACATAATATACATTTATTTATTTTATTTTATACTCATTTTTTATTTCCAGTATTACACATTCTACAGAAGTTGGGTAAACCAGTATATAAAACTTGACAAAATAATTTATACAAAAATAGATATGAAATAAAAAATATAGATTAAAAGAAAATTGCGTAGCTATATATAATTGAAAAAAACCTAATGTAATTTATTAATTAATGGTATTTTATTAATTTTATGATATTTTCGTATAGTTATTGTGCATATAAACATGTTTTTTAAACAATTTTGACATTATAACTTGGACCTAGCTTTTTCTACCTTATGATAAAGTGTCGAAGATTTGTTCCTTGTATATTGATCCCTTTACGGGTTGATATTTTTCTGTGTTTTGTAATGAAACATACTGTGTATTATAAAATTATTATGAAATGGACATTTACTAGAAATTTGTATCAGTAAAGAAGCAAGGGAAGGAAATAAACATTTTTAATTTTTTTCCTTTAGCATTGAATTTATTTTATTCGTGCCAAGATTTCACTCCCCTACTTTGACATACAATTATTTTTGTAGATAATTTTCTTTAAAACTATGTAACATTCTTGCAGAAAAGCAAAATAATTATAAATATTAAGAATTTACATGAATTCGGCGCTACAAGCTTCAAGGTATTTGAATAACTTGTTAACATTACTCAGTTACAGTAAACCGTATGACTTTCATATTACATTCTATATTTTCTTTATACTGTGAATTAAGAGATAAATAGTCAACTAGACAATAACTTTTAAAAAACAGTTATTTTAATTATTATGTTTTCACAAAACATGGAATAATAAAGTCTTTTAAAAACAATCTCCGCACACGAATAGAGCTCCACTAAAATTTTATTGTATGTGATACTTTGAAGATGTGATCAAATATGTTCACACAAAAATGTATTGACTTTAAATGTATTGACTTTTATAGTGTGTTAATGTCAAGGCTAAATAATTAAGTTTTTATGAATTATACGAACGTTTCAAATTTGCACATATTAATTATTTGTGTTGTAATTTTAAAAGCATAATTTTATGGAACAAAGTTTTATGTTTCTCATTCCCGATTATAAATTAACATAGATAAGTAACGTCACATTAAAATTGGTGTAAATTAAAATGTTCAAAATATTTTTTTTTTCATTTCGGTACTGTAATTAATAGAAGCATTCACTTGCATGAAATGTATTTATCACACACATTTTTTCATACATCATTGTATTGTATGAAATAGCAATAATCAATTAAAATAAAATAATCCATTAAATTTTTAAAACCTACCACTACTTCCTAAAAATTATTGAAAATGTTTTGGAATCCGTTATCCATGCATTAAATGAACTACAACAAAATAAAACTTTTTTATCAGAACTGAGTGTGCCAAATGGTGATCCATGGAGATGCTTCAAAAATATTTTAGCTTGGACAGAAGAACCTACTTTATCAGTACCATTGAAGTGAGACTCCAGTTAAGATTAAATATGTATTTTCAAATGGTCAGTATAAAAATAACAGTTGGTATAAATTTTCTTCATAGTACCATTAATAAATACCAAAAACAAAAGTGAAAAAACTGATCATTGTAGTAGTATTTGAAGATTTAACAGGTTATCTGATCCTGTGAATGCGTAAATAACATCGCTTTGAGGAATGCTGAAGCAGATTGAAAAATGCGAGTACCCAGTTGAATAACAAAATATGTTTCAAATTGACTAATGCTGTTCTGTAATTATTTTAGATGTCTCATGGATGTTATTGATAATTTTTTCTTTAACGGGAACAATCTTTTTAGTTAAGTGCATATCCCTTAGGAAGGTTTCAATTTTTAGGAATATGGTTCCCGATTGAATTCATTTACCAGTTAATGTTCAATCATAAAATTTATATTAACTTTTAAGACTGCAGTAGAAAAAATAGTCTCCTTCTATTAATTGATTCTCATTTTCCTTCTTTCTGAACCCCAAGATACTACATGTTTGCCTGTTTGTCTTTTTACATGTATGTCTGTTTTTCTGCCAGTCAGTGTCTACCTTGCACTTATTCATACATAACCCAATAAAATTATATAAAGAAGAAAAAACAATACATTCATCTGATAAGTAAAAGTTAACCTAAAAATAATTATAATCCTAGTTATAGGCCTTTCCACAGGATTTTTTTGTGAATTATGTTGAAAGAAAGTATTTTTTGAAGGATTTATAAGTAAAATTATATTTTTTATTGGTTTACGAGATTATTTTGTTGGTTCAACAATTTGTGTTTTGTCACTAAACGAAACCTTTGTTGGTAAAATAATTATAATAATAAAAACTAGCAATAAAATTCTAATCAATTTCAACACCAGTTTCCTCCTAAATTGTTATTGAATATAAGAAAAATTTTTCATAATTCCACATACATAAGATATATATAATAATTCTATTGAAAAAATATTCAAGTATCTGAAGAAATAATAAAAAAACCTTTCTAAAAGTAGCATTTGATGCCCTATTTATACAACAAGTGTTTTCATGGTCTAGAGTGACACTATAAATTTTTAAGAAATTTTGGAATCAATTTCATTATATTTTACAATCAAGCTATAGCACTGACATTATATTTAACTCAGGTAACAGCAAAATTACAATAGTGGCTTCTGTAAATAGCAACCTCACTTCATATTCACATAAAATTAGTTTGTAGTAAAATTGTATAATTTTTCATAACAAAATTATTATAATAGAATACGTTGTCATACTTTTCAAGTGAGAAAAAGTGAGATCTTGTTATTCTTTCTCTCTCATCATCTCACTCTTCACTTCCCTCAGAAATTCAACCACAATGTAGGTATATTAATAAAATAATTCTTCGCATTCAGTTTTTAACAATTTTGTGTATACAATCACAAATAAAACATACATTGTGGATTTGACCATTTTGAATTTAATGAAAACCCAGTTAGTACTAATTATCATGAACGCTCCAAATATACAAACAAATATGCCAATAATAAAAAAAGTTTTTCAGGCCAAATAAATAGCACTTTAATATAAACAAAATGTAAACTCCATGTGCTGAAATGTTTATGTTACTAACCTTAGCAAAGCTGCAACAATGTGCGAATGTAGTTACGTGGCTATTTTCATATCTATCTCAGATATTTTTGTATATTTCATGACATTCATGTCATGTCATTCATGACATTCTCTTTAAATTAAAATCGTATCAGTGTATTCCAAAGTTTTAAAAATATATATATTGTGGATATCTGGTTTTGAATATATAAATTTGGTTTTGAATAGTAACTAGAGTAAAGAAAAACACAATCCACTTATTTCATGTTACGTGTCCTGTCACAAATAATCATAAACAAAAATAATTAAAATGAGACATTCACAATTAAAACTGTGTTGCGTTCTATCGATTTCACAGTATATTAATAACAATGAAATGAATTAAATAAATCGAAACATTGCATATGGCTCGGAGCGTGAAGGATAATGATGTTCCTTTCCAGTAAGCCACTTATTGTGTCACTGCAGAAATTTCAATTTTACAGAATCCAAAAGAGGAATATATAGAGCCCTGCGGAAATACTCTTCAGCCGATTGTGATTCTCCTGACCCTATTCGGGGGCAATTAATTTCCATGTCTAGTTTCTCAGCTACTTCTTTAGTCTCTACAAAAAGCTGAATTTACGAGAATTAATCAAATATTAATTGGACTTTTGTTTTAGAACATTTATTGGTACAGGAAATAAAATTTGAATACATTTTATTTTTCTGTATAATCTCCTTTTTTATTCACACATTTTTACCACCGAATCCGAAGTTTATTAATTCCGTCATCAAAGAATGAATAGGGTCGCTTCTGTAACCTGTGTCCGAACGTTTCTATATTTTGTCGTCATCAAAGTGATGACCTCTCAATTCTTCTAGTCATACAGCAACAGATCGGGACTGTAAGGCAGATATTCTAGTGTTTTCCAATGAATTTTGTCCAATTTTTCTTGGGTTAATACAGCTGTGTGTGGCCGAGCGTTGTCATGGAACAGAATACATGTCTCGCCTTTTTGTCGATAGGCCAGTTTCACTTCATCAAGCAAGAGATGGGTCTTGGTTTTCTCATTTTGCCCTGACTCTCGACTATAGGAAAATGTTTTGTTGCAGTTGTAGACTTGGGTCATTGAAAGCATTTCTTCAGCGAACTGTGCAGTTAGTCGATGCAAAATTTTGGCAGATTTTGCTTCCTCCCATTACAAAAATTTAATAATAAGCCATTGCTCAACAAACATGTGCACCTCTTGCTCAGACATGATACTGGTCAATCTGCTCTGGTGAGCCGAACCATTTTACTCCTCTTCACTTTACATCTCAACTTACATCAGAAAGGTCCGGTGAATATTTGATTTGAGGGGAATGGGAAGGGGAAGGGGAAGGGGAAGGGGAAGGGGAAGGGGAAGGGGTTAGGGGAAGGGGAAGGGGAAGGGGAAGGGGAAGGGGAAG
The DNA here is from genome assembly GCA_039881145.1 of Druceiella hillmani. Taxonomy (NCBI): domain Eukaryota; kingdom Metazoa; phylum Arthropoda; class Insecta; order Lepidoptera; family Hepialidae; genus Druceiella; species Druceiella hillmani. The sequence continues at coordinate 4,200,689 of JAYKKI010000013.1, forward strand.
GGGAAGGGGAAGGGGAAGGGGAAGGGGAAGGGGAAGGGGAAGGGGAAGGGGAAGGGGAAGGGGAAGGGGAAGGGGAAGGGGAAGGGGAAGGGGAAGGGGAAGGGGAAGGGGAAGGGGAAGGGGAAGGGGAAGGGGAAGGGGAAGGGGAAGGGGAAGGGGAAGGGGAAGGGGAAGGGGAAGGGGAAGGGGAAGGGGAAGGGGAAGGGGAAGGGGAAGGGGAAGGGGAAGGGGAAGGGGAAGGGGAAGGGGAAGGGGAAGGGGAAGGGGAAGGGGAAGGGGAAGGGGAAGGGGAAGGGGAAGGGGAAGGGGAAGGGGAAGGGGAAGGGGAAGGGGAAGGGGAAGGGGAAGGGGAAGGGGAAGGGGAAGGGGAAGGGGAAGGGGAAGGGGAAGGGGAAGGGGAAGGGGAAGGGGAAGGGGAAGGGGAAGGGGAAGGGGAAGGGGAAGGGGAAGGGGAAGGGGAAGGGGAAGGGGAAGGGGAAGGGGAAGGGGAAGGGGAAGGGGAAGGGGAAGGGGAAGGGGAAGGGGAAGGGGAAGGGGAAGGGGAAGGGGAAGGGGAATGTTCATAATTTTACTGTCCGGCTACATAATATTTACCATACTTGTTGTGTGTTATTACATAATATGTATGTAAAATATTATGTTGTACTTAATATTTTACATACTTGTTGAGTGTTCTGTAGTGTTTGGGGAATGCCAAGCTAGTGTGGATGTTTTAGGGGTTTGCTTTCTACATTCAGATTTCCAAACTCCTATTCTTTTCCGACTCCTTCAATTCCCTTCAACGCCTTCTTTATAAAGCTAAAAATTAGTAAAATATATTTAATATTCATGTCCAATACTCCCTACCAACATTAGATCTCTGTCATCAATCCAATAAACATATTTTATACCCTGTGACAGAATATGTAAGAGAGACCTACATCACAATCTAGTTATTTTAAGGATATATGAGTATTATATATGCAAATATGTATTTATGTGTGTACCTGTATTTATTTTTACATGTATTGTTGTAGTTATGTTGTATTCAATTTTCTTTTCTTTTATTTTTTGCAATGGATCTTATTACTGACAAAGAAAAAATGATAGATATCTGTGGAATGATTTAGTCAGTGTAGCTGAAACTTCTCTTACTTAAAGGAGAATGGAAACCACTTAGAAGAAAAAGAATTACTGACGAATATTGTTCTTATTTTTTTTTAAATGAAATTAATTCAGAACTGTGTTCCTAAAATTTAAACCTTTCTAAGGGGTGCATGTGTTTATACTAAAAATAGATTCTGTTAAAGAAAAAATTAAAAATAATACCTGCAAGATATTCAGATCAAATACAAAGTAGTTTTAGTAGATTTCAAATGTAAAGATATAAACTCGTCATTAAAGCATGGTGTTATCTATACTTTATTATTCCGCTGGTTACATGCTTTTTTTAATATATTTCAACATTCTTCAAAGCAATGCAGTGCACACATTCGTAGGGGTAAATAACCTATAAAATATTTAAATATTTGTTTTGGGTCAACTAAATTTATATTTAACGCTGCATGCATTAGGTATAAATTGAAAATGACGAGTTTTTTGCATTTATTTAAGTTTTTACTAATGATGTTGTCAAAATATCCATAGTAACTATCATTTTTATACTGATGATTTGAAAATATATATTTATTTTTACATGGAATCTTGTTTCAATTGTATTGGTAAGATAATTTTATGAGTCCATACCTAAATATAAAAGTATCAAGTCAAACTATTAAGAAACATCTCCATGTATCACTACAACTATCCGATGTACTAATGGAGTATGCCCAGTTCTGTCAAACTGTTTTTATTGTGAGTTATGGCCAATTTGACGATCAGAGACTAGCAGAAGAGAGACTGTTACAAAACAAACATATCATGCTGTATTTGTTTAACAGCCCAAAAAACAATTCATTAAAATAACTGAAAAGGTTTTCAAGATATTATTAGTAAGATAATTTAAAAGATTGTACAGTATCCATTCAGTTATTTTAATGAATTGTTGGTTGGGCTGTTGAACAAATACAGCATGTTATGTTGGTTTTGTACACTTGAATGCTACTATTTATATCAGTAAGGAAATTAAATTAAAAATTGTTTTTAACATTTGTAACTTGCATCAGCGTTATCAAGAGGTTACTGGTTATTTTTATTTACAATCAGAAATACATACAAAACTTTATTTTCATTAAATCACACTTTTATTCAATTTCTAAAATTACAATACAAATAAATAATATTTTCAAACACATAATTCATAAAAGTTAATTTTTAATTACTCTACCTTGATGTTAACATACTATCAAGGTTGATTCAGTTTCGTGTTAACATTTTGCTACACAAAAAGACCACATCGTCAAAATGTAATTTACAATAAAATTTTAGCTACACTCTATGCGAATACAAAGAATATTTTTATACAACTATTTGATACATCTCTCGTGAAAAGACATCAAGACCACTGTTTTTAGACTTTTTATTTTGTTGTCTCTTTCTTTAGTTCCTAACACATAAAAAAGATAGAATATATGTAACAAATAGGGCATATAGTAAACATAGTTGCGGAGTGCTAGCTAGCGAATATTTACACATAATTATTTTAGTTTTTTTTTCAAGTATTTCACATATTTATTAAGGTTTAATAAAAATTTGTTTGCAAAAGTTATTAAGTATCAAAAATAGAGGAATGAAATCTTGGCATATGTTTATGAATAGAAAAGATAGTGAAATAAAAGACATAAGGTATGCCTAATAATTTTATATAAATATGAAAGTGAGATATAAATCAAATTTATTAAATTACAAATATTTAATGGCATGTGTATTATTACCTTAATACTAATAATGATGTTTTATTAAACACCAGAAGCATTTACAAAAGAGAGTATTTAATTTAATCGAATAATATATTACAGTTTCTAATATTAGTAACATTGGAAAATATTAGTAACAACTATTTTATTCTTGAACTTAATGTTGATGTCTTATTTGCATAAGTCTTAAATTACTAATTTGATTTTGATAAACGTAAGCCTCCAATATAAGCTTGTTAAAACAATCCGGAAAACTGACAACTAACAACAGTGTAAGTAGCAAGCAGATTCACACATTCTAAACAGTAGCGGAATGCCCAGTGACAGTATGTTGCAGACTTGGAACTCGCCAATTCCACTTGTCTGCAAGTATTTGCACACAGTTACAATCTCCTCACAGTTTCCTGTAAAATACAGTTTATATTGGATGGAATTGCAATTAATTTCATGTAAACCTATTTGTTCAAGAGTAAGATATTTGTGTTAGTAGCAGAATGCTTGTTCCTTTAAACTGAGATGTTCAAATTACAGGTAAAATAAAATGTATACAAACTCATGAGTCGACTTGAGGAATGCGTAATTTATTTGATTTCCACAAAACAGACGTACGTACATCAGAAAATATTATAAAGATGGTGGCAAGAAAAATCAAATAGATGAATATCTAAATAATGTGCCAAAAATAATAATCAAAATTAGCCTAAGAGATGATTTCTCTTCATCTGATTCATCTTTTTGTAAATTTGTTACCAGGAATATTTATTCCTGGTAACAAATTTGCAAAAAGAATGTTTTTTAGGATTGGGATTAGATAAGGTCTTTTATAAGGTGATTCAGGTGTCTGTCTGTTTTAGCCACTTTTCTCAAAAACTGTTAATCATAATCATTAAGTAGAATCTTGACATTGGATAGAGTAATAAATCATATTGACTTGCATTTATTTCCAAAGTCAAAAGTGATAAAATAGGAATTATTCCAGAACCAAATTCAAAGTACCCCATTTTTTTTATTTGATATATATTTCATAAGAGTGATAATAATAATTCAAAAACTATTTTTTTAGAATTCATATAAGACAGTTTTAAAAATATGGTTAAAAATGTCTACAAAAAATATCTACATCTCCCTTTTTCCCAAGGCCGATATTGCTACAGTCAATGTTATTTAAAAGAAAACACTGTAACTAGAAATTTAAGTAAAATTAACTGTCCTATTAAACCGTTAAATTTATATATGTGCTTAACCTACATGTGTGTGGTGTGGCACATTCCTAGTGCGAGTTCCACTCGTGCTTAATGAATTGTATTTTTCACTGTACTTTTAGATCTTAAAATACATTATGACTTTGGTAGTAATTTTTTAATTACACACAGTTATATTTTAATTAACAAAATTTATGAAAACCTTAAAAAAAATTCTGTGTCATGACAAAAAAATCCGAAATTGTGTGATTTTCAAGGGAAAAAAGTTAAAACAATGAAATACGCTTCAGGAAAACTGAATTTTTACAACTTTTCTAGTTTTGTTTGGAAGACAATTTATACTAAACAATATTTTTAATAGTTATAAGAGCTACAAGAGAAGTTATAAGAGTAGAACCAGCTCTTCACAGAAGGCTGAGAAAATTTTAATGACGATGTCCATCCTGGACGTCCCAGCACATCAATAACCAACAAAAATGTTAAAGCAGTGAAGAAAATTGTTATGGAGAATGATCGAATCACTATTAGAGAAGTTGCTGAGGAAGTTGGTAGGTAGGTTGGCTTATGCCATACAAATTTTTCCGATGTTTTGAGCACGAAGCATATGACAGCTAAATTTGTTCCAAAATTTCTAAACGTTGACCAAAAGAGCCATCGCATGAGCATCGCTCAGGAGCTGTTGAATGACATCAACGACCATCCAGATTTGCTGAAAAGGGTCATAACTTGTGGCAAAACATGGGTATATGGTTATGATGTCGAAATCAATGCCCCATCATCCCAAAGGAAGCGACCCAAAGACCCAAGACCGAAAAAGCTTTTCATTTCGCTCACTACTTTCTTCGATTATAATGGCGTAGTGCATCATGAATTCTTGCCAAAAAGTTGTACTGTCAAAAAGGAATATTATCTTCAAGTCATGTGCTGTTTGCATAAAGCAATAAAAGAAAACGCCCTGATTTATGGAAAAACCACGATAATGCACCAACTCACTCGTATCGTCATTGCTGGTTCATAATTTTTTGACCAAAAACCCCACCCTAATCAAGCCAGTATTCACCAGATTTGGCTCCCTGTGACTTATTTCTGTTTCCAAAACTGAAAAGGCCCTTCAAATGACGACGTTTTGCCACGAATGAGAACATTAAGACCGCATTGCTGGAAGAGTTTGACGCCATACCAAAAAGCGCATAACAGAAGTCTTTTGAGGATTGGATAAAGCGCTGGTAAAAATGTGTTTTATCTGATGGGGATTACTTTGAAGGGGACAAAGTAGATATTTATGAATAAATGAACATTTTTTGAGAAAAATAAAAAGTCACAGTAGTTTTTTTTTTTGAACAGCCTTTGTATGCAAATATAAATTTTAGAAGGGCTAATAAAGTAATCAAGCTTTTTTTGAATATTATAAGTCTTATGGATACCAGTTGAGAGCGCAGGGATGTCAAAACTCTATTAAGAATTACATATGACAATAATACACATTTCCAAGAATATTGTCTAAAATGTTCACAAGTCGAACATGTTCAGCTCATCATAATATTCAAAAACTTCTAAAATCAGAACAACAAGAAACAAAAAAACAGAAATACAATTTAGTGGAAAACTGTTGCAATGATTCTAAATCTCACAGATTTTAAAGAAATTCAGGAAATGTTTCCACGTTTCTGAATTACAATTCATGAATGATTTTTTGTTTGAATATATAAATATACTATGCAATACATTTGAAAAAGTAAAAATAATATTTATCATTAATTAAAGAGAACTACTGTGAACCCTTCAATATTTACATGTGCCCAAGCGTATAATTAACACTCGTTGTGTGAGATTTACTCACAATTAACTGATTTGATTCATAAAGCAGCATGCTACTTTTAAATAATTTTTTTTAATTCCATAAATGATTTACCTATATAAATATGTGTATATATCAATATACGTATGTATATTAGCAAGTACATTAACACATCAATACATGAATGTTTATGTATTCATGTGTATATGTTTAACTTGAAAAAGGTCCAAACTCTTCAAAAGTTCTCCTTTTCAACTTGACAATAGAAGTTATTAGACAAACATACAAGTAAGATCAAATATTAATAAATTTACTTTATTGTTCTTCAACTTGAGTATTTATCATCTTGCTAGCTTTAACAATAAGTTACGTAATCGTTAGTTTTTATGGATATCTACTTTGAATGCGTCCATTCTAGCATAAAGAGTTAAATTGAAATAATTGTAGATAGGGTTTGAAAATTGATAGTGAATGCTTGCAGATTGAATTATTATTTATAATCAAATTGTTTAATATGGATAGACACACACTCATCAAAATACATAATCAATATGGAATAAATTAAAATTTTACTGTAAATAAAATAGGTATTTCATAAAAACACTTTTGCGCCAAAAAAAACCTGCTCCAAATTCATAAGAAGAGCATTAATTTTTACTGACTCTGTTTCTAATGTGTTTTACCTGTTTCCAAACTCAATAATGACACTCACACAGGTGTGTGTAATGTGGACAATCAGAAATTTTAGAAATAAACTGGTGCAAAGAAGTAAAAGAAGAAAAAACCATACATAGGCTCTATTGTACTTAACTTCTTGCAAACAGATTAATCATGTGTTATAGATTTTACTTCAGAACTTTATTTTCATTCAAAATAAAAATATTTTTAATACTTTAACTCATTTATGTTAGACACATCACAGTACTAACAGTTGCGCATTTGTTAATAAAATATATCGAAATATATCATTATAAATATTGTGAAATACCATTCACCACAGCATTATGGAGAAATCATTGAAAATACGTTCCATTTATACAAAAACACCAAGCTAAAGCCTCACTCACAGTCACATTATAAGTGAAAAGACAATTTACTGCATTCTATACATGGAGCCTTTATAGCACTGTTGATATACTTTACAGATGGAGTCAAGAAACAAAAATTAAAATATATATGTTACAATAGCTGTCTAATATAAAAACAAAATTGTGTGATGGCCGCGGATGTGTATAAGAATGTATTGCATATATTTAAACAAAACAGCCTGGGCTATAGACCTTATAAACCAACAACTTAATGCTCTAGTCAAAAAAATATATATGCATATCGAAGGGCTGTGGCTAGAGATATAATAAGACTGTTAAAGAAAAATAAAATGAAAGAGAGGAATAACAGAAAGAAATTAAATATTATATGTCAAAGTGTGATTGCTTGTAACATCTTCCATCTGAATAGAGTTATTGTTCATAGAGAAGTATCATAAGATCACTTATACCATTTTATTGCTTCTGATAAATTAATCAGTTCAAATAAAGTTATCCACCTCATTTTCAGTTCCATTTTTGTGTAGTGAACCATTACAAGACAATTGTACATGCAGTATCGCCACAGTAGTGGACTCCAGATGACCATCTTCTGAGGCATCGAGGGTCGCACTTGCTTTACCCAAAACATTGATCCTAGAACCAAAATTGAATGCTTAGAAGCATTTGGCTTCTTGTCCAGGCTACACTTATACTAACTCCACAAAAATATATAAATGGATCTCCAAAGCAAGCCTCTATCAAACAAAATGCAACAGATAAGAAGAACAAGCTTATAGCAGACAATCAAACAAAACTAAGTTGTTGGAATAGGTATATTGTTCAAAACGACCAAATAAATGAAATACAAATGCCACTAAATTACAATGATTTTCAACAGATCTACGTATTCTATTATAAAAGAACTTAAGCAACCTTAATCGAACTTAATATCAAATTTTTAAGATATTATGCTTATTTTCATATTTTCAAGGCAACATTGCTTATGTCACCTGCATTAATATTATTCTAAATAACTAATTTATCCCTACCACAAAGTTTCTTGTTACAAAGTACACCAAATTAGATCTTCATAAAATATTGAATACTAGCTGTGCCTACGACTTCGTTCACATGTAATTAGAAAAAGGAAAGTGTGGTTTTGTTTTTTCTCTTATATGTTGCTCCTGGGTACATACTATTACTATAACAAAATTTTATCAAAATCCGTCTAGTGAATTTTGCGAGATATCTGCTCAAATTAACATACAGACACAAATTATAAAAAAAGTTTTTCTGTCTTCTATCAATAACTTTTTTAAAACGTTTTCATTATACGGAATTCACTCTCTTACAGTGTTATTATAAGTATAGTTCATTTACGACCCACACGTATTACTGACAACCTCATACACACACATTCCATTAGTTTTTGTGTTCACTTTTGCATCACCGGCCTTGTCAATTAGTAACATTGGGCAACAGCTAACTAACTCCAGTATTAATGTCCAGTATTATTACAACATTTCTAAAAATTTGGTAATTCGAACGTCATTACTGTACACGGTTTATAATCCTTATATAACTATATAGTGCTGGTACAGGGATTATTAGAAGCAGTTTTATACACTATTATATGGGTGCTTAACAACTATATAACAACTTTTTATAACTAAGATTGTTGCTGTATAAACCTTTGTCACATTATTGGAACATACTTTTGATACTGAGTGTGGAATTGTAATTTCAACTTAAACTCAATATTAGTAATTTTAATAAAACTATTGTGTTGAAAATTTAACCATTGACAATCATTGTCTTCCAAAAATTTTTTAGATGAATTTCACTGTTCCGTCAATTATACAACTGGAAAATTCCACTTACGTAATAAGGTCTACAATATAGAAACCACCTTCAATCATAACACAAATTATTTGTTTAAAATATTATTTTTATTTACGAAAGGATTGAATAGCAATAATAAGAATCACTACTAGTTAATAAGAAAAACAAATGATGTTATTTATAATAATTCTAATGTTCCATCAAACAAGCACCTACAACATCTTATGATTATAATTATGTCTCCAGTATAAAAACCACTATCATAAGACAAATTATTCATTAAAAATCTTTAATTTACTAAAGATTCAAACAGCAGTAATTAGAATTACTACTAGTACATAAGAAAAAGAAATGATGACGTTGTTCATTAGACACTAGTGATAAGGATAACATGAAAAATTTGAGGGGATGAAATGAAAAACTTGAAACACGTGCCAATTATGATTTTCAATGTCTTCAAATTGTTGGTGCAAATTATCCAAAATAAACTCTAGTGTATAGAGTTCTTCACATTTTCCAAACACATGATTTCAAAAATTAGAAGGGGTGAGGTACACATTGTGGTATACACATTTTTATTTGGGGAATATCTTAATATTTCCCAAATAAAAACGAAATATTGTGAATGATATATCCAATTAATTCGAAATGACCTGTCTAATGATACCCTACCCAGTGTGATGTTAACATTTTTTTTGTGTAAACTTTGCTCATTATCAATTTACGTCTCTATATGGAGGATATACTTGCAAAATTTCATGCAAATACTTGTAAAATTGCGCGGCTATGAAGGATTGACGATGCTGACTAAAATATTAAATTACATAAGAGTTCTTTTCCTTACTAGGTAAACCTAAATAAAGATTGATTATTAAAGTAGCATGAAATAATTTTCCTCCATTCGATATAAAACATGATTTATATTGGAATATTAGTATAGGTCTGAAAATGATCACAAAACCTAGTAGATATCATATTACATGTGACGAAAAAATGTGTGATATGCTGTTAAACTCTTGAATTAACTTTAGACATGCCAAGAAAGAATTTCATTCATTAATTAAATCGTTAGCTTGCAGGCCTAATAATAAACTTTAGAAGGGAAAACATTACCTGTGATTGACTTCTAGGAAAAAGTCACAATTATAATAATTGTATCCGAAAATAAATATCGACCAAATCATATCAACAGTCATAACAATTATAAATAAACAAACTCTTATACATTGGTGCGTGTACATTATGAAAGTGTTAGTGTTTTAAGTAAATTACTTGCTGTTACTAACTCGGTATTTGCTGCTTGTTTAAGACATTTCAATGACGAAACATTTTGAATAATGAACTTTTTATGATGGACTATTTATCGATTTATTTTGTTTTTTGGTAATTACGTCTATTTTCCTTAGACTTATCAGTTATCACTTCAGTTGTAGACTCTGTCACTGTTGGAGGGCACAATAAGTTTTTTTTAAAATGTCTTCTAACAAAATAACTATAATAGAAAACGAGGAGCAACATCCAGTTTTTATTGAAACACTTCAGCCTATCCTATTCCTACAGTCTGCAATTGGTGTCTGCAGAAGAACTGCGATTGAGGATAATATTTTATCACGATTTAAAACAGCTTATAGTTTTATAATGATTGTTTTTATTTTATTACTTAGTCTCATAATTTTGCTATTTTATGATCGTAATGATTTTTATTCCATCCTATTTCGCTACCACGTAATTATTGGAAATATGTTTGCAATACATTTGTTTTGTATAGATATATTCTGTGCAAAAAAATATTTTGTAAAATTAATTGATTATATTGATAATATTGATGGTCTTTTTGAACTTTTTCATCTAAGAAATATTTTACAAGAAGATTCTAAACGAAACTTCATTGCTACGAGTTTAATGATACTATATTTTATAATTTCATCAGCTGTACATTGGTATTCCAGTAGACTGAATGGATGGATATTTTACATAGATTTTGTGTTTCAAAATGTGTGCAGAATTGCTTTTTGGTTAGAAATTATGCTTTTATCTTCACTGATGTGCAGCATTCATACTCGAATTCAAAGACTGAATAGTTTCCTCAAACGCAAAGATACAAAACAAACAGTCTCATTAACTGACCAACTTGGTAGTTCACAGCACAGTACAATTCACAACATTGATCATTATGCTTTCAATATTCCCCTTAAAAGAAAAGACATTGCCGGTTTGTCCAATTTCTTCATTATTTTTCTAAAATTCTGTAGACATTTCAACAACATATTCAACCTTCAGGTTTGTAGCAAATATGACTTTAAACATCTGAGTTTTAGTTTTTTAAATGCTTCACATAATATAAACTGATGGTAGAGCTTTCATTAAATTATATTTTGGCATCTTTTAAATATTTTAAATGTACAATTTAAATTTTAATTTATTAAATAAAATTTCAGCTTTTTTTCACTTTATGCAGAGTTTTCATGCATATTATGACTTATGCTTATATACACTTGCTTAATTTGAAATATGATGTAAGTATGTTTTTATTTCTATATTAATTTTAGGTTATACGATTACTAACTTATGTGCACATTCTTGAATAAATAATAACAACCGAGTAGAATTCCCACTACAAGCATTCCGTACATACAAAGTTACACTGAATAGTTTAAACATATAGAGGTGTAAAGTGTCTCTATTAAACTGTACACGAATGTTAATATTCTTTTCCACCTTATCAATATATTGCCCGGATTATCTTTCACAGGCTTAAAAGTATAGTGAATTTCTGATAAATTTATAAGAGCCAAGATAATAGCTTTAATATTCCTGTGAATTTCAGGTACACTAACCTTGTCTTTGCATGTTTTTTGTTTGCATAGTTTCGAAAATAAGGGCGGGAGATACATTGCCATTATACAGTTTGTGATCCTTATAATTGTCCCTTTGACTGACACATAAAGTTTAAACAATTTTGTCAAATACTTATTTTGACTCAACTAAAATAAATAAGTAATGGTTCGAGTATTCTTAGCTTGATAATGCAGGTATTTCTTTTCTTTTGATGTCATGTCTGAACAACTGCCCTAGGAGGTTTGGTTAAATTACAACAATTAGTGCAATTGTAAAAGCATACGAATCTGACAGAAATCAAAATTTAGTACTGCACTGTCAAATTATGTAAGAAAGAATGTTTAATACCAATGCATATAAAGAAGAATGCGAATACTGTTTGTGAGAACTCTTGTCAATCATTTGCATTAATAAAAAACTGGCCAAAGTTGTTTTGCTGGAGAGGGGCACCATTAGAAACCGATTTACGTGAAGGAGACTTTACAAGAGCAAAACTTGCTAAAGATAAACAGTTGAATTAACGAAAAATTATTGTCAGAGGTCAAAGGCTTTCACCTGGATCCCTCATAATAATTTACTAATTGTAAAGATTAGCACAGACTGGGTGACATGAATTAGTGCAGTTGAAAAAGCATGATGCATAAATATTGCGAAAAGTTTTCGGAAATTTGTCATGAAGGTCCAAGATTGTTATTGAACCTGATTGTAATCGGAGCTGAAACTATGATCTAATCTCTAAAGGGGATTTGAAGGAATAACAATGAATGGTGTCAGCGCCAAAAAAGAAAAAGCTCACTCAAAGCACAAAAAAACCGATGGCAACTTTTTTGAGTCTACAGGAGTATAATTTTTATTGACTACAATAAATGTAACACTGTTATAAGTAGTGATTCTTAGTGATCTTGCTGTAACAGCTTCATCAAAGTTTTATGGAGAAAAAGTGAGAAATAAATACTAGAGTTGTCTGATTGCTTTTTTACTATTCATATGGTGGCAATTTCCAAAGCTGCTGTGTGTGACTTTAAAGAAAAAATACCCTAATTTATTTTCCCGATATAGCTCCTTTAAGCTATTTAGTGCTTTTGAATCTGAAATCAGAGACTTAAAGAAAAAAAATTTACAGTGGTAACAAAAACGGAAGCTATGCATGAGAATGAGCGTATTGCCAATAAGGATTTTTATGATGATATAGAGGCCTTAATTCAACTTGCTAAAAAGTGTATTGTAAATTATTAAGTTGTTTTTTTATTTTTAAATGTTTTTATTCTGGCTTAAGCTAAGAATGCTTGGACCATATCACATAAACATGATAAAGCTACTGCAACGTATGTGGGTTTATATAATCTATTACGGTTCCAAATTTCAATGGTTTGTGAAAAAATCGGCTGTGGCAAACAGACAAAGATATGAGCAATCTTATGAGATTCCACTTTTTATTTTGGAGTACAGAATCTTAAAACTAAAATGTCACTTGCAGTTTAATGACTAAATGTAACAATATAATTACACTGTAGCCTTGATAATATTGATTATTCACAAATATAACCTACTGAAACAGTCTTTTACTTAAAATACTCTTTTTGAAGAAGAAATTCCTCTGTACTGACAGAAGGGGCATTAAGGGTTATTATTACGGAAATAATCCTCAGCATTATAGAGGTTTTCACTGCCATATACTGCTTTCCCAATAAGGTCAGTTGTCCAGTCAATACAAGTATTAAAATCAATTACTTTTAGAGAAAGAATATTGATGTGAATTCCTCATAAAAAATAAAACGATCACTGAAATTTTAAATTATTGTAGAAAACAATAAAACACGTATTCCTATTTCAGACTGAATTGAAGTTTTCACTTTTTTTTGCGTCGTATTGGACATCTCATATCGTAGCACAAATAGCGATCATTTCCATCCTGTGTGAATGTATCTACTCGCAAATAGAGAAGTCAAAAACCTGCTTGATGATGATCCAAGCCGACAAGCAAACTCGTAAGTGCTCAACTCAAACTTGCTCTAAATGTATATATGTGTAAACGCATATTTTCTTTTCATTTATTTATTCGTTTGAACACTTGTAATCTACGTTTGGTAATATTTTGTGGATACGATGATGGTGAAACAATATTGCGATAAAATTTCGGAAAAAAAATTGTAAACAAATTTAACTGCTTTGAAAAATTAATTGGAACGAAAATGCAAGGGGGTATTATATGTAGTACTCTGAATGTAAAAATACCCATTATATTGGATAAGTTGATCCAATAGGGCCTATTTGGGAAAGAATATTGTATAGGAGATGTACATTCTTCTTCTTATGCGTGAGTATATATATATATATATATATATATATATATATATGAGTATATATAAACATGAAAAGTAGAGTTACACATATTTAAATACAAAGCAACATTTATGAGTTTATGTTTCTATGAAGATAACTCATAAATGATACGAAGATTATACAGTCAAAAATTAAAGTGGCCTTGTTGGCCTGTGACCAAATATGCAGTACATACTTATCTTTCATTATATATAACGTTTAAAAAAAATACATATAGAGAAACATGGGTTGCACATGTTCCCGAATAAGAAATTAATTTTAATTATGATTCCATTCTTCCCAATAATATATGCAATTGATGAAAAGTTTATGTAAGGGTGTCTTCTAGAAAAATACAATATAATGTTTGTACAATATAGTGATGAGAGTTAATTTTTTATTAATTAGGTTTTACTGACTCTGTGAAGCGAAAAATTGTACAACGATAATTCAAAATTTTATGTAGAAAATTTAACTAGCAAATATTTATATCACAAAACAATGACATTGTCGAATAATCTGTGGGATATTTTGGTTAAACAAAATTTATTAACCGATGAAAGGTAACCATCTTTACTAAGACCTTGCTTTGTAGTAGGGACTATCCTCCGCGGTTCGAGGGTGGCAAAAAAATGTATTATTTGGGAATATATGAACACAATTATATTTAGATTAATATTTCTGAAGGGTATTTATTTTTTTTATTTCATGGTCACTATAATATAATATGTTATAAGTCTTAGAATTTATGGCAACTAGCAGTAAATTATATTGGCGAGTTGCCTGAACTAATATGAACATTCGTCTTTAACCTCCTTTAAAATGTTTATATCCCTATGTGACTTGATTTCTTTCAACTAGTATTATTTTTAAATATTAATTTTTTATTGTGCACATGAAAATTTTCAGAAAATTAAATATAAATTATGAGTCAAATAATGTATTTGTACATTTATGTTCTAGCATTTGATATACGTAAACAGTTGAAGGATATTCGAGAACTGATAGAAGCCAGTAAAATGGGTCAGTTCACAGTGTTCCAGATATTTGATCTACGTGCTTCTCTGCTACTCGGCCTGCTGAGTCTCATTGCCACCTATGTTATTGTAGTGATACAATTTCTAAATTGATGCACGCTGTAAAAACATATGTTTACTTTAATCAATCAGAATATGTAATGCACTTAATTTTGTAAATTTTATGCATAATTAATTACATTTTAACTATACTAAATATTGTTATTTTATAACTAGTATCATCTTATTATTATTGAAAATAAAATTGTATTTGAACATTATTTCTAGTGACACATATTTCTTAAGTGAGGCTTTTGTAACAGACATATATATCGATACTCTAAATTTTTCTTAAAAACATAATATTGAGTGCAAGTTTTTAGTTAAATTATGTTAATAGTCATATATAGCTCATTCTTTTATGTTTATTGACATTATTAAATAAAATGTTAATTGAGAGTAAGTTGAGAGTAATGTTGTAAAATGTTGTAACATTACTCTCACATTGCCTTTAAAATATTCTGTACATTATTTTATATGACGTATTAAAATTAAGTAATAGATATTCCTCTTTCAAAACATATTTGAACTCATTAAGTATATTCCATAAATCTTCATAAAATTATAAATTGAAATGTTTAAAACACTTTATATGAGAGAATAATTACGGCTAGGCAATGTAATAATTACTGCTGGGCAAATCCCGATCAGGCATTGTGTTTTGAATAATATTTTATCACTTTTTCTACCACCGAGCATGTATTTTAAAAACTGAATATAACAGAGAGTGTCTTCGAAGTGAAGCTTTGCATTTTTTGCATCAACAATTTTATTTAAGGGCATTGCTGGTTCTTGTATTGGTATTCAAATTAAAACTTGGTCCAAAAACTAACGCTTAAGCAGCAGTTTATTTAGTATGATCAATATTCATTATAATAATCACGAGACATTAAAGTAATTAAGGCCACTGTCACTATTAATTAATCTCTAGTAATAAAATATAACCTTCTTTAGATACTTTAATAATGTGTGATGTATAATAAGGAATATAACAAATCGATTTTGAAACAATTAATATAATTTGAATTAATTTTGTATATAAAATTCTATGAAATATATTACGAGATGATTTACCTTAACTTCATCTATTTTTATTTGTATGATGATAATTTACAAAAAATGATCTGTCATTGGTTGGAAACCCAAAAACCAACAAGATGTAAATCAATTGTCGTCTTTGTTACTTTTAAATTGCACTGTGGTTGGCACAAATGAAAATAAATTACTTTTGACACAAGGGTGAAGAATAATACAAAATAATAAATATTTTACTACAAAATGTTAATGGATTTATTAATTTTGTGGAAATTATTAATATTGTCTGGACGATGTGAGAGTGTGAGGATCACCATGATTTTTGTTGGGTGGTTATTGGTAATGTTGAGGATGGTATCGCCCAATACACTGTCATGAAAATAAGAACTGTTATTAATAATGTTATACCGATATATATATATATATATATATATAAATATATATTTATATATATATATATATATATATATATATATATATATACATATATACATATATATATTTATATATACATATATATATATATATATATATACATATATATATATATATACATCTCTATTGATAATGAATTGTTTGTGGACAGAACGTGTTTATGTTTCTATGAAGATAACTCATAAATTGATACGAAGATTATACAGTCAAAAATTAAAGTGGCCTTGTTGGCCTGTGACCAAATATGCAGTAAATACTTATCTTTTTCTATAAAACATTCATTATATAAAACGTTTAAAAAAAATACTTAAGAGAAACATGGGTTGCACGTGTTCCCGAATAGGAAATTTATTTTAATTATGATTCCATTATTCCCAATAATATATTCAATTGATGAAAAGTTTACGTAAGGGTGAAAAAAGTTTACGTAAGGGTAAAAGTTTACGTAGAAAAATACAATCTAATATTTGTACAATATAGTGATGAGAGTTAATTTTTTATTAATTAGATTTTAATGACTCTGTGAGGTGAAAAATTGTAAAACGATAATTCAAAATTTTATGTAGAAAATTTAACTAGCAAATATTTATATCACAAAACAATGACACTGTCAAATAATCTGCGGGATATTTTGGTTAAACAAAATTTATTAACCGATGAAAGGTAACCATCTTTACTAAGACCTTGCTTTGTAGTAGGAACTATCCTCCGCGGTTCGAGGGTGGCAAAAAAATGTATTATTTGGGAATATATGAACACAATTATATTTAGATTAATATTTCCGAAGGGTATTTATTTTTTTTATTTCATGGTCTATCCGATTAATAAAACTATTTTCATGTTTTATTTAAATTTTTTGGATTCTGTGTTTGGTTTTTGTTTAATCTGTAAATTTGTAAATATAATAATTGTATTACTGTATCATCACAATTTCCTTGGAGTTAAATTTGATGCATTAGAAACGAGTAAAACAACATGAATAAAAAAAAAGTTTTAGCAAGATAATTAACATATCATTTTTTTTAACAATACTTGACGGTATTAGCTTATTATATATTATTGAGCTTTTGGCTGATTGTAACAGATTATTTAGGGAAAATTACCATATTTAAAATGAAATCTACCAATGTTACATAATAATATTCCATATTATTTATGTTAGTTTGATTTTGTGACAACACTTTTAATTTAAAATTGTGTTTTTTGTTTCATCTGCGCTGTCACCTTTTCTTTAAGATTATAATATATAAAGCCCATTATTGTCATCTTAATTCCAAATTGCTTAGTGCACTTTTAATATTTTTTTATCAGTTAATAGAAAAATTTCGCACATGATAGCTATATCTACATAACAATATATCAAAAGGGACAGCAATGGGGTTCTCTATATTTTAATATGGTGTCCGTAAAAGAAAACTGTTTTATAACAGTTTTCAGGTTTCAGAGTAATTTTGCTTATAAAACTTAAATAATCTTAATGTAGTAGCACTAACCAGTGGATATATATATAAATAAGTAGAGGCTACACCATAAAGCCAGGGAAAATTTGTTATTAGAAACAAAAAGGTTGGTAACATAGCTGTCAAAATTTTTCGAAAAGTTATAGAAATTTTTTTTTTTCCGTCAATACTAATGACTTCATCCATAACTTAACCGCCACACTTGAGTGCAATTTTTCAATGATGCTGTCGCATTGGGCATATAGACATTTGACTAATTTAACTAGGTAGTTTGTATAACACTGCTTATGCATTTGACTATCATTCTTAAATTCATTTATTTTTAAATAAATTTTTTTGTCGTTTATTGAAAGTCATTGCTTGGCATGTTGGTTTTAGAGTAAAAATATAATAACAGATAATTTGGTATTAAGTAATATTACTGTACACATTTAATAAACAGATGAAACTACATGTTGAGATGCATTATATAATACATACTTTTATGTACATGATATTGACATTCTTTTAAAGTTCATGTAAATATAATTTCGAGAGTGTTGAACATTGTTTTTTAATTCCATATTTTTTGCATACTGATTGTTGTAACACTGAGTTCGCTTCTGTCACCTCAGTGAGAATATTAATTTACATCTTCTGTGTACATTGTTGAGACAAAGGACGTCTAAAACATCTACTTATATATTTACCTATCGCCTCAAACCTTTTTCTTACATTCACGTTAGAAATTTATCACGAATTTATTTGGTATTTGTGATTAAAAATATAATTTTTATTAATGTGGATTTTCACCATGTATACATACGATCAAAACTTTGATCCATGTAATGAAGCCCGAAAAATAATTGTTTATGTACAAATCTGTTCCAAAAGATTTCAATGAAAATTACCGAGCTATTTACCTGTATTATTCGATAAGATTTATTTCATTTAAACTGAAGTAAATTGTATAGAATCCATGCAATAACGTTATGATACCTTACATCCATACCAATATTTTCAAAACATTAACTGATTTTTTTTTCTAGTCTGTACAATCCTAAAATGAATTTCAAAATATTTGAAAGTATTGTTAAAGCTAAAGTTAACTGTCAAATATATATATATATATATATAATATATATATATATATATATATATATATTGACAGAGAAGCTAAAACTAGCAAATTTACTAATTAATATCGCTGGATAATAGCATCATAGGAACAAGAAGAAACATTCAAATTGTATTACAACAAACTAACTTGATTATGATCTTCAATAAAACTGCAAAATTCCCAATCATATATCATCGGTTAACAGACTTCTTCTAAATCCTTCATCGCAAACATATCACACTCTGGTCCTAGCCCAATCAAGTTATCAAACAAATTTATACTGGGGGGAAGTGGGTAATTCTGAAATAATTCGGTTCTAGATGCCGGTACGGCAAAAAGATGATGTCTGCCAGCATAAATAGTTACCCATGTATGAAGAGAGAGTTTTCCCAATAAATTAGGTCAGAAATTCCTTCCATTTAACAGTCAAAAATATATTGAAAAAAGAAATCTCTCTTCTCTGCTGCAATGTTTAGTAATCCAGCATATCCAAGAGAAAATTGGTACGGAACAAAAAAGAAGTATCCATAACATCTCATGTACAAATTGTAAAGAAACATTTTATGGACATGTTCAATCATTAGGTTGTACTTAGTTTCGTATGGATTCTAGAAATATATAAATACTCTGTAGATATTTGAGAGGAGATTCTGGACTGTAACTCATCACAGTTGCCATAATTAAGCCACAGACCGTTGGCAAAGCTTCACTTGCGGATGGCGTTGATATCAAGCAGCGGTCACTTACAATGTGCTATAATTCTAATAGCTGACAAAATTTTCATATCATCCGTGAATATAAAAATAGGATAGTTAATAATAAAGGCCCAAAACTTGAACCTTGTCTCACTCCTGACTGTGTGATATAGGAATCAGATATTAAATTACCCACTGGTACATATTGCTTTCTGGCCACAAGATGTAAAGAGAGAAAACATACTAGTTACACATCTTATATATAATGGTATATGTGTAGTGCCATCAATAATATTATCTGCTTGGCATTGCTAGGAACTGACTTCATAAAAGAAAAATGAATTTCGTCATATCCGGTTTGAAACTAATTTTATATTTTTTTGAAGAGCTGTTCACTATTTTTGACAATCCCAATATCCTCAAACTTTCTAATTAGTACTTCTAATAAATTTTGTTAACGTTGTCAATATTTTAAACAATTCAATTTTTTTAGTAATTATCAATTTCAATATTATCAATTTCCATAGCTGACAGTAAAATGTGTGTTTGTCACATGTGGATATAAAAATTTTTGTTTTACCTGTTTTGCTTTATATAGGATTTTTCATATTTAGGTTGCCCTGGTGAAACATGAAACTCTTAAAATTTTAAGACAATGGTTTGTCCATGCGTTTTCTGTCCATCGCAGCCTCACAGTTCCAACATAGTATTTAACCTATGTGAACAATATTTTGCATATGGGTGCTTTGGACAACATGTCAATTAATAAAAAGCAAAATATATAAAAACATTATATTACCTTCCCTTAGAGGAAAAATGGATATGATATTTCTTTCATGTTCCCCATTATATTGGTGGATAAAGCCTTTAAAATAATGTTGATGTCTGCGATATCAAACTTCAAACAGACATGCAATGTGTTTGTACCCCCCCACCCACTCCCCAATGTCTTCTAATGTTTCAATCATGAATTGGAAAAATCTGAAAATTTCTAGAAACGAGCATTTGATTTATTAATACTTCTTGATTATCAGCATTCAGCCTTTATTTTTTATCTTATTTCAACATTATTCAATTCTATCAATGGAAATTTGCCATACTGTAACAAGATATTACATTTTATCTAATTTCATCATTATGCAATTCTATCAACAGAAATTTACCACACTGTAACATGATATTGTTGAAAGCATAATTATTTACAGTAAAAGAAAGACAAATTAAAATCTTGTAACATTATGTTTGAAGAATCTTATATTGCGATGAATAACTTTCCTAAGGTGTTTGGTTTCTGTATTAATTGACACAAACAGATAATAGAATCATTTGGATGGTCTCTGAGATATTTTATATAACACATGCACCGTTATAACTATTAAAATATTTTTGAAATGACATAACAATATCATTTGGTTAGAAAACAAAATTAACGGTAATAATGAAGGTGTGAATTTTTTAATATTTATATTAATCCACATCAAAAACATTAAATGACTCCTGTATGCAATCATTTAAATTTCTATTAAAACTACTCAGTGTTAAATAAATCAATAATACTTTACTCTTAAACCAAACTTTCGAGCAAAATTAATTGCTGATCTAATTCAACTAGACTTTTCTATAAAAATATTTCATAATTGGTCTTAAATGTATGACATGTGCTGAACAGACGACAAGACAATATTATAAGTGTCACATTGTTGCCATACTGCTACGGAATAGTTACATATAAAGAGGTAGCAATATTTCCATAACAAAACTATTTTGTTTGTTGAGCCAACTTAAAACATATGAATGGCCTTACTTTTTCGAAATCTGTTTGTATCATCTATTTTCTATTTAAGCTGACGTAATTTGTTTCAGTATTTTTGTAATAATTTTTTTTCTTGTATGCAAACATCTGTATAACCAAATTCTTTGCATTTGTTTTTTTGTTACTTAACTTCTGAAGACAATATTATGATTTCGTTTTTTCCACTACATGGAACGAGAATACTTTCTCTCCAAAGGTACATACAAAAATGTAAGAGACAACTGCGACAATTTAACTGTAAAAGATTATGGTCTACTAATTGTCTCACATGGCATTCTCAAGTAAATGATGTTAGCCGTAAGATTTTCTACAAAATACACTCTCTCAAACGGCTTCAAAATTTTCTTTCACTTCGAACTAAAATACAAATTTGTCAAACTTTACTTCTGCCTATTCTTGATTATGGGGATTAGGGCTATTCTAATCTTAATGAACATTTACTCAATACATTAGAACAACTTTAAAACCTATGCATTACATGAATACATTTTCAGCCTTAAAAATTTTGACCATATATCCGAGTATCAGTCACATCTTAAATGGTTAAAGATTTGTGATTAATGCAACCTTCATCTTCTAGGTTTTGTATATAATATGCTCAATAATCCCGTTACACCTACATACCTTAAACCTAGATTCCTATACCTATCATCCCATGACCTCGAACTACAATCCAAAAATAATTATATCCTCCTAATCCCTCAACACGGAATCTAATTTTATGGCGAATCCTTCAACGTACATTCTACTCTATTGTGGAATGAACTGGCTACAAATATACAAAGTGCGCCTTCTTTGTGTGTGTTCAAAAGTCGTTTGAAAATACATTAGCTATCATAATTTGGAAGATCCTAATCCCTTCCATTATAACCGATCCTTGTCCCTCCCTACTCCTAAAGTGTAGTTTTGCCTTGGTTTTTAATTAATATCATTTTATTACCACATAATATTATATATTTTATTTTTTAAGTAGAATTAATTAATGTTTAAAAATCACATATAGTCTGCCACAGCACTTACTGTTCTCATCCAATTAATTGTGGTTGGCTGTAAGAGATTGCTGTTGTAGCAATAAGTCTACCACTGTATACATAGCTTTCTAAGCTTGCAGAAATAAATATATATGTTGTGCAACGTGCTGGCCGCTCTCTAATTTTTCAATTACTGGTTTCAAAAATGTGGAAAAAATCTAACTATTAGATATTCCATTCCAATTTATCAATAAAATTATTTTGAATAACTCATATTAATAAGTTCAAAAGAAATACTTAACAACTTAACAACTGCATTATGTGAATTCTGGTGTGCTTTTGACCAGTTATATTGTAACTCTTGCTACAAGTGCTCAGAATGTAAAAAATTCTGTTGAGCACCTTCCAATATAATAAAAATAATAATTAGTAACTTAGACAAGTCTACTAATTGATTACAAGTATTCAAACTTATAACAATCGAACATTTAAATCATAATGGTTCTTTTTTTTTAATGGAAATTATATTACATTAAAAAGTCATAAATAAAATGCAATTTTTTTATTTACTTTTATTTCTACAAACATGCTTACTATATACAAATATTATTTGCAAACTTTTATTGAATTTATCGTATTTACTTAGAGTTTAAAAATATAGAATATTTAACAAAGTTAATGCACGGATAAATGACAAACATGTATATAAGCATAGAAGGTTGACTTCATTGTGTGAATCAAATACTTGCATATAAAATAAAAAACTACACGGTGACTTATGTAATGTAAATAATCACACTTATATTGAAGTAATTTAGTGGTAAAACCATGTGTTAAATTTCATTATAATTTAGATACGTAATAAGAACCACAAATAATTTTATCACAAATATCAGGTTTACACTAATAAACTAGTCATTATTTAGAAAATCTTCAGTTTTATTTCCATCTGTAAACAGATTAGAGTTAAATAATGAGAATGTATGTATTGATGAATTTGATACTAGTGTTATGCAGTAAAATTTTTATTTTTTATTGAAATTTAAGTTAGAAGCTAAAATTAACTATTTAGGAAAAAGAATTTTAATTTAGTAATTTATTTTAGAGACTACAAGATTTTATTCTTTCCGTGAAAATGTTTGACTTGTGTCTGCAAGACTTCAATATTAAAATTATGAAAAAAAAATTGATCACTAGGTAAATTTATAATTATCAAACTACAACAAATTTTCAAATTGCAACAACACAATTACATACGTTATAGTAAGGCTAGCAAAACTCAGAATCAATGGAGCATTCAGTCTGAAGAGACCGAAAGCTCTAAATTTGTCTATTTCACTTTCTTCCAGGAGATTATGTAAATCTGCCGATTTCTCGAATTCAAAAAGCCATTCAGATTTTTCATCAATCTATAAATAAATATGATAAACTCATAAGAAGCAAGTCACTAGAAACATATTTAACAACAAATATAATGATATGAAATACTTACAACATGTTTCAATATATGGTGTATTGAATTTAAAATTCCTGCGAACGTGATCATGAAATATAATAATATCTGAAATTAAATATGTAATTAAAAAGAATTCCAAGTTTCCAAATACAAAAAATACAGTCAGATAAGTTTATTACCTGAATATCGAAGGTACGATTCATGTAACGACATAAGTCAATAACAGTTGTAAAGAAATTTGACAATTTCACAAAGTTGACTGTACGTCCTTCTTTGAATTCCGTTGGCATTATTAGTGTTAGGGTTTGTCTTAATTCGACGCTCTTTAATGACTTTTGTTTGCTACTATTACGCTGATTAAGAACTTTTTTCAAATATTTATTGACAATCTCCAATCTCATAGATACCCCATTAATAATAATAATAATGTAAACAATTTCCAAATCAGTTAATATTATAAGAATGAATTGAAATATCCAGTCGAATAATTGTTCAAAAGTTTCATAGCTATGGTCAAAGTAAGAGCTTGCACAATCTATTATCAAACAAGCTCCAAAAGCGATAAAACTATATATTTTTGTTTTGAATATAATAACTTTTGTATTTTCAGCATGAAAACCATTGTCGATTTTATTGAAATAATTCAAAGTTTTAAAATGACAATCTTTTTGCCATAAAACATCCATCATCTGGATGTATATTGAAAATATGACCAAAAGATACACTTGTATAGTGATATATAGTGTCTTTTGTTGGTTACAGTTCCACAGTCCATAAACTAAGAATACTGAACAGCATATGCTGTATATCACTGGTAGCCACATGTATAAAGAAGGCCTTTCCAACAGTTTGAATGTCTTTCTATTTACACCCAGAAGAGACTGAACCGAATAAAAAAACTGTAAAGAATCTGCCAAAGATTCTTCAGGCTCTTTCGTTACATTCACCATGTTTCACTTTTATTCCACAGCAACTATATGCGTCTGCCTACTTACAATAGCAAACTAGTTATTGATCAATTTATAAATAGTGAGATAGTGTGCGCTTCAACTGACACACAATTTGATATTAATGATTAATATCCCAGTTACACAAATCCATTACGGAATGAGTTTAATATACTTTATCTATACTTTTACATGTGTTGTCATAGTGTTGTGTTTTCGTAAGTACTTTGAGTCAAATAGCTGTAATTAACAAATTAATGAATTGATTTTAACAAAAGTTTTCTTGAAGCAAGTTGCATATTTCCAAGATTTAATATAAGTTATATGGCAGCATTCTATTGTAATATAGGCAGGTAGGATATGGTAGTGTGGACAATGATGTAATAGTGAAAGACTGCATCTGCTTAGATGAGAAAATATTGCAATTAAATGTTAAATTGACATCTAAACATTTTATAACAATCTGGCAAGGCCCTTTATAATTTCCTTTTATAGTCTCATAGTAAAGCAAAGAATTCTTGTAACTTAGCTAAGTCTATGATTTCAAGAGGTATAGAAAACGATGGGACTGTACTTTATGCGTACATGGACACATACTTGACCACTCCATATAATTTTTATTGCAGATCATAGTTCTAAAACCAGATCTATAACCTGAATAATCCTTATTAGTTTTAAACGTTTTGTACCAGTGAAAAAAACATTGAGAAAGGGTTTGAAATACATTAGAAAACAGCGCTGGTATGTTATTCAGCTCTTCTGTTTTTTCATGAGAACACTTCCACAGACACGCACATTCAGTTGAGCATAAAGATTTTCATTCCATTTAAACACTAAACATCGCTCAGTGATTGGGAAATAACCGTCCAATTAGGTCTTTCACTATGGTCGGCTCATTATTATACTCTTGGAAGTATTGTGGCCAATGTTGTAAATTCTGAAAACAACATTTATTTATGATTCACATTTCGTAATTTTGAGGTGTGGTAAAAGAATACCTTTGCATGCGATCATTTGAAAGACTACATTTGTGATGAGCTCTGGTATTGTAGTTTGATTGTGACAAGTAGTTAACATATCTGTATGTTACAATGGATACTTTCTTAGTAAATTGACAATCTTCATACGCACACACTCTAACTATGCACACACTCTATATACATATACAATCATGCATACACTTCTTGGTAACTTTGAATATATTTTTTCTGCTTAAAGAACATACAGAAATGAATAGTAAATGTTAAATAAAATTTCACTTTATTTTATTCCAACAAAAGTACTTATGCGTCTTGCATATAAATTCAGTTTATTGATTGAATTTACATTATTTCATTACTTAGGATTTACTTTATCTAATGCACAGAACATGAAAAGAGTGCACACACACACAATAAACTTTTACATTTGGATAAATAATTGACTTCATTATGCGAATCAAATATTCGTGGACAAAATATAAAACTTCTCTGTTGACATAATGTTATATAAATTAAAGTACATTTAATAATCTGCGTAATATAAAATACTAATAATTCTTCCCTCTATATTAAGCTTATATTTATAATTTAGATATTACTAAAAGTTAATCCTTATCATTGTTACCTGTAATTCAACTGTCCTAAATATCTACCACAACTATTAACCAGGTGATGCAAGGGTAATATTATATACTCGTAATTTCCAAAATACTATGTGTAATATGCTAATGAATTTCCGAACATATTAATTTTTTAATCATACAAATTTCTACATAAAATAAAAATTTCAGAGTAAGTCAAAATTTCTTATTATTGGTTTACCATATATTTATATAATAATTATAAGCTTTTTATTCTGCCCCATAAAGGAAAAATTAAATTCCCTTATTTACAAAATTTGTGAATTTATAACAGTTTCTGAATGGAATGTTTTTGATTCAGGTAATTGATAAAAATATATGAAAATATTCTATTTTATTATTTTCATTTGAATTACAGTTAAAGGAAAATTTAATAATTGATTATTGTTTTAATCAGTTCTGTATTTTTATTTGGTATTTTTGAAAATAAAATTGGAAATAAAAAAAAACGCATTTCTTGCCTTACCCTTTGAACTCGAAGATCAAAATCTAATATTTTGAGATCTCACCTGCATTGAAACCAATAATGCAAGTGCATTGATGTTTTCTGCCCCAAACAAATTTGTCCCGACTTTCAATCTTTTCCACTTGCTCACATTTGCCCCTCCCAATTTGTACAAGAGTCACATGACAACATATTTCGTCAATAACATAACCCCGACAGCATATGTCAGCGATATTGGATTATTTGTTATCAACACCCAAAGGAAGTAATATGAATTCAATTCATGATTCTTGCAACAAACCATCAAATTTAGACCCCTTTCAAACTGTATGTAAGTTGATGGCATGAGTTATTACGGGATCAGACAAATTGGAAGAAACAGGATTTCAGTGTAGCTCTTGTCCATAGATTACCTACTGTTTTGTGGAAAGAGTAAATAATTTATTCCCTCGTTTAACATAAATAATATGGCGATTGCAATGTTCCAGTTAGCTGGTCTGATGAATACAGAACATAGAAATCTCAAAAAGTTGTGGACAAGCTATAAATTTGTTTTATTCAAATTTAAAGAAAAAAGTGGTTATTGATCAACCATCTGTGTTGTTGTTCTTCAGAGACGATGATGACTTCATTATTTTTTTATGGTTATCCTTACTGGTGACTAAATGTGACTTCTCTATAATAAAACATTTTAAATATTAGACATGTGATGAGAAATACCCACCCTCTGTGTGTTGCTTCCAATGTGGCAAAAATTATCTTAGTAGTAATATTTCCGTTGTCTGCTATCAAGACAATATACATTTCTTGTAGTGGGAATCACATGAAGCATCTGCCATGAGCGAAGGCCAAAAAATTTAAATTTGAAATAAAGATACATATCTAAGGAAGTTATAAGACTTTTTTACGACTAAATCCACTACCCACTTTTTTAAGCCATTTTGTGAAATTTATTGATACCATCATAGTCTACTGATTTTAAAAATGAATTAGTCAATCCAAAAACTCAGTTAGGTGCTTCGTTTGGACAATTTGCAGTTCTCACAGTTTCATTAAGAATCTTCTTTCTTTGGTCTGCTCTTAGATTACTTCTGACTGGCAGACTGTACGGGAAAGACTGACTCAAATTGTGGGGCATTTAAATTCAACCTATTATATCAACAAAATGTTAGGTAATAAAGATTTACTTTTAAACAGGAAAACTTCTGCATTGTCTTGCATGCATTTGGAGCATTGTTCTATACCTGCTCATTGGCTAGGGTGCGTATCAAAGATGCTACAATGTGTGATTTCGGGGTGGAAGACGTCAATTTCGACCATCTCATATTTATATGTTCTTTAAATTATAAATTTCCTCTGTTTTTGTATAAACTATTGAAATATAAAATTCATAGTTTTATCAACATTAGATCCCTTTAATCAGTAGCCAATAAACCATTGCTATAACTAGACATACAATATATAAGAAAGAAAGATGTCAAAATCTGGGGCATTGTAAATATATATGTGTATGTGCATTTAGACAATGATGTTCATGTGTATGTGCATATTTTTTTATTTGTCTGCATATTGTAGTCATATTTATGTTTTCAATAAATTTGTTTCATTTGTATGTTTTATTTTATTTTACTTCTCAGTTCATTTATCCTTTTGTTCTGTGGGTCATATTTTTAACCACGCAAAATGACAGATATCTAGGCAAGCATCCATCATTTTCATTAAAGAAAAATGAATGCCGTTAAATAAAAGGTAAAGAAAGATAAAAATATCTTATTCTATTTATTGTGTAATCTTAAATTGTAAGTTTATCATAGACGTTGGAAATGGAGTTTGCATCAAATTATTTCTTATTAACATTAATTTTCTTTCTAAATTGACATGCTCCGTAATTTTAACAATACTTTATCTGTGCACTACAGACATAAAATCAATTTTAAATTATAATCCCCTTTAGGCTCAGCGGCGGGAGGTAATGGTTTAGGCAATAGTTTTTTCCAGAAGCTTTTCGTGAAGATAATAGCATATACCTTTTTTTATATTTCGCATAAATCTCACATTATCAGGCAAAAATTAAAAAAAATTTCCCCTGTCTGCAATCAATCATTTCTATGATTTTTTTTCACATTAAAATTATTGTTTTAATTTACAATGTTCAAATGTTGAAGCAAGAAATAGATAAACATAGTAATATAAAGTTATGAGAGTTCTTTTGGTTTTTTAGGCATACAAAACTTAAATTGTACCATCACGAAAAGATAAATAGTAGCAAAATGAATCATATTTATTCTGGAAGAACTGCAAAAATGTATAATTCGCCAAACAATTTCCTAATTATGAAGTTGCTTCTATAGAAGAATTTCATCTTTGGTATCAATAATGAAAATTTAATGATTATATAGATCGAGAATTGAATTCCGTATTTGTTTACTCTAGACAATATAGATACAAGTCGCATTTAAATACAGCTCCATATTAAATTAGGATTCTCAATTAATTCAAGTGTTTATTTATTTATAAATTTATTTAATTTCAAAGCTATACATTAGTTCTATTGTAAAGAGTATATTGTTCAAGTTATTCAACTAATCAATTAGAGCAGATTGCCTTAAACTTTCAAACCACTCAGCAATTTTTCTCCTCAAAATGTACAGAACATTGTAATTGTTGCCATATTGGCTTGCTATTTAGTTAGAATTCTCTATGCACACTTAAAACAGTTGTTGAATTATTGTCTTTAATTAGATAAACAATAAAAAGATAATATGTGACAATGTTTACACTGGAATAATTTTTATTATTTTCTGAATAGATAAAGAATAAGGTTACTGAAGGCAGTGTAAGACGAAACATTTATTTTAATTTTTTTTGTTCTTATGTGATTAATATGCTACAATTATATTTTGATAGGTTCATCAAGGTTACTATGGTTAGTACATGTTAAAAAGTCAGTAGAATTGATAATCATAACGAATTTTATATTTACTTAATTTTATTTATCTGACCATAATTATTTTTCCAATAAATAAATTGTGGTGTGTGTGTGCGTGTGCATGTGCGTGAGTGTGTGTGTTTGTGTGTGTGTGTGTGTGTGTGTGTGTGTGTGTGTATGTGTGTGTGTGTGTGTGTGTGTGCGTGCATGCGTGTGTGTGTGTGTGTGCGTGCATGCGTGTGTGTGTGTGTGTGTGTGTGTGTTTGGTGTGACCAAATTTCAAGGAGCGGTTAAGAAAGAGTAACTAGATCATATAATAAAGAAAACAGTATGTTTTTCACACTACTTTTGTAAAAATATTTTTAAATTATCAAACTGCATAACTTCATATAAATTCTAGTTCTAATATTTACACATGTATTTTTGGAAAACATGTATTTTATGGAAAACATTCAATCGAAATTATTGTGGTATAAAAGACCGAATATTTGGAGTCGAAACATCACAACAGATTATTTTTCCAGAGGGTAGAGGATATTAGTCACAAAAACAGACAGCACTCTCCAGAGTGCTGTCTGTTTTTGTGACTAAATTAACTGGGCAAGCTCATAGCGAATTTGATGGTCTTCTAATATCATTTTCAAGCATAAAGTTGAATTGTTTTGCCATTTCTAATCTTTCTAATTTCTAATCTAACTGTCTTGCTCTTGAGTAAACTGGTTTACCGTTAGTAGTTATACAACGCTGAACATTGTGTTTTGTTATAGAAATTAGTAAGTCAGGTTTTGTTATTTCCGGAAATTGTGCAAAAATATCAGAAAATTTAATATTCTTGTTTAAGTTTTCTTAATTTGATTCCTCAGAAAATTATGTAATTTCACCAATATAATTATTAATGAAACCGGTTAAGAAAATCTCCACCCAAGTCTTTACTTACTTGGGCTATGATAAATGGCCATTGAAAATCACGGCAAAGTCCCAAATTGAGAGTTAACATTTTGTGTCCGAAACACGGAATTTCAGTACCATTGGCAGCACACAGTTTAAAGTCGTTACTTATTTTATTATTACTCATAGTTGGAATTAGACTCACATCTGCACCGCTGTCAATCATATATTTTCTCCCAGTTTTTTGTCAATTGCAAATAGTCTAGAATTGAATTCGTGATAATTTTTAAAATTTTCAGCAGCAGAACCGGAACCGGCTAATTTGGATTCCACTGCACTGACAAGTTTTCCTGGTCCTTCCATTCACATGGTGGATTACATTTCTTGGGAAAACCAGTTTACCATCCGGGTTGAAACCCCTCCGACTTTTGCTTCAGCTTCTAGAAAATGATCTGTTCATTCTGTTCTACAACTTCTTTCATTTGGCTGGTGATGGAATTGGAGCTCCTCAAAATTATGCTCTAACGAAGATATCTTTTCCAGCAATTGTGAAATGCTATTTGGGAATGAGCTCAAATTCTTAACTTTAATTGAATTAGCCTCATAATTCAGTTTGTCAAAAATGTTATCAGCCATAACAGTTAATTTATCAATACCTTCATCACTAATAACCAATATATATTTAATATGGGGCGGCAATTTTCCTATCCATAATGTTTTTAAGACTGTCTCAGAAATATTATTTGTTGCCAAGGACTTCATTTTTTGCTATAGATGGGCTTGGCTTCATGTCCCCAATTTCAAGGCCAGACACAGATTCGAAGGCTTAGAAAATGAAAAATACTAATTTTCTCTCCAGAAAAACCTGAATTAGTAAAAATATAATTATTGAGGTAACAAATCAAGAGGAGTAATGCTTTGGAAAGCATTAGTAGGGACGATGAGGAAAACAGATCACTAAAACAAAACTAAAAATTTATATGAATTTCCTGTAATAAAAAAAAAATTAGTACAACGCATTTTCAGTCCCTTCACATGGTGGACAAAAAACAAATGAAAGTATGTAGACATGGCTAGTTAAGCTAAAATTTTTCACCCTCTCCTGCGTCTTCTGTGTACAGCGAACATTTGTTTTTCGAGGAGGGAAATTTTTATTAAGAAAAAATGACGTAATTTTACCAGAGAAAACAGAGAATATAGTTTTCCTTCATAACAATTTACCTCATACCAATTTCAAGTATTAATGTTGTATATTTGGTAATTTCTTTTATAATTTATAATTAAAGTTATCCTTGATTACTGCTATTAATAATTTTATTACGATGACAATCTCATGTTTGAAGTAAGCTGCTTGTGTTTGATATATATTATTAAGTACCTTTGCCAATAATAAATAGCCCATATTTGTGTCCTATTTTTAATTTTAAAAATATTAATTTATTGTCTGAAACACGAAATTTTGTGCATTTTTAACTTTTAAAGTAGAGTTATTAACTATTTTTACCATATTTAACAACACATTCAATTTCAAGAGTCAGCGTATAATATTAGTTATTGAATATTCACATAATTTACTAAATATAATTTTTTCCCGAAATCTAATAATGTTAATTAGTGCACACAAATTTACATAACAAACATATTTTTAACTTCTTGAAACATTCATTATTTCATTTGATTGAATTAAATTGTAATTAACCTCCACGTGTTAATCCACCTCTGCCATACATTTCAATTTCCTCTGCGTCATTTATCGACATTCGTAGTCATTTTATCTACAAAACCAAATTGGTTTTAAATTTAATTGTTTGAGGAATATGTATAGAATTTTCATTTCAGATTCAACGGATGATGCTCACCATATCTAAAATACCATGTTATAGTTGCAATATAAACATAACAACCTATTTTGGTAAGTATGCAAGTTATGCTGTGATGGAATTTATTACCTTCCGATTTTATTCCAGTGTGTAGACTAAATATGTCATGTTATTTTTGTGTGTGGAATGTATTCTAATGTCAAAATTACCAAGTCATTGATCCCATACAGCTGATTTACAGTAAAAAATGCTAATTCATACCATATTCGTAAATATCTTATATTCCATGTACATTAATGTATTCCCCGTAATAAGTTTAATAAGTCACTGTTTAATAAGTTTTTCAAAATTTTTATATGTCTGACTATTACTTCATTCAAAGTCCATCAAAAATTAACATTGATCACTCGTCTAATATTATGGACACATATGTAATGCCCTAGCACAACTATACGTTTTAGAAATAAATACACTCAAGTATCATGGAAATGGGACAAACATTTTTAAAAGGCTCACCAGTATAATGAAATGGAAACTCATTCACATTCTTACAATAAATTATTTATTTAAATGACAGAGAACTATTACAAAGCTTCTATATAAAGTTTTTCAAATTATTCTAATGTGTAAAATGTTGATTAAATTGGTTGAAGATATTTAAACAATATACAACTCTATCATTTGACATTAAACTTTATAAAGAAAATATCGACATTTATGTGAAATTGATGGAGTGTATTACAACAATAAAATGAGCCATTAGTTAATTATTTTGCCTTTGTCTTGAAGTTACTTTTTTAGTTCGTGTAGTAAAACATGGAGCCTTTTAATTTCATCATGTCCGTTCATCTATCAGTCTGTCCCAACTTCATGGTTTTTAACGTTTCAGGTCTATATCCAGCTACATCAGATGGAGATCCCAAATAATATCTGGGAAATATTAAAAGTATATTAATGTACCTCCCCATAAATATAAAGTGTGGCCACATAGTTCTCCCACACCAGCTACTGAGTGGTATCTCATTAAATATGTCACTCAATATAAAAGTGAGGCTTATCATTTTTCATTTCTAACCCCACTTTTGAGACGTTAAGCTTAAAAATAATGTATTACACTGTCATCTCATTTATGGATTTGAGAAATGTGCAATCATTTTAGGTAGTGACGTTTAATTATAATCTCAAATTAAACAATTTTTATTTAATTACATCAATAATTTAAAGAGATATCGACAACTACAAAACCTATGACTACAAAACCTATAAGAATAATATACTTGGTGTGCAAAATATATAAATACACAAGAATTGCTCATAATTAATATGTACAAAGTTTATCATTAATCATTAACTCTGCAAAATGTGACTGTGACTTTTCACTTATACATATAACTTGTATGTTTTTCATTTCTACATGTATCTTTACATCAATGGTGCATATAACAATTGTCCAGATAACATTGTGATGTTTCCTAACAAATACAAATCTTTTTAAATTTCCATTGTCCTGCAAAAGGATAATTTATATTACCCTACAGATATATTACCACTAATGTATACAAAATTAGAAAAAAAAATAACTGGCTCATGCAGTCATCTAAAGTAAAATGGTCAGTAAAATTAATTTGTGTAGCTTATACACATTGTATACATACATACGAAATAAATACAAAGTTCTGCAGCAAATTGTGATATTCTGGCACAGTGTTTTATACAGAAACTGTGTTGCTTTTAGCTTCATATGCTCCTAAACTACTTGAATAGTGAATGTGTATCGGAAAAAGCTAAAAAGAAATTTAAAAAGAACTGAAATGTAATGTTAAATTTAATCATTGTAAACTTCATATCAATTCATTGTTAAATTTAATCATTTGTAATCATTGTAAAAAGTGTAATTGTAAATATAACCATTCACATAAATATGTTTTACCTGAACCTAAAATATGATATTTAGAAATTGGCATAATTTTATGAATTGTAAAAATAAATCTAATAAGTGAAAAATAATTTTATTTTAGTGGACCAAATGAAAACACGGTCACTTGAGTTATAATCTCTAGGTTTAGAAAATGTATCGATTCGATTTAATGTTGCAAAGTCAAATTGGTAAGACATGTGGTCAGAAAATTAACTTACAATGATCTTTAAAAATAAAAATATTTTTAAAAAATAAATTTGCTTAAATTGGCAATTATTTCCTTGACATCAACATTATAAGAATCAGAACATAAAAAAATAATGGGTAAAAATTGTGAGAATAGCATTAACAGTTCAAAGCTTTTCATGCTTTGACAAATTATTTAGATAGAAGAGTTCAAACTGATCGTCTATTTCGTTAATTTGACATATTAAATTGTCACATATATTCTTTTACCAAAAATATTTAAGCCCATTAAGTGTACTCTGTACTCAATCATTACAAAATATTATAACAATTCTAGTCCTAATATTCTAAATGCATTATATGACAGATAAACACGACGGTTAACATAATGCAAATCCTGATGCAGCAGAGTATTCTGTGTAATATTGTTACCTCTCGCTGCACTAAGCAAATATTTGCAAAATAGAATGTGCCAATGCGTATCTTTAAAATTATCATTCTTAGTTTCTATGTGGGGTACTCTAATATTCTTCTAATTGCGGATTATTTCACTTGTATTGTAATTAGAATGAGTCTGAAATCGTACAAGTTTAGATAGCAATTAAGTAAAATTGATGGTCAATAAATGATTGACAGCAATTAAAATGAGTAAGGTCACAGCCACCATTTGCCAACTGACCCAATTTCATCATTCTGAAAGACTACCCTTGTCTGGATGATGCTTAATAGATTTTATCATCAGCTTGTACGTCAAAATATAACATTAATCTTCATAAAGTTAATTACAGTATAAATCAATATTTATATTTTAACTACCTCCATTAAGACACTCGTGTTCGTACGAAATTCAAAGAAAGAAAATACTTAGATTTTATTTAGTTTTTAATTTCATAAATCATTATGGGTAACTACGACTTTTATTTACACATCAACTAGTGAAAAGTTATCTTTCTAATTTTTAGTGATGTTTTTGAAGTTTTTAACTGTTATTGTTGTAGATGCTATCCATAATTATGTATGACAATGAATTATAACCGGGTTCGTAAACTGAAATGATGTTTTTTCAAAACAAACTTTTAACAATCAGCTGACAATTTTCTAAAATGTAAAAGAAATTGCTTTATCATTAACTGGCTTCTTGTGTGCATATGTTAACCCTGATATGGCCAGTGCTAAAATTAATGAATATACGCAGAAGGCTTCGATCTAGTTTTGCCTATAACCAATATCAGGCCCTCATTCAAGAATTTTTTGACCTATTTTCTCAAATTATGTCCTTAATGATTTCAATTATTATCATATTATGATATATGATTATTTTCGTATTCAATTATTATCATATTACGTCCAAGATTTAATAATGTCATAATTCAATCTGTATATCCGTTTTATACATAATAAGTTTTTATTTTCCATTTCAATATCCCAATTCTTATATAAAAGTTATTCAGAAAAATTATTTCTAAATGTCCGTATTACATGGTTTATGCATTCCTAAATATTACACGTTTTGATTGCAAGTTTGTTAACAAGTCCTATTGATGTCTGAATATTTGGATGGCACATTTTTATAGGTTACTTTTTTATGAACACAGATGTATACATCGTCAGGCAAGTCCGGTTTCATATGATTTTGGTAGATGAAATATTTTACTAACAAAGCCAAATATTAATTATTTTACATTATAGAGTCTAATAAATTTTATGTCTAATGGAAGGTTTATTGGATTCATTTTATAACACCATTAGATTTTGTTACTTGTTACATTATTTACACATATAATGCTTTTTTCTTCATTAGATCCAGTCAAGTTATACCATAAAGCATTTATTAAATAGTAGCTTAAAAAGACTAAAGTTAGAAATATGGAAACTGGAATACACTAACTGGGAGTCACACTTTAAAATATATTGAAATCAAAGTGATAAAAAAATTATTACATGAACAAAACGTCATGAAATTTTTATCAAATTTTCATGACATTTTGTCAAAAGTTTTTAGTTTCAGTGAGATTTTCATTTGATCCTCATCATCTTCAATTTTGCAAAAGGTTCTATAAGGAAAACATTTTTTTTTAAATATATCATTTTACACAACTTACCCGTTATTATTTTACAGCTTGCTGCGGTAACTTACAAACTAAAAAATGGTGGTGTATAGTTGTATATATAGGAAAGTTACATAATAATTAGCCAAACACTAAAAATTGTGAAATATGACAAGGAGTCTAATTATAACTTTTAAGTTGGAATAAATTATCCACATTAATGAACTGGATCAAAACAACAGCGTAATTTGTAAACAGGCCTAGAAAGTGAAGCTGCCACGAAGCTCGCAGGTTGAACGAATGAGAAACTGTGAAGTGACCCAGTTTGCCTGTTTCTATCATATTGTTAATGAGCTTCATGTGACGTCGGACAATGCGTGCTGAAAAAAGGAAATAATATAAATAAGGAAATGATATTTACCAAATATTTATTAAAGTACATATGGTGATCGTGACCAGCTTTGACTGGGATTAATAAGATTATTTGTCATAAATATACATCCATCTAATATATATGTGTATTATGTGCATGTATGTACATTTAAATATACTAATAAATGAAATGTTTATATGGTAATATTATACTGCGTACTGCATACCTCTTGCTTCCTAGTTCTAGTGATTAATAACAGCTATGACGGGCCAGCCAAAGTTTGGTAAACAAATCAATATTTAGTTTAAATGTTGCATGCCACGTCCGTCTTTCTTTCTGTGTCCACTAATTTTTAAACTATTGAAAAGATTTCACCCTGTTTTTCACCAGTGAATTGACTGATTTCCATACCATAATGAGGGGATCTTTCAATTGTATGTTTTAATAGTAGTTTTTGAATTTATATATGTTCAGGGTGAATACTTTCATTTTTATGTCATTCAAAATGAAAGTGAGATTAAAATTGTTATTTTTACAGTTTATAATGTTATTGTATTCTGTGTTGAGGAGTCAAATATCTGCCGATATGTTTATCAACTATCTAATAAAATTACTACCTACTACACAATTTACAATCAGTTTTTTCTAAAATGTCATGGTTTTTCGCAATAAAAAAATGTTTAATCTACCTACAATGTACATAATAAACATAATATAATTTTTTCAGTAAATAAGACCAGTGAATATTTTTTCAAAAATGAAAACTACAGAAATCATAGAACAAACAAATATTTTACAAGATTCCAAAAATCACTAGTTGGATCTATATCAAGATATGTGGTTGAAGGAGAAGAATTGAATAGAGAAGGAAATAATGAACAGAGAAAAGTGAACAAAGTAAAGAAAATTATGATTAAATAGAATGTTAAAGGAATTTTCATAGTTCTTGATCAATGCAATCTCCACCGTACATGAAAACTAGAAGATTATGGTTTATTCGTGTCTGCAAGGAGTTGTTAATAAAAGTGGTAAGCTCATCTACCAGAGGCAAGTATATCATCCAATCTCAAATAAATTTTATCACAAAAAAATCCCTTGATGAAATTAAGTAGAATCATACAGATTTGTTTTTCAAACTGTACAAAATACATTACTTTAGAAAATAATGAAGATTTCTTAAAATTTATGAAGTAATGGGGGTAATGTAACGGAGAAGTCACGAAAAAACCAAAGGATTCCGCTTTCTCCACCCGTATTATTTAGCTGTGAATAATGAATTCATGAAATAAATGTAAAAATAAGATTTTACATAACCTTTAATTATGTAGATGGAATTTTTAAGAGAAAAAAATTTCATTTGGCTTTTTGGGAATTATGTTGCCCTCGAAGTGACAACTTATTATTTATAGCTTACATCTCCTACTAATAAATATCTAAAAACATTAACACAATACACTTACCCCACTATACCCCACAATACACTTACCCCAATTAAACAATATAACTTACCCCACATCACATTGATTAAACATATGGACAAATTTAGCAAAAGCAAAGAAAAATCACCAAACAAA
Source organism: Druceiella hillmani (assembly GCA_039881145.1). NCBI lineage: Eukaryota > Metazoa > Arthropoda > Insecta > Lepidoptera > Hepialidae > Druceiella > Druceiella hillmani. Next base: position 4,239,342 of record JAYKKI010000013.1, read on the forward strand.
TTAATAAAATCATGTGGTAAATAAATAGTGTGGCACAAGATGTCAAGGAAATACATGTTTGCATTATGAATATTATTTTCCCAATTTGTTTTATTACTTTAGAATTATGATGTAATTTCGTTCAATAAAATATTTTTGTCATTATTAAAACATGTAGTTGCTTTGTAAAATCTCAATATTGCTTACATAATTCAGAATTGAGTAAACATATCAGAGTCATCTCAGTTGTTTGATGTTTTGAAACCCTTACATTTATTGTTCAGTGTTGTTCGCATGATAACCAAATATATATAATAACTAGAGGCTTTAATGATTATGTCAAACAAAAACAACATTTAGTTATTCCCAAAATTCCACTAGGAATATTTCTTTATTGCACAATAATGATTAAATACACTAAAGTAAATTGAGTTTCATTAAGATGCAACTACTTTCGATACAATATTTTATTACACAGCGGCGTGGGTATTCCTTTCCTTACAATATTTTTTTTTCAGTAAAAAGACCAATGAAAATAAATATCATTACACTAAATTGGGCAGTCAGTCACAGTAATAACTCCGAAACTGTAAAAATTGCTGAGAAGACACAGGAGTGATTTGAATAACCCTTGAAATCCTCCGCTGTCTTGACATTATTTCTTGTGGGACCTTACAAGTATATATATATATATATATATATATATATAATGTTTTTATTGGATTCTGTTTCGAACTTGTTGAAATAAAGACGTAATTGCGTTTCTGTGGATAAAAGATTTACTTGTAAAACGTTCCTTCTACAATTTGCTAGTAACATTATCTTATAAACTAAACATTTACTCACCTGACAAAAGAAACAACATTTAAAGCCCTTATTTCGGGTTTATCATCTGAATTCGACAGGTAAGCTTTTTACAATAAAATACTGAATCAAAAACAAATCTAACCTCTCAATATCTTTTGACGTTTTATACGAAAGCTAACAGCGACCTCTATGGAACTTATCATAGATAACGCGGCAAAGTTTAAATGAAAGGATACCTATAGGTTTTCTTTACATCTCCCCTCCAAGAGAAGAACAATTACAAGTGTGATTGCATGTAATTGTTCCTTTCTCAATCTACAACGGAGTAAGTTTTGTAACATGAAACAAATTTGATTTCGGCATCTACTTCATAAATTGTATTAGAAATTTTTTTCAAGATCTCGTAGGGTCCAATTCTCAGTTCATCTGTTTTCTTCCTATTTAGTCGATTACCGTTTTCCACATAGACTCTATCTCCTTTTTTAAAGTCATATTCCCTCCTTGATAGGTCATATCTCTTCTTATTATACACATGAGATTTAATTGCATTTATATATGCTAATTTTCTATCTCTTCTCAGATCTTCATTTGAACATCTTGTTTTTAGTTCTGATGGAAGAATATTTACATTTTCTCCTTCCAATAGGTATTTTGGTGCAAATTTGGTAACAGTGTGTTCTGTTTCATTATATTTCTTTACACAATTCTGTGCTATTGTTGTCCATGCAATCTTTTTTTCGCTTTCATTTATTTGGCATCTTATTTTATTAACTAAAGTTTGGTTCAATCTTTCGTTAAGCCCATTTGAAAAAGGAGTGTCCACCGCAGTAAAAATTATTCTTATACTGTTATCTTTCAGAAATCCCTTAAATTCTTTAGAGTTTATACCAGGATATTGGTCCGTTAATATCATATCAATTTTATGACTTTGTGTCAAAATATAAATAATTAAATACAAGCCTTATAATTTTTTTGGAAATTGAAATGAGGGTTTAAATTTTGTAACAGACAAAAATTGCTTGTAATGGAGTAAAATTTTAAAATAGTTTACGTATTGTAGAATACCTAAATTTCATTTCACATCAATCATCAAAAAACAAGCCCTTTCCATATTTAGCATTTTTCCACCATCATCATTACCGACATACTTAACTTAATTAATTAACCTACCCTGACTGATGAATTCATAACTCTAAAGCTCACCTTGCATGTCTCTACTTACTATTTGTCATTGTCATATCGACTTTGGTGGTATCTAATGAGTTTAGTCTTATAAAGGTTGAACAAAGAAATATTTTCCAATTATGAAACGGATAGGTATGTAGTGGTAGTAACATTCAGGTCGCGTCAATTTTTAACAATGTAGATTAATTGGCTAAATTCATTCGGTTAATTGAGAATTGTTTGTATTAGTGGTCTAATTTATATACCAGACATATTTATAGAAGGAATAAAGTATATATATGCTGTGATACATTTTATTTAATCTGTGCTGGTACGGTGTGAACAAACTAAGTAGATGCTATCAACAACAAAATATTGATTTGCATATTATCATATATGAAACATACTTTTGTTTTACTTCTATGAAATGCAACAATCCAACAATTCTTATGAAATGACCTTGTATTTTAGAGTATATTAGGTAATAATCAATATTATATTAAAGATATTATGAAGAAAGTTTCCTGGTAATATATAATTAAAGTGTGAACAGACATACACATTAATGAAATTAATGGCTATTTATAGATAGCATAATTAATGTGCTCATGTTTAGCAGTGACAGCTAAGTGCTTTTGTAATTTTCCAAACCGTTAGGAAACTACATTCCATTATTACGTGTTTTTATTGATTTTCTAAATTTAATACAATATTTGAAACACATTTTTGTTTTACTTCCATGACGATACTCATGAAATATCCTTGCTAATATGGATAGGGCTAAAACTAAAAATAATTACGGGCTAGAAAACTCTCTAACTATTTTTAATTATTTTCAGTCACTTCTGGGTACATTTAGAATAAATTCTCAGTGTCAATCTACATATTCTATAAAGATGTTGTCCCAGAAAATTTACAGTGCACTTTTCACGTTGTACTTTATACATGCTTTTTTTGTACGGTATGAAGAAAACAACTTTGTAGAAGATTTACACCTCAATTTTCTTCTTATAATATCTATTTCAATTCAAATGCGAGATGTTTTGTGGCAAAAAGGAATTCATCTGCAAATAATGAATGCATTCAATCAAATTGATAAAAACTTTAGTATAAAATACCAGAAAGCAATCGTACATAAAACTAAGTTGAGAAGTCTTTTTGGTGTTGCCGTGTGGTTAATTTTCAATATTACTTTTATTTGTACGGGCTTTATTGGTCTCCCGTCAGATATATTCGTGGCTTCATTGTTTCTCTACATTTCAGTTTTGGTATCAAATTTGGATTTGATTTATTTTGTTGTTTTGTTGGATTGTACATATTTGAGAATGAACATTGTACGTAATTATTTAAATAAGGTCTTACATAAATTTGAAACTAATAAACATAAAGAATTCACAAGCTGTGTGATGCATGATTCCCACTGTTCTAAAATAAAATATTTTTACGAGAATATTATCGACGTGCGTCGTTTGCTGAACAGTTACTCCGGCTTTCAGGTTGTAAACCTAATAAAAAATATCTAAATCAGAAAATATTGTAATGTATTTATATTAATATGAATTTTAATGTTTCAGGTTTCATTGTATTTTGCCACTGTGTTTGTGGCTTTCCTAAATACAATCCATAAAATGCTCTTCGCAATAAAAGATAACGTAAGTGTATTTAATTTTATCAACATGTTTTCGTGAAACTAGACTCACACTTGTCTCAAATATAATTTACAAAAAGGACATTGAACAAATATTTTCTTTATTTGAATATTTTGTACAAATATTCAAAATATAGCAAAATTTTTTTATTTCAAAATGTTTGACCAAAATAAAGTGTTTTATGGTTTGAGTTTTTTTTTAGGTTTTTTTATTGCTAATATTACTCATCTACACGGATATTATTAAAAAGAAGTGAGAAATTTTGTGTTTGCTCGAGAACATTTTTCATTATTGCAAACTGACATTCATTGGGAACGTATAAAATATTTTTATATTAATTTTCTTAATACTTAAATAAGTACCTATAGAAATATATACAACATGGGACTCAAATAATTGCATATAATAGTGTCGTGGATAAAGTGCGACAGTGCTAAATAGTGGCACAGCAATTGTAATAGACACAGACAAATAATAACTTGCTCTACCAAAAATAGTCATATGGGTGAGGCTAAGTTGTATTACATTCTCTGCTGTTTCACATATCAACGCTTCCAGAAAGGTGGACAGTTTCGCTCATTTAACTACTTTTGTTGCTTTCTTAAAAGGGTTGTTTTGCGCAATAGCTATTTAGTTGACTATTTTATAAGTATATTTCTAATTCTAAGAAATATTAAACTACATACTCAATTACAATTTCTTTCGTTAATTAGGTGATTGCAGGTGAAGGTTTGTAGTTTCATTTGAAAGTATAGACATAATATTTTGTACAATTTTAATATTTAACAATATTTCATCACGTCTTTTAGTTACTTCGTATTTCTTGATCAATCAAAATTGTTGTCCCCTTTGGAAAGTTTGTGGTTGGTAAAGAACATTTTTTGCTTGACAAAGTTTTTGCGATTATAAGTAATAATATTAATCATACAACATTGTACATATTGTAACTTGTTACATTCGTAAATTAACAAAGGCTTGATTTTGTTTCTTATTTCAATATTAAAGATATTATGTGTGTTTTCTTAGTTATTTGGAAATTTATATAACAAACAGTACATTCTGTAACTTTTAATAGTTTAAAATATATGCCTATCATTTTTTAGAATGGTGGACATGTTTGGAATATCATTTAATTCAATACACTCGGTACAACCAGCTACTCTTAACCTATTATGTTGGGTATTGATCTACTAGTTCCCTTTTTCTTTCCATGCCTTTCTGTACTTACAGTGAGGGTCAGTTAAGCCTTACTATATAAACTATCATGACCTGGATGGCCTTGATATTTATAACCCCTACAATTTCATATTCACTAAGTGAAAAAAGCTACAGGTAACAATCAATAACTTATATGATGGAACTATATACGAGGGGGCGTTTTTAAGTTCGTGGAATGGACAGGTAGGCCATTAGTAAAGGTGATTAACGAAATGATATCTAGTTAAGTAACTCATTATTAGTATAAATACCAAGTTTTATTATAATCAGATCATTAGTCTTTGAACTATCGTCGAACAAACAATTCTATCTGGAAGAAAGTCTGAACTATGGAAAAAAATTGAGTACCATGCCGTTATAAAGTTCCTTACTAAGCAAGGTAAGTCGGTTCAAACCATACTGAGAGAGATGACATCCGTTTACGGGGACTCTTGCCTGGGTAAAACCATGGTTTACACATGGCATAGTCTCTTTAAACAGGGTAGAGACTCACTTGAAGGTGACCCACACCCTGGTCAGCCGATCGAAATGACTACTCCGGAAATTATTGAAAAGTTGAAAAATTAGTATCGGAAGGTGCCAGACTAAAGAAGAAACAGCTTGCTGAGATGGTTGGAATATATGACGGATTATAAAGATAAAGGTGTTTCTACAATTTGAGAATACTATGTGTCAATTCTAGAGAGGTTGAAAGAAGCAATTAAAGAAAAAAGAAGGGGAAAAGTGACAAAAGGTGTCCTGCTTTTGCACGACAACGTGTCCGTTCACACGAGTCGCGTTGCGCTGGCCGCTCTGCACAAGGTGGGCTTCGATATTTTGGAACACCCACCCTGCAGTCCTGACCTGGCTCCCAGTGATTATTATTTGTTCTCAAACTTTAAAAATGAACTTCGTGGAAAGAAGTTTTCAAGCGATGAAGAAGTGAAGGACGCAGTTTCAACTTATTTTTCGGGCAAAGATGAAACATTTTTATGAAGGTATACATTAGCTAATTGAAAGATCTGAAAAATGTATTAGGGTAGTAGGTGAATATATTGAAAAAGAAAAATAATTTTGTATTTTTATTCCCACTCCTTATCCTCCATTCTGCGAACTTAAAAATGCCCCCTCGTGGCTATCAATTTTATCAGCTTTTCCCATAACTGAAATAAATGTAAAATTTGCATGTAAGCATTTCAATTCGCCTTATATATTATGTCTTTCTTATTCTTGCTGATTGTTGACTTACATCTTGAACTATTGGTATTGGTAGATGTTGGTTATTCCCAAACCATCCTCTAATACTTACCACAAATTAAGTTAAAATTGATCCAGATATCATTTTCAAACAGTTAAAAGCCTAGACTAAGGGAATTGGTCATAACTTAAAATATATACCAGTATGTTAAATAAGTCATTAATAGTATGACAACATACTTTTTCTAAAATGCCTTTAAAATTTAATTCCAATCCAAATTAAAATTCACCCACAATTTATTTTAATATAACAAAATTTTGGGTCCTCTGTTCAATTGTCCGTTATCCTTGATATTTAGAGAAATACTTCTAAACAATTCTAAAAACAAATACAGGGTTTTTATGATTTTCTCTGACTCAATCTATTTATTTTAGAATAGTTTACATTGAAATGGTTAGTGTTTTTTTCTTCTTTAAATACAGCTTATCTACAATAGAGTATTTTGATTGTAATTTACATTTTACAATAATTATGTAAGTAGAAGTCAAGATGAGAAACGGTGGCCTAGTATTTCCATCTGCTGTTTCACTCGCAATAAAATGTGTCCTTATCCTTTCAACTTATACAGTGTTCAGCCGTTATTGTGATATGATTGGTTAAATGGTCATCGCAATGAGGTGTATTAAATTTTTAATGTTGGCCTAACGTCTATAAAATATATTCGAGCATTTCGTACAGTATAGTCTCGAGTATTCTATTTAATTGTTTGTCCTTGGTTTAACTCAGTTTGTCATTGGTGTTTTTAATTATTGTACGCTAGTAGCTAGCAGTATCATTGAAAAGAATATCAATTTTTACTTATTTCTTATATAGTTACTGATATTTAAAATTGTATTCAATACACTTCTAGAAAATTTATTATAAAAACAAAATTATATTTGAGGTTGTATTCTAATCTAACATTTTTTGAGAGTTATTTGATTACTGACTTTCTTCTTTTATATCATCCTCGTCTTTTATTTTGGGTATTACTTATTGTAATGGTAACTTATGGTAATGAACTTATGGTAACGAACTTGTTAATAAACTGTTCAGTAGCAGTAATTCATTTTTGCAAATGGAGCACACCTCACCACTTTAAAGTATTATGTTTGTCTTATTGTTGCCTAAACAATGATACATACTATCTGTCTACTTTAAGAGCTTTGCTCTTCATCAGTGAGCCTATTAAAAGTTTATTAGTTCACTAACTAGTAATTAAAAGTACTAACACTCAATATACATATCACCCAAAACAACAGTTTATTAAACAGGGGATTCCACGTTACGAATAATGTAACATTTAGTACTTGTCCAGGATTTGAAAGGAATACTTGTATATACATCGTACATAGTAGTATCTGCAGATACAAGATACTATTTCTATATGTACAAGATACTATTTCTTAAATCTACAGATCTTGCCTTCAATGTGTAACATGATATTCCATGCTAGAGTATGAAGAATTTCTGGGAGTATATCAACCAGTTAATTCTTCTGTGAATGACTATTTCTTGGATTGCATATGACTACTAGCATATCCATACAAAATACATAAAATAGCTCATTTTGTGTAGACAACCTGGGTTATGTCTGTACCTGGCAATGTGCAACTTTATATACTTAGCGATTATAATAATCTAAACAATTTTCATAGGATCAATTATGTCAATATTAGAAATATCTTTTATACACCTTGTACCCGTGACATTTGTGATGAAATTTTTTGTTAAGAGGATTACAGAATATATACATACATACTAGACATAATGACAAATCATTACCTCTACTGCAAATCAATGATATGTTTAATTTGCAAAAAAATGCTGCAAAACGTCTTTACACTTTTGAAAATACAAAAATATGAATGATGCCATAATTCCATCATCCATGCCTCAAATGTCGAATTGGTTTGTTTAATTCCCTTTTGTAATGGATAATGCTATAACACAGCAATATATCTAGATTAAATTCATTTATGTGTTAAATAACTTTATTTCATGTTATAAATTGTAATGTAAAAAGCATTCGATTTAATTCTTGCTTCTATTCACATACAGATACATTAAAATTTATTTATAGAGATTAAATAAAAATCCATTTTCAAATGTACTGTCTACTTCTTGATTGATTTTAATCCTCAAGAGATAAAACTTAATAGCTATTTTAAATCTAATATTTAAATTTTATATTCTGTTTTATATCAGAAACTCGATCTCAGTGTTGAATACAGCAATACAATTTGGTCTTTTCTTTTCTGCATTCCACTAGTATTTGTATGCATATGTTGCGAGAAAATAATTGTGGAAGTCGAAGAAGTAAAACAAGTGATGGCAAAACTTAATCTCTTTGTGTACGGTGACCAAAATAATAAAGGTAAGTTATAATTTTTGTGTTTATATAAACCGTCTATCATTCCAATAATCCATTTATTTTATACTTTAAAAATTATTTTTATGGAAACTTCATTACAATGATTTTATCTGTTTACGAATCTGCTGTGGCTGTTTTTTTATTTTACAGAACACTCCTGCATAATTATTACTTGATATATATTGTACCTCCTTATTAGAATACCAAAATAAATTCTAAATGATTTGTTTTTTAAATTTTTTTTTTAAATTTCAAACAACATATCTATATTACTATAAAATTTAATACATACTTTTAGTACTAAATTATTTTAATATGAAAATGATGATACTCAATTATTTTAATATGAAATAAAAAGTCAAAGAATAATTTTGTATTATATACACATTTATTTCATTCCCACCTTGAAGTCAGCCTTCTATGCAATGCTTCTCATTTGTGAAATAACTTTTTTTGTACATTTAAAACTTACATATATTGGGTTATACACAAATAAATTCCATTATTGTTTGGAATAGATAAATAGTTTGAATATAAGATTTTTCAATTGTAATCAAATAAATGAAAATTGGTCTTTACATTATTTATTTTGTGACATAATTTTTTAGCCTCATCGTCAGCTTATAAATTTAGATACTAGTGTATGATATCACTATTGAAGCATCAACTTGCAAAATTTCATCAGTCAATAAATCTAAAACACTATATTTCTTATGGTGCACACAGACGCAAAGATCTTTTGTTACTCTCACTCCAAAAGTACAAAATATGTTAATAAAATGCACAGTGAGTATATGCAACACCGACCATGACACTTTCCAAAGCATAGTTATGAACTGTCAATATTTAAGGATCAGGTCAGATACCACATGTCAACCGAACTTGAGATTTTATGGACTTTGGGATCAAAAAACTACACTACATTTTCAATGATTTTTGCAGTTAGTGGGGCACCCAATCTGTTATTAGTTAATTTTGAAATAACGTAGTTGCGGACTGACTTTGGACCTTTTTTAAAACTGTAACTCAAATGTGAATTTCTGTAATTACAGAAATGTGTCCCTTAACCAAAATAATAAAAATAACATACCAATCGAGTATTAATTTACATTACATTATATGCTAAATATACATAAAATTTTAAACCACTTATCTTTGTAGGTTACAATATAACTTCTTAAAAATAGCGGGCAGCACTACCTGCCTGTACTAAGTAGTTGCGTTGCGGTAATTCCCTATAATTTATTTAAGGCTCGGATAGTTCACGCATGACACAACAAATATTGAGCACGAATTGGTCCTTTCAAATAAGGAATAGGGTTCAATATTTTCTCTTGACCTAATTTAAGGGAATTTCCGCAAATTGCAATGCAGTGCGGGTAAGACCCTTTGGAGAAGTCTGTGAGTACTGCATTAAAAATTATAAGAAAGTTTTATTCATTTCTTGATTGTCAGTCATCCAATTCACTTTGACTCAATAAAATTTCTCTAGTTCTGTTATAGAATTTCTTTTGGCGTATGTTGTGGATTGTGATTGTGATGTTATTGGCCATTGTCTAGGACTGAACTACATGTTCGAATCATCATCTGGATCATAAAATATACATATATTGTACAACCATGCAAGTATTTAAACATTTTTTGTTCACCTTCTAACTAACTTTTTTATTGTTTACAGAAATGTTATAAGAACCAATCATAAAATTTATTAAATTTGCCTGTAAAAGTTACTTTTGTTTAAGCGTAGTGATAAAATGAAGTGGAATAGAGGACCCATTTTTATACTTTTCTATTAAGTAAGGTATAAGAATTTTGTAAATATTGATAGCAAAGATCTTTGTTAATAGTCCACCTGAAGATATTGTAATACAACGGAACCTAGGTTGTGATAAAGAACTTAAAGAAAGTAGAAATAATACTTCATCACATAGTCTCATTTAATTGTGATTGAAGAATTTTTCACAACTGCAACTAGGGAAACATTCGAAAACTGTTGTCAGATGAAATCAGAATATTTATTGTACAATTATTAGAAAGGTTGATGTTTAAGCAAACATAGGAGAATCTACGATGACGTATGCAACAACCCCGAATGTAAGCTATAACCACAAGTAAAGTTAATAGGGGACAAGGAATTAACCATCGTATGACAAATTGAAAAAAGAGATACACAAAACTATGACAGGAAGCAAAGATTCCTCTAGAGAAAATACAGATCTGGAATCTATTATTCTGGACGAAATTTGAATTTATAGTAGAGCTGCTTGCGGTGGACGCAAAGTCTATGTTAAACTGCCTATGGTTATTTTTTGTCTATGCCGCCTATGAGTGTTGAAGCTGAGGGAACTTTTTCTTCCAGTGGCTATTTTTGGAACAAACTGAGAAGCTCATTTGCTGATAAAATATTGCATGCCTTATCATTTACGCTTCCATGTTTTAAGGAGCCAAAAAGTAAAAATAATTCATAAACTTTCATTCCTTTTCGATTAATCTTGTTGATTTAATAAATGTTGCTTGTTTCTTTAATAAAAATACCAGTAAATCTCAATATTATATACTAATTTTTATTAATTTGCTTCTTAAAACTACAAATACATTTTTCTCAATAATGCCAAGTCAGTTACGTAAATTATTATAACTAGCTCTAATTTTATTTGTTAGGCTATACAACTATGAAACTTGGATAACTTTTAATTATGCATTGTACACTTTTTAAAAATAATTTAATTAATAAGAAATAATTAGTAGTTATATATTAAAAATAAGTAGTGAAAATTTTTCTTTATTGTGGTTCATATCCATCGAAATATCCTGAAAAAATATAAATAATGCATTTCGGAAAGTAAGTCCGATCAATCTTCATCAACATCTTTATGTTCTTGATGGATCATGATGAACAACAAAAATGAGACGGCTTAAAGAGACACAGTCGATGTACCGTGTTTCGAAAAGTTATCTGAGCTCTGACAAAGTCACATCTAATTAAGGTGTTTCAAACCTCTAAAGATAAAACATAATTTACACAATCACTCATGTATTATCAGTCTATCTGTTTTTCATAGATGTTATCTTCTTTGGAAATAATTGTATGTAGAAAGTTAGTATTATGGCATTACTGTGAAGTCAATTAAGTTGCATATAGCCATTGTGTTGTATGTTGTTTACACCCAAATATGGTTATATGACAGTCTTAGAAAGGACAAAGGAAATAATAAGAAATTCTACATTGGGTGCATTGTCAAGTGAAAGAGCAAGTTAAAAAGTTTCCAAAACATTCCTTACAATTCTATGTAAAATATGCTCATAGATATTTCTGAAAAAATATTTCTTAAAAGGTACTTAAAAAGTTATGGAAAGACAACCTTACTAAAAATTTACATTAAGTTGACTGGAAAACTCACAGTAATTTTACACATGTGAAACATATAGCAGATAATATATTTACGTTGGGAAAAATAATGTCTTTATTTATCAGTAATTTAATGGAAATAGTATGTATACTTAAGTGCACTTAACTCGTTTTGTTTTAATTTTTCATTTCTGATTATATTGAAAAAAGTGTTATGGATATTTTACTTTGAAATTATTTCTTCACTTAAGCTACCAGATTCAGATTGCGGAAAGTAGATGAACAGTACATTACTAGAGTATAAAAAGGTAACATTACAATAAACATACGTTGTTTTGTATGGACGTTCACAGCATATTTTGTATGTTTATGTAATATCGCATATCTATATGGCATTCAATGTATACTTCGAACATAAATTTTCTCAATAGATCTTTTTAATTTTTTATTGTGAAAATGTTAAACAAGTACAAAAGAATTATGAATCTTAATTTATACAACATGAATATTTGCAATTATATAAAATGCATATTGAAAAGTCAGAAAAAACTAATAACTCTGCAAGAGATAAAAATTGTTCATTTGTCGTCCCATTGTAAGTTTATATCTAATTTTTATTTAATGTCGATAAAATATCTTGATAATACCAATAATATTATATGATGCCTGTCAAAAGAGTGTAATAGTATATACTGTCTTATTATAATTTACAAAGAGAATAAATATTTCACAAATAGGTATAATAACTGGAAGTTTATATTCAGGTTTTCATTGTTTTTATGAGCCAGTGTGTTCCGTCTATCAAAGCTTTTATCAGTCTTCTTATGTTTAAAGTTTTCAATCTGCCATATTGAAATGTTTTGAAAGTATGTGTCCATGTTTAACAAACGTAGTTTGGTTATGTATGGATTCCAGTAAGGTTAAATAAACTTGATTAATACGAGCACTAAAGGGGTTCCGTGTACAATTAGGTGCACATAAAAGTTTATAAATATTTAAAAGGATAAGTAGTATTAATGAACTATTTACAAACTTTAATACTGGTTTTTTGCTGTGTAACTATATAGCTAGAGAGAATCTTTTACAAGTGTACAAAAAATAATACTTGCTTTAAGTTATTAATGTAAGTTAAATAATGAATTGTGCATCGAAGTGTACTAAGTGCACCATTTGACTACGGAACCTTAAAAGGCTATTGGACAAATTTGAAAAAAAAATTGTTTATTATACATTATTTAAATCCAAGTAAATACATATACACATGTTTGAATGAATGTATACTATTATGAACTTATTTCTACACTTATGTGGATTTTATAATGAAGAAAAATTAAAATACTTGTTGACCTATAACTAAATAAGCAAACAATCCATACATCGACAATTTTGTTTTTACATACTTAACTACAATGTAACATTCAAAATAATATTTACAATTGTTACAAATCCTACAATTTATTGCAACTTTTACGAAACTATACTTGTGAGTTATCTGAACTAACATATTTTGAATGTCCATTTTCTGATACTGTGAATGTTACTCATTTCAAATATTATACATCTCTGTATAATTTCATTTCTTTCAGCTAATTTTATTTATAAAGGTTAATCTTTTATTAAGCACATTTCAATTAAGAGATAATTAAATGTTAACTGTGAATTACTTATTGCATTAGCTCATATGTCCCAGCAATTCATGTACGGAAACAAATGAAGGTAGTTCAAGAGCTGATAGAAGCCAGTGAAATGGGTCAGCTCACAGTGTTCCACATGTTTGATCTACGTGCTTCTCTCCTCCTCGGCCTGCTGAACGTCCTTGCCACATATGTTATTGTACTGATACAGTTTCTCAACATATATTTATGTATATTTAAAAATTTAATATTTGGACATTTGAAACGTCCAAAATATGTGATATTATTAATTTTGATATTAATTTCTCTATATGTCCCATATTCATTGATTTTTTTATGTATAAGTTATAAAAGTTCATAGCACTAATTATTGTTATTTTATTTTATAATCAGTATGACTTTCATTACATTAGTAAGGCTATCAGAACTGACATATACAACAATACTTAAGCATATATGTTAAAAATACAATAACTACTCAAAGTAAATAAATTACAATAAATCTTATTGAGCGATGTAAAAACAATGGACATTACAAATTGGCACATATTTTGGCTCTTGCAATGCTAATAGGTTGATTACTGGTTATTCATGTTATTATTATATATTTTTTTAAAATGGCAGCTATTCTAGTCAGATTGCCTACTTCCACATTATACTGATTAATTACGAGTTGTAATATAGTGTCAATGGAACATAAAATAGAATGATCCTGATTTGATTTACGGAGAATAAATAAACAAAATTCAACATTAATGAGTTATTGTTTAAATTATTTATTTACTATATTGAGTGTCCGTTTATTATTTTTAAGAAGTCCATCTGTTTATTAATTATTGTTTTTGTCAAAAATAATTTGACATACAAACTGGAAACTTAGGATTGTAATTAGGTATATTAAGGTTAAAATAATTACATACATAAATGTTACATTAATATAATTAATATAAATTTTATAATCATGGAAATTTGAAAGAAATTAATGAAGAAACATATAGAAATCATTTGAAAGTGCAAATTATAAGGACCCCAAACTTTTGCATTTTCTGTTCTAGAAGAACACATGCTCCGTTTATTCGTCCTGTATTAGATGCTGTTGTATCAAAACACATATATTTTGTTTTAACATATAAATTCCATGATAAAATAGTCTCGAAAATAGCAGAAACCATTGTTTCTCCCTTTCCATCTGGAAGCTTGGGAACAGCCAAGAGCTGATCGACTCCCTTTCCAGATACCAAGATTGGTAGACGATCTACTATTTCATATCCGGTTATATCCTTCAGCATCTATCCATCTTAGTACACAGTAAGTATATTTAGTGGTTGGAAATCAGCTTCAATAGACTCAGCAACCTGTTTTCTAATATTCATTCTTTGGCGACGTATAGAAGAATAGGTAACGTTATATTGTGATACGTCACCGCCCAGACATTTGAGTGCAGAAGCCAAACCAACAGTTGCTTTTCGGTCAGTCAACTTATCGACATTAAGACTAGTAGCTAAACTCGAATCTAAAATTCTTTTTTGGTCTCGTTTCTGTGGTGTAGTAAACCCATAGCTTGAAAAGGGCCCTGGCTTAGGAGATATAGGATGACTTTCACTAATATCGCTATCACCTTCATTCCCTGCATAAGAAGCTGAAGAACATAGTAAATCACATTTCTCAGTTAATTTCTTCATTGCTTCTTTTTCCTTTTCTGTCATCTTTTGCAACTTAGCTTCTTCTTGTAAATGTTTTTTAAGTTTTATGGGATTTCTTCTATCGATATTACCATTTTTTCCTGGACAACTCATTTCTCTTTGTTTTAAAAGAAATTGCTTATCTTCTTCAACAGTTATCATATTAAAGGCATTTGAGTGAGCAATATCAAACAAAACATTTAAATTTGATTGCTATTTGTTTTCTTTTTCTTTTATTGCTGCTGAGCGTTTTGATTTATTTTTTTTTTAAAGTCTGCCATTCTTTGAAACATATAAGTATTTTTGTGATAAGATGTTGTTTATCTTTGATAGGAATAGTTGCTTTTTGCTATAGTCTCATCACATCGCTTGCCGTTAATGACACCGATTCTCTATTCGTACTATGAAAAAATAAACACATCACTTCTTTCACTGACGGTAATTTTGTTTGC
This sequence comes from Druceiella hillmani, assembly GCA_039881145.1. Lineage (NCBI taxonomy): Eukaryota > Metazoa > Arthropoda > Insecta > Lepidoptera > Hepialidae > Druceiella > Druceiella hillmani. Next base: position 4,254,866 of record JAYKKI010000013.1, read on the forward strand.
ACCAATTAGGAATGAGATTGTCCAATTAACCATATTTCAGTCCTTTTTTGCGTTTTTATAATATTCGATGTCATTTAGGAATACAAATACGAGAATAAAGCTAAAGTAATCACATTTACAACCAAACACAATCACTTTGACTCGCAACGATGGTGTCACTGGATAAATGTATAAAAGAGCAATGGATTGTTTATATTAACTAAATTGTGGGTATCTACAGAGAGCACTGAGGTGCTGACGAAGTGAGTAAACAAAGAACTGTTTACGTTAGCAACTAAATACCGTCATCAAAATGGTATAAGTAAATCATAGCCAACATCGCAATGAGTGCAAATTTTAAGATAATTCTTATAAATCTTATGATGCGGTAGCGTAACTTTGGTAAATTGGTAAATAGAATGATATTATGCGTTGAGAGTTAAAACAATTAAAAGTTGAATTTTATGAATCATCCTAATCATAATAATCACACCTATATATATATATATATATATATATATATATTTGTATATATATATATATATATATATATATATATATATATATGTGTGTGTGTATATATATATTTCAATTTTGTTTATGATAATACTTTCTAACTAAATTTTTCTAAAATTAATTTCTGTTAATTTTCCGTCAATATACAACACAAGAAATATTCAAATAATACATAAACGAAATGCTGTTAATTAAATGGATAAGGTATGGCAGCAAATAAGGTTTACCTGAACCAAAATCCATTATTTCCAATGAAAGTTTGGTATAAATTAGAAAATTTATGTCGAACAATGTCTTTCTTTTTTAAGAAAGTAAAAAATTAAGAAATCAGTTTTCCAAGAAATCTTTTTTGCTCTTTATTTTAGTACGGTTTTCTAATAAGTCCTGGCAACAAATTTATTAATGTCATAAAAAAACAATGAAATATTTATGGCTGGCCTAGAGACTAAATTATGTGTGGCATTTAACAAAAAGTTCATTTATATTTTTCCACATGTGAAACCTAATGCATTAATGCAGTATTTTCCTTTCTTCATCCATTTAGACAATATAACAATTTTGTGGGAGGTATGGTTTTAAATTTTCAGTTTTCTGATTTACAAATTTTTTTATTTAAGAAATTAGAATACTAAGACAAATTAATATCTGAAAATTTTAAGGGTTTAAAAGAATTTAACTTTGAATAAATTGGGCCCTATGACACGATCACATACAATGTTAATTCCACAAAATGCTGAAGCGTATCTTAATAATTTAAGGATAAGATTCGAATGATATTGAAACCTACCTGTCAAGTATAAATGGAACTCGCATTGCAATAATTTTGTACTTATTTAGGTTCTTCTGAACATTTCGGATTTCTGTTAATTATTTCTATTCAATTACGAAAGTAGAGTTTCTATTAAATTATTAATAAAAATTAATTTTTCACAACATAAATTTATTATCTATTGTACTTTTCACAAGCACAAAACATGGTGCATATTTAAAATATTATGATGTTAGGTAAATTTAAATGTTTTACTATGCTTAATTTCAAGTTCCAGGTCAAGCAGTTTCCAGGATAAATCTATAAAAAGATACGTAAGTGACATTAGAAGGTTCCTTTTTTTTTAAAACAAGGAAACGCAAAAACATGAACAAAGGCAATATAATAATTAATTCATTATACACAATTAAATGAAACTACGTGATTTAGTATTATTTCTACTTTCTTTAAGTTCTTTACCACAACCTAGGTTTCGTTGTATTACAACATCTTCAGGTGGGCTATTATAGGTTGTGGTAAAGAACTTAAAGAAAGTAGAAGTAATACTACATCACGTAGTTTCATTTAATTATGAATAATGAATTTTTACAAAATTAACGCCAAATATATTCAATAAATAATTATAATTATAAAATATAGTGACCACAACAGGCTTAAAAGAATGGCGTCTATAGATTAGATGGTAATTTTGCTACCATTATGTTATCCCGTTCTGTATGAACATGAAATATCGACAAATCTTTTTGTTTTAAATATATTTTCTAAATCCTGTGCCTTATTTGTAACAAGTATCTTATATTTTAGTACTCATTTTCCACTATTGAATTTTGAATTCATGAAAATTACATCCACACATTGGTAATGACACTGGCAATATATTATACATAATTGCCAATAACTAAAGCGTTGTAAATAAGTAAAAGTAATGACAGATCATTACTGTGTCTGCAGTCGCTATCTAGGTAGTTAGTTGTGTAGCACCATGGCTTTTGACAAAGTCACAAATAGTGAAATAAATGTTTTATTTTTTCTAAATATTTTACCTTACTGTTTTGCAAATATTTTTTTCTCATTTCATGACAATAGTTATATATTTACTCACAATGTGGCATTGCACATTGTTGAACAATTTTATTCTAAAAATAATCCTACATTGATATTTACAAAGAATGCAATGGGGGATGACTTTTCACAATGGTTTTCTCACAACTATAATGGCTGCTTATTAGCAGTAGAGATAAATGAAACAAAAGAATTTTCAAACATGTACAATAAGCATATTATGCACCATGTCATGCAGTACGTTATTCACACTGACCAGGTGAAAGATTTCGAATATTTTATATATGAAATGAGTAACATATCATCATTTGCAAACAATGGTAGATTCATAGTCATTTGCAGTGATAAGCAACAAAGTGCAGATAGTTGCAATGCAGAAATGTTATTTGCCATTTGCTGGCGATACCATATAGTGAATGTTGTCTTTATACATGAGACTCGGGGTGATGAAGTGAAGGTGTTGACGAATTTTCCAATGAAATTTGAACTTTGTGGCAACACAGAGCCAACCACTTTAAACACAATAAAGAAATACACCAATTACAAATTTATTCGTAATCTATTTCCAGAAAAATTCAATAATTTTAATGGCTGCCCACTCATAATATCAACTTTTTTCCTACGACCTTTCTTAATGATGTCAACAAATGCTGATGGAGTACAAGAAGTTAATGGGATATACGGAGAATTTTTTAAAAGCTTATGTCAAATGATAAACGCAACATTGAAAACTATTAAGCAACAATCGCCTGGGACATTTAATGAAACACATTCAACGGGATATTTCAAGGACCTATTGATGCAACAAGCTAACGTTACAACAAGTGTATTTCTGTATGTTAATAATGCACACTCGTTTCGTTTCATTTATCCTCACTGGACAGGGAATGCTGCTTGGGTCTCACCACCCATTCCTCTCCGACTTCCATGGGAAAAGTTAATAAGACCATTTGACTTCTGGCTTAGAATTTCATTTTCAGTTGTTTTAGTAGTATCAATTATGGTATTATTGATATTGAAAGAAACAACATTGAAACTTAAATGGAACTCATATTTTTCAAGGAATACTTTACAATCAAATCTCTATATAAATAGCTGTGGAATATTTTTTGGACAAATGACTGCTAGACGACCAACAAAAACTGCTCTATCTTTTGGTTTAGGTCTGTGGATATGGTTTAGTTTCTTTATGACTAGTGCTTATCAGGGAGCTCTTATCAGTATATTAAAAAGAGATGTGTATGTAACAGATTTGGACACTGTTTCTGGTGCCATTAAAGCTGGATACGAATTTGGGGGTTTGCCACTTTTAAGAACATATTTTGCTCAAAAGCCTAAGCTTTATGACAGATATAAAGAGATAGAATTACAGAACATTGTAAATTATATAGAACCCATGTCTAAAGGTTCTCTGAAACTTATTATATATTTGCCTTTAAATTCTTTACTCGCCTTTTCCTTAAAAAACAATCACACTCATTTCTTGCATGTTATACCAAATGAAATTCAACAACATCACTTATTTCATTATTTACCACCGAATTCGCCACTGGAGGATATGTTAAGTAAAGCACACGCTCGTATGGCAGCTGTTGGATTATTTGAAAAACGAGACAGAGAAATGAAATATTTTCTTAGGATGGAAAATAGTAAGCCTCAATGGAACAAGGATAAAGATGAAACATTAACCATTCATCAAATGCAAGTATGCTTTTTACTTATTATAGGAGGATGGATCGTGTCACTATTTGTATTTATCATAGAGGTGATTTGGAATCGATATGGATATTGGTCTTGTAATGCAAAGTGTTATCCATTAGCTAGGAGGAACCTGTAAATACCTGTGGTATTCATTCACTCAATAGGTCTAGATTTGTTATGACTTTTAGAAGAGATTCACTCCTCCACATTATCCAACTATAACATGCACATTGTTTCTATACTTTATGAACTCTCTTATTTGTTTCTTTACATCTTCTTTCCCTAAGCAGACATAAAGCTGCTGGGCAGAAATTGAAATTCTCCCTTTTGATCTTTTCTTCTTCTTTACTAACTGTGGTATTGCCTTTGATCATTGCACTTTGTCGAAGTCCACGTGCTGATTAATGAGTGTTGAGTGTTTAATTTGTCATTCAAAGTGTTTCTACCTTTTTTCATTTAGGAAATATTTGACTTGTAATTATTACATTTAGCACTTCCACTTTAAATAGTTTGATGTTGAATTTAATTTTTTTGTTTCTGTAATGTTTAATTATAACATTCGGTAGATCAGAAATTAATTTTAAGTATCCATCGAAATGTAGGGGTCAGACATACTTGTTATTATTTTTACAATTATTGTAGTCTATTGTTTGCATGTAACAAAATAAATAAATACACAATATTGTCACAATAGTTGTTATTTATTTTACAAATATTGCAGGTTTACTAAAGTACCATTAAATTTTACTATAAAGTCTGAACATATCAGTTTAGCTTTATACATTTTGGTTTCATCATTAAGTGGCCTACCATGAAAGTGTATAATACTTTTCACAAAGTATTTATTTCATTATTGTCAAATAACAACACTACACACTATTATCAACACTAACACTAACACTATTATTGAGATAAAAAAATTCTTCGAGGCTGTATAATTTTTTTCAAACTAACTGTTTACCCTATTTCTTATGAAAAATCCTACATACGAAGTTTAAATTATAATTACAAATTATTACATGTGATAAAGCGTAATGAACTTTAGTTTAATTGACAATTAAATAAAACAATTTGAATTGCCGAGTAATATAATATTGTTCTAATGAGCAGGAGCGATATTTGGAAGTCAGCAATAGAAATAAAAATGATCTGCAATAAAATTCTGCAAAAACTATTTAAGTTGTAATTGTGAATCGTTAGCATTGTGTAAGAAATATAGTATAGAGCTAGCAACAACCATGTGCCACTTACAGTGTGGCACATGATTGTTGCTAGTTGCTTGATGTAATATGATTATAAAGTTAAATAATCACTTCTCATAATCAAGGCCCTGTACTTCATAATAATTCTATCAATTCATTTCATTTTGTTTAATATTTTTTTGCTTTGGTCCTCTGTTGCACACATGTCCTCTCACACACATAATAAATATAAATTAGAAAAAGTTCAATCTCGCAGATATAAAACCAACTAAAGATTTATTTGTATTCTTGTTCCCAATCTACATTTACCGTAAGCTATTTATTTTATTTACAATTTTCTCCTTGCCACATATCTTCAATTATTCTTTTCTTCTTTTACCAAATATGTGTTCAAAATTTATTTGTACAACTAGGTATTAATACGGACTATTATCTATTTACGTTTGTCTGTTACAATGTCACGGCTATTATACCAATATCAATAGCATAGATTATACAGCTTTAACTAACTGTAGAAAAGCAGTATGAATAATGTCGGACATCATCATCAGAATAAATTTTTCTACACAACAAAATATTGTTAATGAGCTCATTCATTTAATGGCTTCAAAGTTCCATATACTACACAAACTAACAAGTATACAGATTGTCAAACCAACCTTGAAATATATAAATTCAACATGACTATCAATGTGTGGAAATGTTTTTACAGACCACATTTCTCTTCGCTTCATTTGTATTATTTAGGTTTTATCGCAATTTTAAACTTGTAGTGATTTTTAAAATAAACGGTGTAGTTTAAGAACATATTGCAACTACCCCTGGTTTGAGCGGTAGCCCTATCTTTATATAAACGTCATAAATGTAACCAAATAGCTCTGTTAATTGGTCATTGTAATGCAAATTATCAATTTCAATTCAGCTTGCACGAATACATATTATATTTAGGTCATGAATGAAAGAAATGTGAATGAAAAAGTTTTAGAATGTTTATTATTCTATATAATATTTTAACAGACACTAAAAAAAAGGCAAAACATGAAAAATAATGTGTATCCTAAAAGATTTACTTTCGGTATCTCTAATTGAAAATAAAATTTGTATAAAGTATTAAGCCACGATGTGTAATGCTGCCAAGACAAGTATATTTTATCAATATGGTTTGGTCCAGTGAACCCTTCCACTCATGTTTTCAATTTTTCCAGAGAAGATATTTTACATGGTTTGTTCAGATATATATTTAAAAATTTATTTCAAGCAGAAAAAAATACATTATAACTATGTGGTATTCTCCAGAAAAATTGTTAACAGTATCTATGGTGCATTAAGTTATGCTACTTCTATAAATGGTGCAAAGATCAAAATGCGATGAATTTAATATTTATGGGAAGAAATTGATAAATAAAAACAGTAATGTGAGGTGTAAAAAAACACATGCCAAGTAAGTTTCACATTTGGTCTTGTAAACAAAAATATTTTAATATGAGCCATAAAAATAATTTCAGAGACATGAAGGATAAAACAAATTTCAATACTTGTGACTTGTGCATCGAGACATTCTATATGAAAGCTTTTTATTTTTAAAATTCTTAACAATTTATAAAATTTTGATATAATTTCTTTATATTTTTAAACAAAAATTTATGTGAATTTTATTTAAGTTTTCCTTTATGAAATGATTTTATACTTTGGTGACATATCGTTACAAGTGCTAATATTGTATACACTAATAACTGTAATAGTGATAGTATGATTGTTGACGGCTCTATTAGGTTCGTGGGTTTGAATTTTGTGAATTAGTGAGAATGCAAAAATTCGTAAATACGCAAAACTTTTATGTATTGAGTGCTATTAACCGACTTTGTAATGCATAGATCCATTTCTACTCTCGTGATGCTTCGTATCTCTGAAACGATAAAGTATGATTAGAAAATTTCACATAAAAATTGTTGGTCCTGGTCGCTCTTTCCAATGCAATCTGAATAAAATATACAATTATCAGGGTCTTCATTGTGATGCAGCCATGATTTATAAGCAAAATAATTCACAGATTTATAGAGCAAATATTTCTAGACATGAACTAAATGATCAAAAAAGACAACTAGAAAAGCATTCAGTAGAAGTAGATTGCGATCTAGATGAAGTTCATATAGGCGTACTACTCTTTATGTAAAACATTTCATTCATCTATTTGGGGTTCCAAGGAGGTGTTTTTCTAATCCGCAATACCCAATTCGATAGTTTTCAACTTCAGGTCTTTGTTGAAAACAAACAAAATGCAAATCAATTGTTAAGAGTAAAATTCTACCAAAGAAACAAGAAAGAAAATTACACCTATAATTATTGATTACAAAGAACAATTCTTTAATGCTATAATGACATGTAAAGATTTATGCACCGATGGTATTTTAATATTGCAAGATGCATGATTGCTCTTAATATCAACCATGCTTGCACCAAACTGTTCAATTTAAATGGTTGTGATAAATTTTTAAAATTTTGACAAACTTCGTCACATACTTGGGCCGGATATCGAGAATGGGAAGTTTTATGTCAATCCATAGTAAATTATAGCTCTTTTACTGACCCCACATTTTCATAATTATCCACTCATTTCCAAAATTACTGAATTGATCACTGCTATACAGAGCTATGTGGAACTATATACGAGACCAAGAAAAGAATGCTAATTATGAAACTAAGATCGATGAAGGAGAGGTTACTAAAAATAATGTATGATTAGGGAACGAACAGATAAATAATGAGGTGTCTCCACATTATTTATCTGTTCGCTCAACTGTTATGACAAAGGAGAAAGATGTTGAAAAATTCAATAATATTTTGAGTACAGTGATTAATATAAATGTGAGCGATATTGATATTATTGAAAGTTAAAAAAATTAAAATTAATTTAAAAAAATAGAATAAAATCGAAAAAGGCTGAAAAGAGAATTTTAAAAAGATGAGAAATACTAAAATGAGGATATAGGACTAAGTATATTTACTTATTTTGAATATATATTTCATATGTGCCATATAGTTCTATTACATACAATATCACTTTGGATAAAGTGATATTGTGTATTAAAATAACCATTAAGGTCATTTTAATAAAAATTTATGTATTAGATCAGTTCATCTAATTATGATAAACAATTCAATTATCAACTTTTCTATCAATTCACTATAGTAAAAGATATATGAAAAGAAGTATAATTGTTTATTAAGAGTAAATTAAAGAAATGTTTTTACTAAAGAAAAGTTTATTGAATATTGTCACCCTCTAAATTTTTTTGATATGTTAAACATTAGTATTCTCCATTTATATGACAAGCTACTGAATATATATACATTATAAAAAATTATAACATAGTTGTTTAATGCTCGCAAGTGAATACCTGAACAACTTGTACAAGCAAAGTAATGCTAATTTCTTAATATACATAATTATTTAATTTTTCCGCAAGAATATATATTTACTAAGTTCAATATATTTATTAAGGTTTAAAGAAAATTGTTTGCAAAAATTATTTCATATCAAAAATAGGAGAATGTAATCTCGATATATGCTTATAAATAATAAAGTTAAAGAAAAGACGTGTTGTTAAAGTACACATAATAATTAGATATAAATATGACAGTAAAAAATATGTGAAATTTAATAAATTACTGATATTCAATAACACATTTTACCACATTAATGCTAATATTTACTATGCTAATGATAATATGTAACATTAGTAATAATAGAGATTATCCTATTTAAACAATTAAAATATTTCAGTTTGTTATATTAATAACATTGCAAATTGTTAACAACTACTTTCATATTTACTTTAAATTCATGTTGATATCCCATTCACATAACTCTTAAACTATTAGTTGAGATATAATAAAGGTAAGCATATAAATATGAGCTTGTTAAAACAATCTGGAAAACTGACAACTAACAATAATGTAAGTTGCGAATAGACTCACAAAACTCAAGAGGAGCGGAATGCCCAATGACAGCATGTTGCAGACTAGGAACTTGCCAATTACAAACCACAACAGAATATTATGAAATCTTTTGGGTATTCGTCTATCTGTCTGTCTGCTCGAGCTACTTTCTTCAAAATATGTTTAATGTAGAATCATGGCGTTGGATAGAATGATACGTCAAATTGATCAGTATTTATTTCAAATCAAACTAATTTCAAATAACTTTTGAGGAAACAAGTATGAAGTACTTAATTTTTTTTTTCAATTTCATATTATAAGGGTGATAATAATGTTGCCAAAAATAATTTTTTTAAGAAATTATGTGCAATAGTTTTTAGCATAGGGTTGAAAAAGTCCACAGAAAATATGTGAGCCCCCTTCCCGCCACGGCCAATATTGCTGTAGTCAATGTTATTTAAAAAAAAACATTTAAAAAAAACACAAAAAAACTACTAGATGATAGAATAAAATTAATTGTGTAACTGAAGTGTTCAATTTATGTGTGCATTTAACCTACATGTATATGTGTGGAACATTCCCAGTGAGAGTTTTACTCATGAGTAACGGATTTTATTTTCCACTATACTCTTCCATACTTTATGATTTTGGTAGTCATACATGGATAGTTATTTTTTAGTTTGGAAGTTTCGTTTGTTTTTCTTTTCTGTCAAAAAATCAATGAGGAAAATGTAATTAAAACTACTGTCAGTAACAAATAAGTATTGAATCACACGCTCACTAACTGATTTGGCATCCTAACATCATTTTCGTCAGCATAAGTTTTGAGTCGCAAATTTCGTCACTAATTTTTTTACAAATAATGCATATCAATATCAAAGGAATTGTGAAGCAACGCACCCAAAAATTAAATATAATTCACATTCCACCTGAAATGAAAATAGAGACAATTTAATTCGCTCAAATATTAGTAGCGTTAATGTTTAATTACTTATACTCATTTTCTGTAAGACGCAATGAAACCACCAGTAATACAATGAAATAAAATTGGCATGAAATTCTCAAAGAGTACGGGCTTTAAACTTGAAGGAGATTCCAATCTGGATGACTTCTGTCACCTGTATTTATAAAGGAATTCTTTAGTTGTACTTTTTCCTCTTAAAACAAGCATGTTTATTGATCATAATGTTTACAAAGCTACATATGTTGATTAATGACTGAATTTAGGTCGAAAATAATATGCTATATAAGCGTTCATACACTTCTGGAATTCACTATGTAATAATTAATACACTCTATTTTATATGTTGAGGAAGACTGTATTCTATTTAAAATCTCATTGAGTTAATGAATGATGTATATTGTTTATTGAAAAATAATGAAGATTTTCATTATTTTTTCACTATTCATATCTAGATGATATAATTTTATACTGAGATAATTGGTGATAAAAACATAAGTCAAAATGTTGATGAATGAGACAATAAAAGTAGTAAAATGCATAGCAAAAGCAGTAAAATTTTCTCTCTAAATATCTTCAACAAATTCCAACATCATAAAAAATTAATTTATCTTACCATATACATAGAATAGACTCAATTTGGAAATTTCAAATAGACTGTGCCTATCTATAGTAATTAAAGTTTTATTCGAAATTTTCAACAGCCATATAATCTCAAAACCATTTCAGTTACAAAAATTAAGTTTCCCTTATTACATATTTAAAAATTTAGATAATAAACGGAAGCAAATTATTTCAAATATTAAACATAAACTTACCTTAAATTCTGTAGATAATACATAAGTATTTATAAAAGTCAATATAGAAGAAAAGGCATGCATAAAGGCAAAGGAAACCTGAAAGAAAAAATTATATTGACATTACATTTGAGGACAATAAATTGAGAAAAAACATAATATTTTATCAGTACTTATTTAATTGGAGAAAGGTAAACTGAAATTAATATCAAAGGAGTGCCTGATTAAAACACATAATTTCGCAGTTTGTTTATAAAAATATAACAACCTAAAGTAACTGTGGCCATCGAATTCACCAATAAATATTAGTTCTTTTTCATTTACATCCGATTTACATATTCTAGAATTCACATGGTCAGTTATATGTTTTATAATTAATTTATTTAAATGTTGAGTTACTATGTGGAGTCGTTTGTACACAGACAATATTAGGGTAATAAAGTGATAAAATTCTAGTTCAAATAATAAAAACATAATATATGCAAAACTATATATTACAATAGAATTTATTCCAAGATGTAAATTTATTAATATGTTAATGAAATTCAGTAGACAGATGAAAATTACCATTTTAAAATTTAATACTCGACATGTCAGCTGTAGATCTTTTCCAATAGCAATTTTGAAATCACTGTCAATATCGTTCAGAGTCGTCAGTAATTCTCTGTAAGTATTTTTGTTGAATAAAACCTCTATCAATAGCATATAGCATAGATACAGATTAATAGCTATGAAGTAAAATCTGTTCATGTAAAGCCTGATACTATCTAAGTCTAGCTGAGCAAAGTGCATGTCAAAACGATATGAAGCAAATATCGAAAATCTGACAATCGCCATACGATATCCATTTCTTAGCCATGTTTCTAAGGCACTCTGTTTTTTCCCCAGTCCTAATCGATGAAGTCCTAACACTGATTCAAGTTTTAACAAAATCTCAAGAGAATTTTCCATGATTAATTATTCCAATTTATTTTTTATCCCGCACGTATTGGAGTGCAAAACGTTTTTAACAACTATGTTTTCATCTCAAAATAATGAGAACAATCGATAGTTTTTCAATAAATTATTTTAGATAATAAAAGCAGCACACTGCACTAAAAATAATTATGATTTAATATTACTTTTATAATAAACCCAAATTATTCAATGATTAATTGATAGTATATTAGGCAGCACGGAAAATAATTCATTTTAAAAATTTTGTTGCCTAATTTGAAATATAAAACAGGATTTTTTAAATACAAATTGGTCTATATGTATACACGTATATATATATATATATATATATATATATATATATATATGTATATATATATACATATATATATATATTTATATGAAAAATATTTCTGATTCCAACTAGGTTTTACGCAATAAACTTCTCATAAAAATTTTTTGAACTTAATTGCCATTCTTACTCATTCTGAGCACTGAATAAACAAATCCAAACACAAACTTGAATTTAAAAAAAATTTAAAGAAAGAAATCATAGTACAAGCACTTTTAAAATTGATTTTTTTTGTTAGAATTGTCACAAGCCAAATATGTTTATTAAGTAGATATTTATGGATATTTTTTATTTTCAGAAAGACCTTATCACTAAGGCCAACACAACGTTTTATTCAAAATACAACTGAAAGCTTAACACAAAAATTTATGAAATATGAAAATTGCATACAATACCTTTATTAAGAACTGATAGTTTCAGAATAGACTTTAGCCTTTCATTTTCTTTTATATTATCTTTCAATAAAATGTAAATTGGTAGTCCTTGATAGTTTTAAGTTTGCAGTCATAAAAAAAATTATAATATACGGGAGCAACAAACCTTTCACATTCACAAAAAAATAGACATTCACAGTAACAAACTAAAAACAAAAACGCAAATAAGAAAAAATAACTAATTCAATTAACTAAATTCACTGTCAAATGAAACAGGAGTATGTTTGTAAATTGAAGACTTCTTGAACACCATAAATTAAACAAATTTAAATATTCATTCATAAACATGTGAGGTACGTATGTCAGACGTTCAATGAAACTTACGTATAATTGCTTATAAGGCAATGTGTGCTACTGCTTGCTTCTGCAGAAATCCTTTAAATTTCAAACTGACAGTAATACCTACAAAAACAGAAATAATACAGAAATACCTACACATATGCTTTTTATGTGCACTGCTATAAGCATCAACTGAATTTGATTTTGGAAAAATAAGCATCAATTACTTATCTAGTATAGAGATATTTTTGCAATTTATATTTATTTCCAATTTCTTTTTCATATTGGCTGAAACGATCTGGATTTTTAAAAGAAATTATTCACTGAAGAATACCTGCTGCTCCTCACACAAGATGTGATTATATTACCAATACTCTGAAAATTATACACAATAACTTAGAGCCCCTGAAAGAGTATATACAAGCTGTAATTGATAATCATTTCAGTGATCCCGATAATGTTAATTAAGCTCGAATGCTCTTTTCGTGTTTAGATAATGATGATTTTTTATATTGACTGCAATTTTTCACTTGAATACCTTTTCAAATGCTGTCATCCATTGATTCAACAGAGAGTTCAAAATACTGTTCTACAACCTTTGCTGAAGAAAAATTTTGGCCTACTAACATGAATCATTCAGTTATGAGGAAAAAACTATGTGATTAATAATGCAGCTCAAAGGCATATTCTTACATGTGAATCTTTTGCTGGCTTAGAAATTATTTTATACACATAAGTTAGCAGTATATGATAAGAGTTTTGTGGAGAATGATCTTAAATAAGTCGTAAACAATGACAATATCTTGATAAAAATGAAACTAAAAGATGAGATATTGGTTATGTTTAAAAGAGAACATTTTCATAATGCTGATGGGACATTGTGATATTTCAACATTTCATAGAATTATCATCAGTCAATATTTGCTGAGAGCATATATACGACTATTGAAAATGTTATGTGTTATTCCTATGACCTTAGTGGGAAGTGGGTGCCGTTTTTTTACTTTAAATAAAGTCAAAAAGCTTATATGCAACAGCATACCACCAGATCGCCTGAATGCTTGGTGTATAAGCACAGAAAAGTGCTTAATCAATTCCATCTCTGATTTTCTGAAAAAAGTGATAGGTGTTTTCTCTCATCGAAAAGGTTGGTGAATGGGTTTTATATGCATGTGTGTGAAAAGGAGCGGTAGACAAAGCTATTACTGGGTTAATGATAAAATTTGACCTATATCCCGGAAGGTAAGAGATTTCACTCTTACCTTCCGGGATATAGACAGTATTTAAAATTTGTGAAAATTACTGCTCTGGGTAAATCAAATATTACTGTTTGTGTGGAAAAAAAAGTACTATTCAGAATCAATTTTTGAAATTATTTGCCAAATTAAAAAGTTGATATTTATAATGCAAATGTTAAAATGATAAAAATCTTGCTGTCTTTAACTACAAAAAAAAGATATTCACAGTTATATTTAGTAGACACCCATTATGAGGTAATTGTGTTTACATTTTCATGTAAATGTATTTTCTTTCAATTTTTTTCAGTTATTTTATTATTATAGTTTCACTATTAAATACTCCTGAAAAACATTTAAAAAAATTTAAGGTGAAAACAATTTTAACAATTTCCTCAGAACATAAAGATTGTATTTTTTGTTTTAACAAATATTCAAACTATCTGCTATTGGTTTTAATGGATGAGCGACATAAAAACAATAAAAGTAATTTACGGTCAGTGACAATTTTAATTATATTTGTCTTAGAGATTTTATTGTTTGCTGTTATATTTTGAATCAGAATACAATTTTTAAGGGTTTTACTCTTAATTTTAATTATTTTTAGTAACTTTTACTAATCTAATTTTGCTGCTACTTCTAATAAATATTGCAAGCTATAATAATGCTTATACTACAATTTGACACTGCAATGAAATAGGGTCCATTAAAAAAGTAATATTAAATCATAATTATATTAAGTGCAGAGACTGTGTACTGTTCTACTCTCATTGTCTAAAATAATTAATGAGTTATTGTAAACTATCGATTGTTCTTATTACTTTGAAATGGAAACATAGTTGTTAAAAACGTTTAACGTCCCAATACGTGTGGGAAAATAAAAAAGATCGGAAACGGTAAACATGGAAAAGGCTTTTGAGAGTTTGTTAAAATTTGAATCAATGCTAGGACTTCATCGATTAGGATTGAAGAGGAAACAGAGTGTGCCAGAAACATGGTTAAGAAATGGATACCGTGCAGCAATTATCATATATTCAATATTTGCATCATATTATTTCAATGTATTCTTAACTCATGCAAACTTAGATACTATCACGCTTTACATGAACAGATTTTTCCTTGTGATTAATGAATTGTATTTGTGCTATGTGCTATTGATAGAAGTTTTATTCAACAAAAATATTTATAAAGAATTATTGACGACTCTGAATGATATTGACAAAGATTTCAAAATTGCCATTAGAAAAGATCTACGGACGACATGCCGAGCATTAAATTTTAAAATGGTCATTTTCATCTGTCTATTGATTATCATTAGCATATTTATGAATTTCCGTTTTGGATTATATTCTATTGTAAAGTATTGTTTTGCTTATATAACGTTTTTATTGTTTGAACTTGAACTTTATCACTTTGTTGCCTTAATATTGTCTGTGCACAAACGACTCCACATAGTAACCCAACATTTAAATAAATTAATAGTAACAAATATATCTCTCCATATGGATTCAAGAACACGTGAATCGAACGTAATTAAAAAAGAATTAATATTTATTGGTGAATTCAATGGCCACAGTTATTTTAGATTTTTATATTTTTATAAACAAACTGCGAAATTATGTGTTTTAATCAAGCAATCTTTTGATGTCCAGGTATTAATTTCAGTTTACCTTCCTCAAATTAAACAACAACTGATAAAAAGCTACGTTTTTTCTCAATCCTCAAATATCATGTTAGTATAATTTATTTTTTTTGCAGGTCTCCTATGCCTTTTTACATACCTTTTCTTCCATATTGACTTTTCTAAATACTTATATATTATCAACAGAATACAAGGTAAGTTTTTATTAACTATTTCAAATAATTTATTGACTTCAGTTTATTATTTAAATTTGTAAAGATATATTATAAGGGGAACTTAATATTTATAGCTTAAATGGTTGTAGAAAATTTAGAATAAAAGTTTAATTACTATAGCTAGGCACGATTTTTTAATTATGAAATTAAATATTAAAAATTTTGAAATTAAATACACTCCATGTATGTGGTAAGATAAATGTATATTTTTATGATATTGGAATTTGCTGAAGGTAAAGGAGAGAAAATTAGATGGCTTTTGCTGCTTTTATTGTCTCATACATCAACATTCCAGTAAATTCATTATCTTAACGAGATTTTAAGTGGAATATTATATTGAATCTTATGGTTTTCCACAATATATAAAATATGAGTGTATTTATTATTATATTACATAGCATATTTTATGTATTCCAGAAGTAAATGTAATCTTACATATCAAATTATTTTGGCCTATTACAATACAAGTGACGGAAATATGATGGCTTTTATAAATACAAGTGACAGAAGTCATCCGGATTGGAAGCTCTTTT
Organism: Druceiella hillmani; assembly: GCA_039881145.1. NCBI lineage: Eukaryota > Metazoa > Arthropoda > Insecta > Lepidoptera > Hepialidae > Druceiella > Druceiella hillmani. The sequence goes on from JAYKKI010000013.1 coordinate 4,271,418, forward strand.
AAGTTTAAAGTCCGTCCTACTTGATAATTTTATGCTAATTTTATTTCATTTAATGCTGGTGCCTTCATTGCATCTTGGAGAAAATAAATAGAAGTAATTTAACATCAACTCTTTTTTCATTTCAGACGGAAAATGAATCACATCTAATTTTTGTGGTGTGCTGCCTCACAATTCCTTTGATGTTGATATGCTTTATTTGTAAAAAAATTAGTGATGAAATTTGCCACTCAAAACTTATTCTCACAAAAATTATGCTTGGATCTCAAATCGGTTAGTGTATTCATAGCATGTGATTCAATACTAATTTGTTGTGCAGATGTTATTGATTGCAGTTTTAATTACATTTCCCTTATTAGTTTCATGATATAAAAGAAAAACCAAAGAAAACTTCATAAATTTTCCATATTAAAAAAATTACTGTCCATGTATGACTACCAAAATCATAAAGTATTTTAACATGAAAGAGTATAGTGGAAAATAAAATCAGTTATGCACAAGTATAACTCTCAGTAGGAATGTTCCATACACACACGTGTGGGTTAAGCACACATATACATATATATTTAATCTTCTAATAGTTACAGTTTTTTTATGGGAATATCAGCCATGAGGGAAAGAGGGCACACAGGCTTTCTGGGAATGAAAATATTCATGTCCATGTCCATGTCCTAAAAACTATCTCACATAATCTAAAAAAATGGTTTGAGAATCACTATTATAACTCTTTCTAATCATATAAGAAATTGAAAAAAAATTGGGTACTTTATATTTGTCTCCTCAAAAAATATGAGTTTAGTATAACTTATCCCTCTATCCAACATCAATATTCTACATTAAACAGTTTTTGAGAAGCGTGGTTGGAACAGACAGACAGATAGATGAACACCTGAATGATTTTATAAATGTCTTGTATTTTTGTTGTTGTTATTTGCCTAGTCACGATCCTAAAAACATTTTTTTATAAATTCTAAATCAAGAATTTGTGAGGTCATCTCTCAGGCTAATTATTTCTTTTTCTGATTTCTATTTTTGGCACATTATTTAGTTAGATATTCATCTGTAAATTTTCCCAGCCTTTATAATATTTTCTGATGTACGTATATTTTGTGGAAATCAAATATATTACACATTCCACAAATGAACTGATGAGTTTATATACAGTTCATTTCACCAGCGATTGCAGCGTTGCGGCTTAATTTTTTGGAACAAGCATTCTGCTGCTAACACAAGTGTCCTGCTCTTGAACAAAAAGAAATTTCCATAGAATTAGTTGCCATATTATCTAATGTAAACTATGTTTTTAGGATGCCGTGATGAAATCGAGGGTCTGTACAAATATCTGCAGACTAGCAAAATTGGCAAGTTCCAAGTCTGCAACGTACTGTCATTGGGCATCCCCCTACTGTTGAGTTTTGTGAGTCTACTTGCAACTTATATTATTGTTAGTTGCCAGTTTTCGGGATTGTTTTAGCAAGCTTACATTTATTAAATCTCAGAGTTATGTAAATATATCAACATGAATTTAAAAAATAAATTAAAGTAGCTGTTAACAGTTTCGAATATTATTAGTATAAGAAATTTAAATATTTTAATGGTTTTAATACAATAATATCTGTTATTATTAACATTACATATTATCTATAACTGTATTGCTATTAGCTTAATAAGCAACTCATTATTATTATTATTATGTGGTAACATGTGTCATTAAATACTTGTGATTTATGAAATTTGACATATTTTTTACTGTCACATTTACATCTAACCATTATCTGTATTTTAATAACATGTCTTTTACTTCATTATCTATTTTATTCATAAACATATGCTGAGATTATTTTTGCAAATAGTTTTCTTTGAACCTTAATAAATATACAAAATACTTGCAGAAAAGTGAAATAATTATGTATATTAAGAAATTACCATCACTTTGCTGGTACAAGTTGTTTAGGTATTCACTTGCTAGCGTTATACAATTGTGTTATGGTTTATGTGCTATATGTTACATATATTCAATATTTTCTATGTGCTGTGAACTAAAATAAACAGGCAACTACATAAAATGTACTAAAAACAGTTGTGTTTGGTACTTTCCACAAGAGGTGTACCAAAGTAAACAGTTTTATAAAGAAGTTCTTTGCAAATATATAGAGTGTAGCTAAAATTACACCGTATGTCACGTTTTGGCAACGTGATCTATTTGTGTCGCACATAGTAGTGAGTAATTAAATGTTACCTTTTATGAATTATGATGTTGAAATTATTATTTATCTGTGTTGTATTTTTAAAAGTTCAATAAAGGTGTGATTCCATTAAAATAAAGTTTGTTGTGTATTTGTGAATATAAATAAAGGGAGCCAGTTTTGATAAAGTAGGTTAAAGTTAGAAATGTTAAAAATAATTTTTAATTTAAATGTTTACTGCTGTAAGTAGTAGCATTCAAGTATGAGAAATAAATGTATCATGTTTGTTTTTATTCAGATGTTTCGTGTTGCTTTCAAATACCAACAATTCATTGAAGTAAGGGTCTGGATGCCGTATAATTTTTTAAACTACCTGACTAATAACACCTTGAAAGGCTTTTAAATTTGTTTTTGGAATAAATAAAATCATAGTTTTTGGGAAAAACCAATAAAGTTCTAATACGTATTTCTAATATTCGCTGATTACTTATCAATGATCAATGGGGATCAATGTTTTGCAGTGCTTTTTGAGTGGAACAAGCTTCTAAAGGAAATACTCCTTATAAAAGTTCTTACCGATCTAAATCTGGTTGATTTCATGCTTCTTGTTTCACTTTATTACTAATTAAACATTTTCAATGACCAAAGACCAAAAACTATACTGCATAAATATATATACAAATATATATATATATATATATATATATATATATATATATATGTAAATATATACATATATATATATATATATATATCAATAAAATTGTGATAAATTGTGAACCAAATAAACACATTGAGAATTACTACACGCACGCTTTGCATTAATATATTAAGAACTATTCCCATTAAAAACAATATATGTAACAGTAATTACTTTGTCTCACAACCATTTCATAACAAACAATGAATTATTGAATATATTTATCGTTAACATTGTAGAAATTCGTTATAATTTAATTTTTATTTACAGCTAAATCAAAAAATTTAATTGAATATATTTCTCATACACAGTGGGTTCATGCAAATTGCTTGTAAATTTTTATTCGAAATAATAGCCATTCTTAGTGACACTAAACACTGAAAACACAAATTGAGACACAAATTTACGTTAAAACGAATATGATTCAAAAGTTTAAATAAGTGATGTTATTGCTTAAAATAATGTAATTCAAACACAAATTTATATAAAAGAGAAAGTGATTCAGAAATTTAAATAATTAAAATTATTGCTTAAAGTAATATAATTCAAACACAAATTTACATAAAATAGAAAGTAATTCAAAAATTTTAATAAGCAAAAATTATTGCATAAGTGTAAGTGATAAATTTAATATTTGACGACGAATTTAATGTTTCATAATAGTAAAAGCATTTTTAAATATATTTTTTTTATTAAAGTCATAGCTGTATTTGTTATATTTAGAGAAAGAAAAAAGTGAAACTGAAAAGGCCGGCCTAAAATTTTCTTTAAAATTTAACTCCCAATTAATTACAAATATTGATTGCGCATGAAAATGGTGTGTAATAGATTTATTGAAAACATATAATTTTGAAATTGGCTTGGTCTGCCATTCTCAAATATATTATTTTTCCAATAAGAGACCAATACAAAAATCATTTAGAAATACATTACTAGATAGGAGGATAGGAGTGAAGCAGAAGATCTTAGTGTGCAGAGCAAACTCCCACGCCTACACAATAGCTGCATTCCCCAAATACTACACAACTGTCCTTCAGGAGAGGCAAATATGGCAAATGTTACGTACCCAAGCAGTAAAATTATGCACCAATATAGTCTGACAGTTTCTTTAAAGCATCTTTGTATATAAGCATCAAACCACATAACAGTTATATATAATGGAATTGAATAGCAAATTGGCATTTGGGGAGTTTCTATAGACCCGACACACAAATATATGTTTGATCTGAGCATTACCAAATCAAATAGGTTAATATAGAGCAGGAATGATGAATTTTAGGTTTGCAAGTGATTTGACTTTTTGGCAGTTGACTGTCTGTCTGCCTGTTAATCTATCAATGGCTGTCAATCTGTCGGTATCTATCAACCTATCTGCCTGTATGTCCGTCTCTGACTATCTTTTGGAGTTTGTATGTCTGTTGGTGTTTATCTACTTATCAGTCTTTTTGTCTGTGCTTGTCAGAGATGATCTCTCTGTTTGCCATTCAGTGTCTGCCTGCCTGACTGTCTGTCTATCAGTCTCTCTGTGGCCTATTTCTTTATGTATATGTCTGTCAATCTATCGGTGTCTATCTATCTATCTATAAGTAGTTATTTGACTGTCCATCTCTCTTCCTGCTAGTCTGTCAGTCTGTGCCATCAAGGCAAAAACAAACGATGGATCCATTTGAGAATAATAATCACTGGAATACTTCCATGGAAGAAGCTATTCTTTTTCATTCCTTAAGGATGTTTGGAAGTTGTTTTCAAACAGCCAAGCAGTCCTTATTGCAGGGATATCACCATGTTTCAAAAATGTACATATGGGGTGTTAGACCACATAGGTTAAGTTTAGAACTTAACCTAAGTTGATCTTAATGGTTATGAACAAGCAGTCCCATAATATCACGGATTCAAGTTCTTGATTAAAAAATTATTGCAAATTGGTGAATTGCTGAAGGGCGTTAAAACAAAAACAGAGAGGAAAATTGTTTTCACTGACACTTCTGTCACATTGTATGATAACATTTAGTCAAGGTTATAGCACAATGTGAATGTAGAATCTATTATACGAGAAGACTATCTTAGCTTCAATAAATGATGCTGTGAGTTAAGTTAACAAAAAACTTTTTATTAATTTCACTCATAGTATCATTGAATAAAATGGGCTGTGACATAGCTCCTTATTCATTTATTAATATGTTAATAGACTCTGATGAAATTACATCACATCTTATTAAGTTTTTGAACTCACCAATAGTTTCGTATGTTTCAACATATAAACATTCATCATAAGTTGGAGCTCTATGCATTGAAATTGCACACTAATAGAGTGTGTAATTTCAATGCATTGAGATTATGGAACAAAAAAAGGTTAGGCATAATAGCATTCAGCAGGAATTTCTCTGAAGCCACTATTCTCATTGGGACAGTTAAGAAAGAAAATATTATGATTCAGTGAATACTCAAAATAACAAATCGCACACCTTATCTCTTCAAGGCGGTATAAACCCTACTTTTCTCTTCAAAGGAGTTTACATTTTCTACAAAAAGTTGCATTATGGATGAGAAATCTGGTCTGGCAATCTTAAACATATAGACATAGATCAGAAGTAAAAAAACAAACATAAGAAAAGATGTACATAGCCATGTCACATGTAACTAGTTACCAAAAAACCAAATTTCAAGCAATATACACATATGCTTATTATAATTATAGATTGTTAAACCAGTTACTCAAAAACTGTTGCAAGTCCATAAATTTTGTAAATAAATCTGTACCTTAAATATAGTTTTTCTTTCAAGAGGTATGAATAGATATGACAGAGAGATATGATAGAGAGAAGAATATATAATTGGTGTAAATTCCGCTTGGTAATTATTATAGTTCAAAAATAAACTATTCTTATATGCTTTTTCACACTAGAGTGAGTTATGTACTTGTTTGGATATTCGTTTGCATATTATACATAGTTTAGAAATTGATCACCTAGATAACCATCACAGATACTTAGTCACATAACAGGTAACAGATACGACTATTAACTTTTATTTCAATACCGTCTACTCGGACCGCGGCTGTGCTACCTTCGTATAGACGCCTAATGAGTTGTACAAGATGATGTGGTACACCCATTTCCGTCAGGACCAGACACAGTTTCCACCACTTCACGGTATCGAAGGCTTTTCTGAAATCGACGAAGCATATATAGAGGGCAATGTTAAACTCTCTAGTCTTCTCTACAATTTGTCGCAATATCAGCAGCTGTTTTCTTGTTACCTCTTGTACTTTTACTTTACAAAACCAGCTTGTTTGGAGGCGATTTCTCGGGACAAAAAATTCTGAAGCCTTGTGTTAACAATGTGCAGCATTATTTTACTGGCGTGGGATATTAAGGAAATGAGTCTGTAGTTACTGCACTTTTTCGTCGATCCTTTTTTATATAACGGTATGAATATGGAGTGTGACCAATCGCTCGGCCAAACTCCAGTGACCCATATACGACAGTAGATGGTGTGCAGTATGTTTACTCCGACTTCCCCCATGGCTTTCACTGTCTCGATCGGGATCTCATCAATGCCTACAGTCTTGTTCCGTTTAAGATGGTCTATAGCGGCCCCGCACCTCATCTTTTAATATCATTGTAATATAGTTTCCATTAAATAATCGACAAAGCAAATAAGAAATAAATTATATGAATAATGGTCCATTTAAATAAGGACAAAAATTATAACTCAAATTTATTATTTTGGTCACCGTACACAAACAGATTTAGTTTCGTTATCACTTGTTTGACGTCTTCAACTTCCACAGTTATTTTCTCACAACATATAGACAAATGCTAATAGAATATACAGGTTGTCCAGTGGCAGTAATGCGAAAAAAGCTCAATTTCCATCCATATAAAATTAAAATTGTTCAAGATTTACACGATTCTGACTTTGAATTAAGAAAAACTTATGCGGAGGTGATGTTGTTGAGATTTCGTACTGCTACCCGAATGGGCAACATATTCTTTAGTGACAAAGCTCACTTTCACATTGGAGGATATATGAATAAGCAGAACTTTCGTTACTGGGATGTCCACAACCCAAGACAAATGCATCAAGAGCCTTTACATAAGCCTAAAGTAACAGTCTGGTGTGCCATGTCTGCATCTGCAATCATAGGGCCTTATTTCTTTGAAAATCAACGTGGCCAAACTCTAACTGTGAATTCGGAGAGATATGCCCAGATATTAAATTACTTTTTCAGAGTAGAACTACAGAATAGTCCATCCTTCAACCAAAACACATGGTTCCAGCAGGACGGGGCCACAACTCACACTGCTAATGTGTCCATGAATGCGGTGCGCCAGTTATTTCCAGAAAAAAACATATCCCGAAACGGTACCGTACCGTGGCCACCTAGGTCACCCGATTTAAGCCCATGTGACTTTTTCTTATGGGGATACTTAAAATTCGTTGTTTACAAAACAAATCCGAACACTGTGACACAAGTTAAAGAAAATATTTGAGCCCAAGTCAGTAGGATACCCCAGTCGCTCTGCAAACGCGTTTTTGAAAACAAGCGTGCTAGACTCGAAGAGTGTGTCAGACTCGATGGCCGCCATTTGGAAAACGTGGTTTTTAAAAAATGAAATCCGCATTTGTTGTTATAAAGTTAAAATAAACCTACTTTGTATTAGAGGTGTAGTTTTTTTTTTACAATTTTTCAAATATTGAAATTTGCCACTGGACATCCTGTAGAAGGGCAAAGAGCAAATTGCATTGTGGCATTCAACATCGAGATCAAGTTTCTGTAACAAAACCAAATAAAATTTGAACATTAATTTCAAAATAAGTATTTGGTTGTTATTTTAAAAGAACTCTATTATTCAAGGAATAACAATTTTGATGAAGTAGGTAGTCGATTTCAAAATTGATTTTCTTTTTCAATTTTTATAAATAATTTATTAGCATACATATAGATATTAAAAACAACTTAATAGCATACATATAGAAGCAAGAATTGTATCCAATTTACAAAACAATGCTTTTTACTTTACATTTCATAACATTACTTTATTCAACACATAAAATGAATTTAGGCTAGATATCCTGCTGTATCCCAGTTGACAAGTACTATGGTGCTTTGTTAATGACATGTGAGCAAGAGCAGATATGCCCGACTACTGTATGCTCTAACACTTCCCCTAGGCTAATGTAATGTAAGCCCAGATGAAAAACATATTACCCTCTATGAAGGCATGTTAATGGGATCGGTTTTGCATTCCATTTTAAATTATTCGGGATTGCTCGTCCACAGGAAATGAATATAGATCCAGAATTGTTGGTTAACGTAATTAAAATGAGACCAGTTTCATGGAACAAGATTGCAGAAATGTATAAATGTAAGTATTTAAGTTTTGAAGCCTAAAGAGGTATGTTCAAACATATGTACGAGAAATATGACGAGTTTCCGAAGGAAGATTACAACATATAGGAAAAGTATTTTTTTATGTATTTTCCCCAATCTTCTGTACATAAAATATGCAACCATACAAATATTGTTTCACGTTCACGCACCGGCCACTAAGACCGTCGACACTAACAGAAAAAATACTACTGAAGACACTGCACCTGATTTTGTTAACCGCGTGTAAGTCTGATTGAATTTCATGTCAATAACAAAGCCAATGCTTTTCGTACGCATGGTTAATAAATCAGGCTGTTAAATTTTTGTGTTGTAGCCTAATAATTAAAAGGGCACAACTAAGTTCATAACTAATTTCACAGTTATAATAAACATTATTTAATTAAATGCTCCCTAAATAACCCACATTTTCATTCCATGGAATCTGGTTCCAACTGCTTTAGTGAAATATTGATTTCTTAATTGTGAGTAACTCATTTTTTGTTTTCTCTCTATTGTTTTCATTTTCAGTGATAGAAGGTAAATTTTTCAAATCATAGGTCTGTTGGATGATCAGTTGGGTCTTGTATACAAAATATTCAAATGAAATGGACCATTTTATTAGATCTTGTTGCTTCATGTGGGCCATGTACACCGATAATATGTCCATAACAAATAACTTTACTAAATGTCACAATTGAACCAAACATTTGTTCAAATGTTCTCCTCATTATCCTAATATTAAAGTCAGTTTTTCATTGAAAGCTCCTGTACAAAATTTTGCTAATACTATTTCATGTCAAGTTATTTGCAAACTAGGTGTTGCCCAGAAAAGTTCTTAAAGTATTTATCCAGACAATCGGTCAGTTTTTAATACAGAAAATTTAAAATGGTAACTCAATGATTCAAACTCAAAGTTTTAAAATAGTTGTGCCGAAACAAACAAAACTAACCATGTTTTGATAAATTTAGCTTAGGAATTTCACAAGGAAAAACCTGCACTGTGCATTAACGTTACATCAAAACCTTCTTTAGTGTTCGCTATTCGATATTCACTCAAATATGTTAATATCTGCTTCGAAATTATGCTTTTATCGGTCAGGAATCTAGTTTAATGATGAAATATTAATAAATCGAAATACACTCACATTATCCCATATTGCAAAGAGCATTTTACGGATTGTGCTCAGCAAAGCTACAAACGTAGTGTCAAAATAAAATAAAACCTGAAATGTTAAAATTCATATTAATATAAAAACAATACAAAATTTTTTAAATTTTTTATTAGGTATTTAGGAATTTTTTATTAGGTTTATAACCTGAAAACGACAGTAATTGTTCAGCAAACGATGCACATCGATGACATTCTCATAGAAACACTTTATTTTAGAACAGTGGGAATTGCTTCGAAGTTTGTATAGGACTTTATTTAAATCGTAAGTACATACAATCCAATAAAAAAACAAAATAAATCAAATTCAAATTCGATAATAAAAACAAAAAATAGAAAAACAATGTGCCCATGAAAACATTTAATGGGAGGGCCATAAATTCAATGTAAATAAACGCAACACTCAATGATGACCACACAGTGACACCAAGCAGATTTCATAGCTTAGTTTTATGTATAATTACTTATAATTACTTACTAAAGTCATTATCAATTAGATTGAATTTACTCATTATTTGCAAATTAATTCCTTTTGCCATAATGCATCTTGAATTTGTATTGAAATAGATATTATAAGAAGAAAATAAATGTCTAAATCTATCACAAAGTTATTTTCTTCAAACAACACAAAAAAAGCATGTATAAAGTACAATGTGACAGTGTACAGATTGACACTCTGAATTTATCCTAAATTTACCCAGAAGTGATTAAAAATAGTTAAAAGCAGAAAGATTTCTGGCTCGTAATTATTCTTGTTTTTATCAGTACCCATATTAGCAAGAATATTTATAAGTATTATCATGGAAATGAAACAAAAGTATGTTTCAAATATAATATTACAATTTAAGGAGTTAACATAACCATGTTAGAATTGAATCAGATTTCTGAATGGTTTGAAAAATTAAAAAACATTCAGCCTTCATCACTAAATATATAAAATCCTTCATCACCAAAAAACTCATGTATAAATAACCATTAATTTCGTTAATATGTATGTCTACTCACACTTAAACTATACATTGCTAGATAATTATCTTCCTAATATTAGTAAAATATTTATTAATACGTAACATTTCCAAATTGCAAGGTTAATTCATAAGAACCGTCATAGTAGTAAAACAAAAGTATGTTGAAATATGGTACCATGCAAATAATTTTTCATTTTTAATGGCATCTAATTAACTATCATTGAAATTGGTTCTCACTATCGCAGTACAGATCATATTAAGATGTCTATAGCAATGTCCGTAGCAAGTCTACTTTATTGCTTTTATTCACACTTAAAGTAAAGTTTAAACTGATTTAATTTTGTGCACAGGAAATACGTCTTATAATATGTTGTGTGTGGTTTAGCTTGCGTTGAACAAATATTTTACAGGTAGCCTTGTTTTAATTCTATAACGCATGTTGCTTAACCACAAATTGTGTCAAATTTTATAGAAAATCTTCTCGAAATTTATATAAATTGTAGTACGAACAACTCTTAATTAACTAAATGAACTTTATGCTAAATTAAAATTTTCTAGCTAATTCATGTATATCTTGAAATATTGACTTTATATGAAATACACCACCACTACATGCCTATTCGTTTGGTAATTAGAAAATATTTGTTTATACAACCTTCACAAGGCTAAACTCGTTAAACTTCACTAATATCAATGTGACGATGACAAAATATATCTAAGTTTAGTTTTAGAGTTATGAATATACGAGTCTGAGTAGAGTTACGAAAGTATGAGTCGGGGTAAGTTAATTAGTTAAGTTGCGTAGTAGTGGGAAACTGGAGACTATGTATAGGTATTGCTTTATGCTTATTTATATGATATGAAATTTAGATATTTTGCTACATATATTTTATAATTTCACTCTGTTACAAATGGAATATGTATGAAAGCCTGTTTCGACCCCTCAGGAATAATTTCCAAGCAACTGTAAGCCACGTGTTTAATTATTTTCTTTTGAACTAGTTTCATGAAGTTCCACTTTTGTGAATAGCATCACCTTATATGTTTTCTCCATATAAATTGTTAACCCCTAAAAATGGCTCATAAACAGCTGCCTACACTATGAATGAAAGCTGCTTCTAAATTACATATTTCTAAGACGAAGAATTGAAACTGAGTGTCAATATGTCAATTTTCCCTTTCATAAATTTAGATTTGGTAATAGGTTTATGGCAGCATTTTCTCTATTTAACATTTTACTTAATTAGTAATTGTTTGGAAATGATATTATGATGAAACAATTTCTAAAATTATGCAACCTTTTGATAAATTTCAAAATAATTGCAGAATAACTTCGTTTTATAATTTAACTAGCAAAAATAAATATGTCATTTGAAACATTTCTGTTAACTGCAGATTTAAATCTTGGATTGGATAAAAAAGATAAATTGTATTTAATAAGCATTTCCAGGGTGAGATCTGTGTTGCGCTTTGCCAGGTTTTTATACTTTCCTAGGATACAATTTTAAAGTTTATTTTTATAGAAAGAGGAAATCTATAATTTCAATTATAAATATTTTCACACACACGCTTGCATGCGTACAATGTAATCAAATATTTATAACACATCATTTATACATTCTATTTAGACTGTCTAAACTATATCGAAATATTTTGTCTAACTAATTAGCTTATGGCTATAGAAATTTAATATGCTAGACAGGACATTGAAATGAATTAGATATCCTTGATTTTTCTGCATTGGTTTGACCTTTAGTGCCAGACACTCTAATTGTACTTCCAATAATAGTGTACGTTCCAATCGTATTTATACAGTACCATTAATTTTATGGCTGATGAGATTGCCTTTGCCTTTTATGGAGCAGTTTCACCGGAAGCAAATTAAAGTTTCAATTGTTGTTTGCTTTATGCTGTATAATAATGTGTCAAATTGTGATCAAACATGACGACTTGACGAACAAATTGTTTGAATTTGTTTAAATTCCTCAAGCTTGGCTTCAAAGCTGAAAGTCACACTCTCTTTTAGTCTACTATGAGTAACTGCACCTAATCGGTTTGACAAATTTTTCGTCGCCAACATATCATGTAAAATATTGATTGTCCTTCACTGTCCAAGCAGCAAAAATTTAGAATCACCCGGATCTTGACATCAGGAAAATCACGTCTATAAATATTTTTAAAGATCGAGTGAAAAAGTCCTGCATCTCCTGAAACCTTTTCCTTTGTGTCCTCGCCCTTTCCTGTCTTTCCCATCCCAAATAATGTCAATATTTTGTTTTCTTTTTTAATTTACTTTTGTATTTTTTTTGCCTAATGTGCTATGAAGAATTTTCATTATAAAATCTCTTACAGTCTACCAACTAAATTTCAATACAAATTGTTATGGTTGACTGTAAGAGATTGCTCACGTAGCAATAAGTCTGCCATATGTACTGTACATAAAAGTTAATAAATAAATAAATAAAATATTGATTGCCATACCTGTTCACACTTCTGTGAACTCTGCCACTACTTTCATTTAACAATCATAAAAATCACATTATAGAATTGTTCACTTTTATGGTTAGCTTCTTGTTTGTAGGGTATCAATAACTTAGTGTCAATTTACAAAAAAATTGATTTTACTGCTATGGCTCTCTCTACATGAGAGCAATTTCTTTGCCAGTAGAGCATAAAGTTATCGATATAGGTGTATACATCAATCCTCAATACATAATGTTTGTTTTCACATAGCTATGTAAAACTCATAAAAGTTACGTTATATTTTTTAATATCATAATAAAACTTACCGATATATTTTTCCTTACAAAGGCATATATTTATCAAGCAATTAATTTTTATTTAATTGAAATATTAACATCAGTTAAACTGTTATTAATCAGGTCAAAATAGTAACATTCTAAGTATCATGTTAAGAATATTATTATTGCGTTTTATAGCTTTACATAATTTATAGAAAAAATAACACAGTAACCTTAGCAAAAAACTGAAACCCTTTCAACATCACTTACATGTCTACCTAACAGAAGCTGGTCAAAATTAAAACTCAAAGTATATTAGCCAGCATGTATTTTATTAATTAACACTTAAAATATTTAAATGCAGTGGGCAAGTTCAGTACTCAAATTTCTTTAGTTCCAAGTGTCATGTTGAACATTTTTCAATAATTCAATTTGCACGAAGACAAATTGAATACCATACAAGAAATTTACAACTTAAAAATTGACTCCAAAACTGCTGAACCTAAAATTATAAAAATGACACGGTTCCACCACTTAAAGTTAGTGGGATAATTATAGCATACAATTCTTTTTCCACTTTAAATGGATTTTTCAATAACAAATTTACAAATAATATGTTGTTTCTACATTTAGTTATTTTGAATATCTTAAAGTGAGATCAAGTCGAAATATATAATAGCTCATTTTATCAGCTTGTATTTTATCCATAGTTACCTAGACTAATGATGAACATATGCAGTGAACATTCACCTGCCACTCAGATATTAGTTTATTACACAAGTTACAATACTTGAGACCAAATGTGGGTACATTAATTATAATTGGGGTGTTAACTTTTCTCAATACCTTATTCATTAGACAATATAAAATGTTTTTATGTCAATAACTTTATTGTAGGAAAAAAAAGCTGTTAAAATCAGTTCTAAATACTACTTTGGGATATGGATATCACGATTCTTACCACAAATTTTTGTAGCATTTTTATTTAGCGAGAAGCTAAAGAATATAATACTGCAGAGTAAGCAGTTACTCATGAAAATATTGCTTTTCATTTAATCCAAACTATTGTTTATCTCCTTACAAGGCGAAAGTAAAACTATGATTGTTCAAAGATAACCAAAGGATAAACTGAACATTGAGAGACATTATTGTGTAAAATTGCTAGAATTATGTTAAGATCTGAAAATTTCACTTGACTTGCCTGTCACAATTAGTTAAAAGTGAATGTGTTCTTAAACAATTAATATGTTTACAGTTTCAAAGGGTATAGTTATGACATTAGCTGCTTGTGATTAAATCAGAATTCAAAAGTTTTGTTATTTCACTTTATATCTAGTGTATATATCTACGAATAATACATTTACGATATATACTGCCCAGCATCTAAAACAAGTTATGAGCAGACACATAAATTGTTCAATGAGTAAATGCCCTCAAATATTGCTTAAAACATTTATATGTTAAGCAATTTCTTCGTTTTGGATTCATATTGTTTTACTTGTTCTCGGTGCACTCAATTTAATTTCAAGTAAATTATTTTTCCTACATTTCTCCCGATGTTGCAGCAATGTAATTATAATATTGTAAGACTTGACCATTAAATAAAAACTACACCGAACCGAACCGAAAGGCACAAAAAAGTTTTGAAAATTTTAGAAAATAACGAAATACGATCTAGAATTTTTTAGTGTAATTCTATGAAATATATTAGTTAACATTAGATATATTAGTTAAAGTTAAATGGCATACTATTTTAAATAATAGGACTAGTAAAGTATATGTGAAGTTATGCTAATTTTATAAAAGCACCAATTAAAATTTTATATTTTTCAAATAAATCTGCAAAATATTTTATTTCTTATCTATGGTTTTTCGGTAACCAATACTGGAAAAACCTGTACATATGAACAACAAAAAATAGCTGATATTCACAAATTGGTGTAGCCCAGCTCAGTAAGAGAGTATGGTAAATATTAATAAGTTCCAGATAAATATTTCGTTGCTACTTAGTTATACGGGTATTGTAACCGAATATGTTATTGTGTTCATGAAAATAAACAAAATGTGAACAAAAAGTGAATGAAAAAATTTGTGGTAAGAATTGTGTTCATGCAAACATCAAACCTTTACCTTGTTTTCAAACATAATAATTGTACAAAGAGAAAGGTTTGTTCGTCCTCGAGAGGTTAATCTGAAGGCGACTTGTCCTATTTGACATAAAAGTTTCATCATCATACAGTTTACATTATTTTGATAGGATGTAATTAATTTTTTCACTGTGCTCGCAACAAATAATTAGCAACGTTATTTAAGTGAAAGGAGTTGAAACATGCCAGGTGCAGAATTAAACTTTTGAATTATTATATATATATATATATATATATATATATATATATATATATATATATGTATGTATATATATATATATATATATATGTATATATGTATATATATATAAATATATATATATATATATACATATACATATATATATGTATATATATATATATATACATATATATATATATATATATATATTTATATACATATATATATCTGTATGTATATCTGTATAATTAAATATATGTACACAAATATCAAATTGCCGTATGAAGGCACTTTAGACCTAAATAAGTCCACAAAAAAGTTCCGTGGTGTAAATGAAATAAGACAAAAATAAAATTAGACACTGACTAATGAAACTTATAGTGTTATGAGGTTGTTAATAGCACACGTAGGCCATCCATGATTTTCAATATTTATAATGGAGGCCTAATTTGGTGTACTTCGTAACGAGAAATTGTGTGGTAGGTATGAATTGATTACTTAAAAAAATATTGATATGAATGATGTAAGCAATGTTGTCTTGAATGTTTGAAAGCAGCCGTTATAGAATTTGAAATTATCTTCTAATTAAAGTCATTCAATTTTTTTTGCAGAGTTCATAATTATCTTGTCATAAAGGTGTTCAGAATTTCTTATGGAAATTTAATGTAGTTCACCAATTCGCAATTATTCTATATCATTATAGTACCATTATAGTACCATTTGATTCAGTAATGCATAGACTAAATATATATTTGTGTCTTGAGTCTAAGAAATCCCCACATGTTAATTCTCTGTTCATTTCCATTCTGTATAATTGTTGAGTGGATTGGACCCTTATATATACAGATGATCCAAGGACACTGCCAAACGACTATGTTAGTGCATCGTTTTACTGTCCAGCTACATGATATTTACCATACTCATGGCTCCTGAAGGACTGCTCCGTAGTGTTTGGGGAATGCCGAGCTATTGTGAAGGTTTTGGGGGTTTGCTCTCCACACTAAGATTTACAAACTCATATTGCTTTCCGACTCCTTCAATTCCTTGCAACACCTTCTGTATAATACTTCCTTCTCAAATGGTATCTTCTAATTTTTTGAGTCAAGCCAATAACACTTGAATTGAAGAGATCGGGTTCCCATTTCATTCTTGCATAGATTCCTAATTATGGGTAATGAAATAGTGATACATAGGCCCAGTTCCCCGTCGTGAACGGTGACCCATGTTACTCTCACAAATTCTCTGAGAATATCCTTTCGCTGCCACATTTCTCTATGGTCTCTAATTGGCAGAGGGCATATTAGAGTTCACATGAAATTACATGTGTTTAGACTTCCAATTTCAATCATATATCACATCAATATTCTGGTTCTACTGATTCATATTTTTCAGAAGGGATATTTTCCTACATGTGTTTGGAACACTGTTCCGTTTGGTTGGGCTGCATATCAGAAGCTCGCCAATCTGTGGTTGTAGGATGAGCAAGGGTGATCTCGAACATTTGACATTTGCATATTACTTGAATGATAAATTTCCTCCTTTTAGATATAAATTACTAAAATATATTTAATATTCATATACAATACTCCCTACCAACATTAGATCTCTGTCATCAGTCCAATTAACCTATTTTATGAACTGTGAGAGATTATACAAGAGAGACCTACATCAAAATCTAATTACTTCAAGTGTATATGTGTCTTTGTATTTGTTTTTACATGGATTATGATAGTTATATTGTATAACAATTTTTCATATTGTACAGTAATTTTTTTATATTGTGGAATAATTAATTTCAATTTTCTTTTCTTTTTTTTTTTTTGCAATGATTCTTCTTACTAACCAAGAAACACTGATAGATATCTGTGGAATGATTTAGTCAGTGTAGCCTAGCGAGAACTTCAATTTGATATTGGTGAAACTTCTCTCACTTAAAGGAGAATGGAAACCACTTGCAAGAAGAAGAATCACCGGTGAATAGTAATTATTCCTAAATATTTTCAAGATGAGTTTGATCCGGAACTGTATTCTTAAAATTTAAACCTTAGTGTTATCTATACTTTATTATTTAGCTGGTTACTTGCTTTTTTAATATATTTCGACATTCTTCAAAGCAATGTAGTGCACGAATTCATATGGCAAATAACTTATATAATTTTCAGATACTTATTCAGGGTCAACTACATTTAAACGTAACATTAGGTATAAATTTAAATAGATAAGTTTTTTACATTTATTTAAATTTTTACTATTGGTCCTGTGAGAAGTATACATAGTAACTTTTATTTTTATACTAGCAGTTTCTAAATATACATTTATTGTTAGATGGAATCTTATTTCAATTGAACTGGTAAAATAGGTTAATGAGTCCACACGAGGGGGCGTTTTCAGGTTCGCGGAATGGAGTGAGAATAAAAATACAAAATTATTTATCTTGTTTAATATATTCACCTACTCTATACATTTTAGTTTCAGTCATCTCGTACATTTTTCAGATCTTTCAATTAGCTTATGTATACCTTCATAAAAAAATGTTTCATCTTTGCCTGAAAAATAAGCTGAAACTGCATCCTTCACTTCTTCATCGCTTGAAAACTTCTTTGCACAAAGTTCTTTTTCAAGGTTTGGGAATGAATAATTATCACTGGGAGCCAGTGCAGGACTGTAGGGTGGGTGTTCCAAAATATCGAAGCCCACCTTGTGCAGGATAACCAGTGCAACGCGGCTTATGTGAACAGGTGCGTTGTCGTGTAAAAGCAGGACACATTTGGTCAATTTTCCCTTCTTTTTTCTTTGATTGCTTCTTTCAACGTCGCTAGAATTGACACATAGTATTCTCCGGTTATGAAAACACCTTTATCTTTATAATCTGTCAACAGGACCCTTCTGAATCTCAAAAGACTGTCGCCATGATTTTTCCAGCCGACTGTGACACCTTAAACTTCTTGGGTGGTGGTGTGCCTTTTTTGTGCTACTGCACTAAGTCTTGTTTGGACTCAGGTTCATAATGATGAACCCAAGTCTCGTCTCCAGTAACAATTCGACTCAACAGTCCATCCTTGTCTTCACTACAGAGGTTCAAAAACACGCGAGAACACTCCACGCGCCGTTGTTTTTGAGGCGGTGTGAGCATTCGTGGCACCCATCTTGTGCTGACCTTTGTCATGCCAAGATGATCAAGAGAATTTTAAAAATGGTTGTATTCGATACTCCAACCATCTCTACATGATGTTTCTTTTTTAATCTGGCATCTTCCAATACAAAATTTTCACTTTTTCAATAATTTCCGGAGTAGTAATTTCGATCGGCCGACCAGGGCGTGGGTCGTCTTTAAGTGAGTCTGTACCCTGTTTAAAGAGACTATGCTACTTGTAAACCAAGGTTTGACCCGGGCAAGAGTCCCCGTAAACGGATGCCAGCTCTTTCAGTATGGTTTGAACCAACTTTCCTTACTTGGTAAGGAACTTTGTAATGGCACAGTACTCGATTTTTTCCAAAGTTCAGACTTTCTTCCAGATTGAGTTGTTTGTTTGACGATAGTTCAAAGACTAATGATCCAATTATGATAAAACTTGGTATTTATACTAATAATGAGTTACTTAACTAGTTATCATTCCGTTAATCACCTTTACTAATGGTCTACTTTTCCATTCCGTGAACTTAAAAATGCCCCTTCGTACATCAGTGTAAAAGTATCAAGCTAAAATATTAAGAAATATCTCCATGGATCATCCATTAGTGTGATCAGCTCTGCCAAACAGCCTTATTGTAGGTCATGGCTGTCTTATTATGAGTCAAACTGTCTTATCGTGAATCATCGACTATTCTAACTATTAGAAATATGTATTAGACTATTAGAAATATGCATTAGAACTATATTAATTTTTCCAAAAATAGAAAATTTTTGGTTCCACAAACAAATGTCATAAAGATTTTTCAAAGTTTTTCAAGATATTATTAGTAAGACAATTTAAACGGTTGCACAGCATCCATTAATTTATTTTAATGAATCGTTGGTATTTCAAAGCAACACGAGGCTGTTGAACAAATACAACATGATATATTTGTTTTGTACACTCGGATGCTACTATTTATATTAGAAAATTAAATTAAAAATTGTTTTTAAGATTTGTAACTTGGACCAACTATTTACAATCAATAATACATACAAAACTTTATTTTCATAAAATCACACTTTTATTAAATTTCTAAAATTACAACACAAATAAATAATACTTTCAAACACATAATTCATAAAAGTAAATTTTTGATTACTCTACTTTGACGTTAATATGCTATAAAAGTTATTTCAGTTTTGTGTGAACATTTTGCTACACGAAAAAATCACACCGTCAAAGTGTAATGTACAATATAATTTTAGCTGCACTGTATGTGATCACAAAGAATATTTTTATACAACTATTTACTTTGATCCATTTCTTGTGAAAAGATACCACTGTTGTTAGACTTTTAATTTTGTTCTCTCTTTCTCTAATTCCTAGCACATAAAAAAGATAGAATATATGTAACAAATAGGTCATATAGCAAACATAGTTGTGGAGTGCTGGCTAGCAAATATTCATACATAATTATTTCGCTTTTTTTCAAGTATTTCAAATATTTATCAAGGTTTAATAAAAATTTGTTTGCAAAAGTTATTTAGTATCAAAAATAGAGGAATGAAATCTTGGCATATGTTTATGAATAGAAAAGATAGTGAAGTAAAAGACATAAGGTATGCCTAATAATTATATATAAATATGAAAGTAAAATATAAACAAAATTTAATAAATTACACATATTTAATGGCATGTGTATTATTACCTTAATACTAATAATGATGTTTTATTAAACACCAGAAGCATTTAAAAAAGAGAGTCTTTAATTAAAACCAATAATATATTACAGTTTCTAATATTAGTAACATTGGAAAATATTATTAACAATTATTTTATTTTTGAACTTAATGTTAATGACTTATTTGCATAAGTCTTAAATTACTGATTTGATTTGAATAAACGTAAGCATAAAATATAAGCTTGTTAAAACAATCCCGGAAAACTGACAACTAACAACAGTGTAAGTAGCAAGCAGATTCACGAAACTAAACAATAGCGGAATGCCCAGTGACAGCATGTTGCAGACTTGGAACTAGCCAATTCCACTTGTTTGCAAGTATTTGTACACAGTTACAATCTCGTCACAGTGTCCTGTAAAATACAGTTTATATTGGATGGAATTGCAATTAATTTCATATAAATCTATTTGTTCAAGAACAAGATACTTGTGTTAGTAGCGGAATGCTTGTTCCTTTAAACTGAGATGTTCAAATTGCAGGTAAAATAAAATGTATAAAAACTCATGAGTCGACTTGAGGAATCCGTAATTTATTTGATTTCCACAAAATAGACATACATCAGAAAACATTATAAAGATTGTGGCAAGAAAAATCAAATAGATGAATATCTAAAGAATGTGCCAAAAATAATAAACAAAATTAACCTAAGAGATGATTTCAAATATTCCTGGTAACAAATTTACAAAGAATGAATTTCAGAAAAGAAAGAATTTAAAAAAATTTATAAAAATGTTTTTTAGGATTGGGACTAGACAAGGAGCTTTAAAAGGTCATTCAGGTGTCTGTCTGTTTTATCCACTTTTCTCAAAAACTGCTTGAAGTAGAATCTTGACATTGGATGGAGTAATAAATCATATTGACTTGCATTTATTTCCAAAGTCATAAATAATAAAATAGGAATTATTGCAGAACCAAATTCAAAGTACCCAATTTTTTTTTATTTCATATATAATTCAAAAGAGTGATAATAATAATTCTAAAACTGTTTTTTTAGAATTTATATAAGACAGGTTTAAAAATATGGTTGAAAATGTCCACAAAAAATATGTACAACTCCTTTTTACCCATGGCCGATTGTGCTACAGTCTACAGTACTGTAACTAGAAATTTAAGTAAATTTAACTGTCCTATTAAACTGTTAAATTTATATATGTGCTTATGCAAACTGGTTCACCGTCTTAAATGGGGTTTGATAAGATCTTCAGCCAATCGTTTCATGAAATTCAGTCTGGGCACCTTTCTCTGAGATTGGTTCATGCTGATGATGATGTATGCATTTGCTGCAGATACATCCAGCATTCTGTAGAAGACAACCATTGGCCAGCGCTGTGTGCGTCGTGAAGTTGAGTAAATGGCACATTTCTGATCTAATGTGTCGACGCCACCTATGGTGCTATTATAAAAAGTTATAATTTCTGGCTTTTGCTTTTGTGGATCAATGGTTGGTGAGTGCATGGATTTGTTTTGCTTTGGTACAAAAGATAAGAATGTTGCATCTGACGTGAATTCAAAAATTGAAGAGCCCATGTCCCGATAACAACCAGGCAGAAATTGAGGAGATACTTCCCTTTTATTTTTTTTAAGGGTACCCACAAGTGTCAGCTGTTTTTGTTTGAGGATGTTCATTAGCTCCACAGAAGTAAACCAGTTATCAGTCTTAACATTTCTGTGGGTTCCTTCAATCGACGCAACCAATCTCAAAACTGCTTGCGTGGATTTGTTCAGTCTCTGGTATTCAACGGGCAAGTCTTGGCCATCTGAGTCTTTTCCCAAGTATAGGTAGTCATCCACAAGGTATCTGTTTTTGGCGTCAGTCATGCACATAACTTTTAATCCATATTTGTTGGGTTTTTTCGGCATGTACATTTTGAAGCTGCACTTCCCACGGAAAGCCACCAACATCTCGTCAAGACAAGCGTAACTGCCTATTGAACAAAGTTCTTTGCAGTTTTGTATCAGCTTATCAAACAGCTGAGATATAGGTGCAGCTTTATCAGTGCTACGGTGTTCATCTCTGGTGCTCGCATCATCAAAACGAAGGAATTCAGCAATGTTTCGAACCTGTTCTTGCTCATTATACAACGATAAATCTCTCTTTCTGTGCCATCTGTGCTGTGCCAACATGTGTAATGTGTGTGGTTCTCTTTGAAAATTGCGGTATAGTACAACATACAGATAAAAGCCTTTAGCTCCATTACGTCGAGGTCTTGAACACATGTCTGGTTTTGATAGTTAGGTCTTATATTTCTAATTTTTTCGTTAGTATGCTTTACTATTTCTTCTAACATATCAGCAGTAAAAAATAACTGCCATAAATCGGATGGTGTTGTATTTCTGTTCAAAATATCTCTGAAATTCCTTTTCAATCCTGGAGGTTGTTGAACGATGTTGTGTTGCAAAGTCCTTGATTGCGAAACCGGAGGTTGAGATGATCAACCGATTTTTTCCGAAATACTTCCGGTATCTTGCCAATGGAACTTCATCATCGGAAGATGCATCATCAACTGGCAGATCATCATTATCGTCATCTTCATTTAACTCGTTAACATCAATTTCAGAGTCCGATTGACACTCACCATCAATGACGTGGTCTAATAGTACATCTTCTACGTCACTGCAGTCTTCATTTGGCAATTCCGGCACGTTCCTTTGATCCTCAGAATCTGAGTCACACTCTTCTAACCATCTACTTATATTTCGATCACATTCAGACATGATAAACCTAAAAAACAACAAGAAAATGTTAACACTAAAAGTAACGTAACAACCTAATGTTGGTCACCATGACCGCATGCGAAATATATTTACCTGTATTTTTTTACTGCAAGCACGTGTCGCTTGGTCGAGCACAGGGCGCAAACTGGAGAGGGAGGGGAAAAGTACATAGAGTCACAGGAGCGTGGCCCGCGTAATAACGGAAATATTTGAAAAAATATATCGTCTGGAGTCACTGTAACCGACGCTAGGTGGTTAAGGTTTAACCCACAATAAAATGTGCTCAGACTGTTTCGAGGTTACTCACTCGGTAACTTATACTTCCACCTCACAATAAAGAAATGTAAATAGTTACGTGGTGTATTTATTTAGGGAGAAATTAAAAACCATAACCGTTCATATTAAACTTCATGGTAAATGTATCAGGTCTACGACCAATAAATCTAGGTTCCTCTTCTTTTGGTGTGAGTATAGAACTTTTGTGTTAGGACATAAATTATTTATCAGTTAGGATGTACCTAACATGTGAGCTAAGCTTTATGGAATATTATTGTGTAAAATCGACAATTTTGTTTTAAAATGTTAAAATTGGAATAATCTGTTCCAAACAATTAGCTAAAATTGTGCTGTTGCATTTGATCCACGTATTATCTCGAAAGATGGAATTACTATATTAGCTGCTCGTGATCTTGAATCACAGCTTAAAAGTTTCCTACTAGATCTGACACCACTTTCTATATTCACACATTTACAATGTATACTGTTTGCAAAAAATTTAAAATGCTCCATTAATTTTAACTTCAATGTACTTAATGAACTTTCTTCTTTTTGGATTCATATTACTTTTCTTATCTCTGGGGCACAAAATTCAATTTTAAGGGAGTTGTTATTCGAATGTGCATTTTGATGGAACGGATTGAGATCAATGCATTTTTTTTTCATATTTTTTCAACTCAGAGTTCAATTTTACTACTAACCAGTAGTTTTCATAATGACCTATAATAGGTTAAAAAATAATTTGCTACAATGTGCGTGTACTGTGTATTCGGTTCAAAAAAGTAGAGAGTTTGAAATTGGCACCGTTATAAATTTATTTATATTTTTGTGGTGTTGCTATTATATCCGTCATGTATATTTAATAATCATTTTTTACATCTAAATAAATAGACACAACATGCTTTAATTTACAAATTATTTGGAATTTATTGTGATATTAATATTTTTTCAATAGAGCTACATTAAAAAAAATTTTATATTTTATACCACTCGATTTTAGTTGTCACAAACTTGGGGTCCTCTCTAATACATAGTACAAACATATTGAATTTTAGCAGTGATTTCGTTTTATAGGATTTTTGGAAATTTTTTTTTTCACTGCCAGGTGCCACCCGTTTGAAAAGTGCAGACCGCTCTCACAGCCCCCCTTTAGCTACGCTACTTGTTTCCATTATTGACGTTATAACACCTACCACATTCGGTATTTCTAAGATAATCTTCAACTTACTCTACTAACAAAAAATGGGTAAAATGGCAAAAAATCCTTTACAAAAACCTCCCTTAATCACTTCAAATACACTTAGACCTCTATTTATTAGACCTCTATTTTAGCCATAGGATGAATTGTTTCTTTTTGATCTCCTGCAATCTTGATTTAAAGTTCGCTCCCGCAATCCTATTGGTAATTATCAATAAAAATGTTAGACAATTATTTAGAGCGAAAGAGGCTCACAGTTATTTTATTTTTGACTAATGTCCTTTTTTATATCTATCGAGACTATGGCAATTCTGTTAAAAGTATTTTATATCTTCATACCGTTTATATCTTCTCGTATTATTATAAGCTACCCTGTCATGGCTGAGCTACCTACTACACAAAATTCTATTTATTCATATATTGCTTGCTAGCTGAACAATCTAAGAAGTTTTTAATGCCTCGATGAATCCATTTTCTTCAGTAAAATACTTTACCTTGGTTATTGATCAACACCTCACTTGGCACTCTCATGTGAGTGAGGAAATACTTCAAAACTCCTTCTTTTAAATCCAAAACTCATATTTATCAAGTTCTTTGTCAACCTACTTTTTGCATCTAAGCAACTCCCCATCGTATGAGAATATATAAAAAAAATTGTCTATATGATTTATTTTCTGCCTCAGGTGACATATTTCCGCTACCATACCGATGCTTCACTGCCCGTATTCTCTTGCTATTATAATTAATAGTTATTTTACATTCTTAATATACCTGCATTCCTTTATGAGTTCAATAAGGATTGAAACATTTATCAGAACATGGATTTGAACTGTATTCCAAGACAATAATCATCACAGAAGATAACTCTGTGGAAAATATTTTCTTTCCCATGTGACTAGATTATGGAATTGAGTTGATTCAAATGTGCATATTGCACCTGCAGAATCTATGTTTGAAAGTTTTTTGAAATTGCATTTTATTTAAAATATATCAACGAATATAACAACTTCAGTGTTATCTCACGTAATATAGGAATAAATATGGTGACAGATTTGTTAAATGAATGAACCTTTAGTAATATCTTTACCTATAGTTGATGGCTATTTATAACAAATGAATGTATCAGCTTTACCTTAATATAGGATATTCAAATTAAATTATAACAAAAGCACGAAAACAAAATTGATGGCTTCACGTAAGTTAAAAAGCCATCACTTTTGTAAATGACATAGAATAATAAAAAGTCTATTTTTAGACCAGACAGGTAAATTGAATAATCAATAGTTCTTTTAATATGAGTTGTGTTATAGAATGCCACGTCATTTCATTAAATAGACTACCAACATTATCAAAGAGGGTTTTCATTTTCTGCTCAGAATTGTGTAGTAGAAACAGTGAGTGGTTTAAAATGACGTGTCGTTATTTAAAGGAATCGATTCACTTTTTACTAGTGTTACCAGATTTTTAAATAAATCAGAAAGACAAATTACGTTATTTAAAATTATTTTAAGGAAAATATATAGTTTGTCATAAATTTTCCTAATTATTTTGTCTAGAATAACTCACCATATCTCTCTGTACTCTAAAATAAATATAAATCTATTGCTCTTTGAAGTAACTATCCTTATTAATTTTGTATTGGTTTTATCTATTGACATATTTTGGCAAAAAAAATTCTTGGTTGATTGTTTGCAAGAGTTCCATTATATTTCTCAATATTATAGTATTTTATTTGGAAAAAATGCTTTCAAAAATTAAAAATCATGACGTCAATGTGTATATTCATTATACTTGCAAGCCACTTGGTCCATTTCATCACTATCAATTTTGATAATTGGAGTTGGTTCAATGTAATTACACATTTTGGCACATTTATTGACCACTTGGAACTGCTACTAATGTGTTTACTCACAAATACCATTAATGAAATGTTGAGTTGTGTGGTGGTGAAACGATTACAGTAAAGAGTAAACGATTACCTGCATCGTATGAATCAAGATATATTTCTTAATAACACAAACAGGGTACCAGACTTAGCTAAAGTGAGAGTATGCAATAGATTAAATGAGAATACCCACATTGATGTTTCAGGAAATCGTATGCACAAGTCAACTTTATCGAACATTTTAACTAAAGTAAATGAAATATGCAATACACTGAATAAAATATTTGATATGCAAGTACACTGTAATAAACTAAAATAAAAGGATATTCAATTTTAATTTTATCATTTTAATCATTACATTATTTTACTTCAGGTCAAAACTACAATGTGAAGTAAAAAAACTACAATTGTAGTTTCGACCTTTTTGGCATCCGTTTTTGGCATTCAGTACATATTGGACTTGTATGTTGATGTAAGTAAGCATACATAATTCCAAAACATCATATTTTTCAAGATTATCCCAATAGTATTTATTGTATAGAACTTCAGGCACATTTATATTCTTCAAGGTTTCAAAGTCCAAGTGTGCAATACAAAATGAACCTTTTTCCAGACATGTGTATTTGTGTTTGTAACGGAGCATAATATTTATTGTCAAATTTTTTATTGTCATAGTAGAGACTAAAAGTGTTTTCCCTTTATGGACACTTTATTTCTACAATGCAGTCATTGTTAACTCCATCAGTTGAGGTACCAATCATAGGCCACTTATTGCTTAGAAAAATACCAGAGCCTATTGTCTCCACGTTTTTTATTCAGAAGACTTAGTTTATAACATCTTTTTCTAAAATTTTCCCCTTTTGATGGCAACACATTCTTTTATTATTACAGTGAATCTGTTACCCGTCCGTAGTGCATCCGAAACTACAAATTAGAATCTGGTTGGGCCATTGGAGCCTCTTTTACTTGAAGACATCTTGATTCCGTCATTCCGTTCTTACAAAATGTTATAAAGCTCATAACATCAAAATTCACACAGGTTTTTTGAAATGATTAACTAAGTGATGAATTGACATCTTTTCCACTACTCTGATATATTAAACAAAATTTAGTACATTTGTTTAAGTCACTGTATTTAGAATAACTCAATTTATTAAGTTGTTAGTAAAATATTTGTGAAATTGTATTAATAAGAGTAAATAGGTACGTCGGTATCAATAAAACATCACTATTTACTTAGTACCCAAAACATGACAGGTTCATTTGAAATACATACTTGCACAGTTGTTGCAAAATTAATTATCTTATGAAAATGAAATAATACAGGACAGTTAAATTTTATTTATGAAATAGCTATGTTAGGAGGCAGACAGGTAGGTTACCTTACTTTTTTACTTTTACTCCTAGTATTTTGGGACCTAGTATATCGGCAACGAAATCACTATTCTTTGAAAGATAGTGGGTAACCGAAAGTCCCTCCATTTTAGGTATGTTATCTGATTATCCTGTTTCAAATGCTTCATCCATTGTATACTGTACTTAGATAATTAATTAATTGAATACACAATATAACAGTAGTATAATGCATGAATGAAACTAAACAAAATATAAATTCACTGCAATGAGCAGATTACATTAGATGAGCGCAAAATACCTCCTATAACCCCTGGCAGTCAGAGAGCACCGTCCTAGTGAAAGCTAGCAGAGAGTTGGGAAATTATGTCATGCAGTATCACAACTACTTGATATTTTTTCAATAAAGCAAAAACTAATGTACTTGTATACTTATAAACTCTAATAAAGAAATGTTTCAAATGATTGTGCATACTCCTTAACATTTTTCACTGGCCAAATCACGTGTTGACCATAAAACCGTTAATACACCCTCAACATGTAGAGTTGAACACATATTACTGTGTTGTTTCGCAAATGACCATTATATTTATCATTGTCCTAACCATTATTTTTTCTCTTTAATTAAAACATGTACTTGACTAAGTTTTCATTTCCGAAAATAAATAGTTTTTTATGCTAAAGTCTTTCTAATATTTTTTTCCTAAACAGTCAAAATTTGTATCATTTTATGTACACTATGAAAATAAAAGGACTTAATTAAAATTGGCTGAAAACATATTATTCTTAAAAAATTTGTTATTCTTGTAAAGAAATAAATAGAAATAAATCTTTCATATGTCACACATATTTGTCTCATTCCTTTTATTAATATATGCCTATAAGGGTTAATGATCGACAGGCAAATTATAATAGTCCGACTGTTACAACCAATAAATGATGAGACATCCCATACATTTGTCACTCTTATAAACAAGTATTTATAGCGAGCACTAAAGTATTTTGATGATGTTTGTCCATGTGTCTGACAAGATAGTGCAACGTAGGTAAAAAATATTCAATTGCTTGTAAAATCTGGCTACAATTTGTCAAAATTTTAATGTTTTTAGTCAATTTGACATATTTTAATGACAAAGTGTTGGGCGTTTATTGGGAGATAATGTCTTGCTTAAATTTATTTTTTATAAAGTTATCTCAGTCTTAATTACAAGTATAGCCAGATCTAATTAGTGCTTTATAAATCTCAAAAAAAAAAATCTTAAAAATATAACTTTGTGTCGATTATGTTTAATAAGTTCGTTCCCTTTGTCCAAGGATGAAGATACGTTAGTTGATAATGGCTCTAGTCAGAATATTCTAAATATGAAGGCAAATATTTTGATCAAACAGAGCCAAATCACAGAGAGCTTTAACATCTGTCTGACAAGAATTCTTCTATTTGTGTAGAAGAGCATGCACTCGTCGATAACAATTATTGAGTCTAAAAAAGTCTCCTAAATTTTTAGACTGGAACAGGAACAACTCGAACATGTAGCACTCACACGCATGGTGGAAACCATCATTTAGGTTGCAGCAGTAAGGTATTTCACTAAAACAGTTCTTTGTTAGTGAGAAGAACACAAATTCTGTAAACTGCAAATTCTGTGTTGAGAGTGTCGTATTATGTTCTGAAAACCTTTATAATCTGTCCTCAAACATAACACATGGTTTTATGAGCACTCAGTTACAGGGCACGCTATTGAGTAGGGGAATAAATTGGAATGTGATATTCCCATTGCTTCCTGAAATTAAGACTACAAACATTGTTTCAGAAAATTATAAGAAGGTATATGGTCCTCCGGTGGATGTTTATGTATTCATTGTTCACTTTTATTTTCTTGTTATCATAATCCATAAATAAAATATTTTTAATGGTGTGATTGTTAATCTTCTTTGCTAGGAAATTGGATACTTCGCTTGATTTATTCGTCTTCATTTGAAGATGATAAAAACTACATGTCATTCAACAATTTATCAACCACCTGATGACAATTAGTCTAATGGTAATTTACTGTTCTTTAAATGTACAGTAAATTATCAATTTTCAGCAATTTCAATTAATTCTATTTATAGTACAATGAGGAATGTACATATGTATCATGTTTAAAATAGAATAGGTTATATTCATTATTACACCAGTTCATTAGTGATATTTCAGCATCGACCATGAAATAAGTACTAAAGATGCAAGAAGAGAGAGATGGAAAGACATTGTCGATCATGGAAATATTTAACTGAGTATTGATGAAACTGTTTCAAAGGCCTCCGTAACAAAATATATATATCTGAAAGTAACGTACAAATGCAAATTGTTTTCCAAGAATAATAAGACCCTACTGATTGGAAAATAAAACAATGACAATTAATGCAATAAAAATGTAATTACTTAAACATAAAAAATTGGGGAACCATGGAACATAAAGACAAACTAATATAACAATTCGTAATGTTATATATTCTAGTTGACAGAAGAAATATTTCTTGACAGAACACAAGTTAAATATATGTTTAGAAACTGTATCATTACAATAACATACGTAGCAATGAGGCTCAGCAGGCCGAGTAGCAGAAAAGCATGCAAATCAAACATCTGGAACATTGTGAACTGACCCTTTTTACTGACTTCTATCAACTCTTGGATCAGCTTCACCTGTTTACGGATGCGAATAGCAGGAAAATATACAAACCCGCAATATTTAAACCACAATCTGCATTTTATTGTCAGCAAATTTAAATAGGAATAATGAAATTTCAAATTCATAAAATGTGAATTATATTATAAAAATCCATATTTAAAAATTAACAATAAGAAATTATATAGGGATTTATAATATTTCAAAAGAATAATATTCATTTAAAGGAAATCGGAAAAGAATGTTCATCTAATATGAACATTCCTTTCCGACAAGTCACAATTTAGTAGAATTAAGTAGAACTTGGAGGAATAGTAATTATTTCGAATATTACATTGTAGTAAAATATTTAAAAACAATTTAATTGCCGACACAATAAAATCACAACAAACAATTTCTGTCATATAAATATTTTGTATTTAAATTTTCTTGCATAAAATTTCGGATGTAGAGCCTTAAGTTATTATTTTACATTTTTGCCCTCACAGCATTACAAGCAATAATAATACTGTCAACAAAATAATGCTGCTAAAAAATTTAATGACATCTATGTACTGTACATTGGTTATGCAATTAATTTTTCAATTAGGAAAAGGTTTATCATTAACAAAGAAAGAAAAAAGTTAAAAATTAAACTTATTTGTTTTTAAAAAATGAATACAACCCCAATTTGCGTTTTTGAAAACACAAATGTTTTTGAATTGTGTGCATATTTGATCATCAACCAGACTACCTTAACTATCTCAATTATAACATTTAATTGAAACAAAACACATAAAATTACAAGTGTACACACACACTCAAACACATGAATATCTCTGTGTGTATGACTGTGTACATATAAACATACAGGCACACATAATATATAAACAATATTCTCAAATTGACTCAATCGCTACGAGCAGGCTATTTTTACTTTCAGAGTACTGCTTATAATACTCCCTTACACTTTTTTCAATTAACAAACAAATTTATTCAATGTGTATCGCTGATGTTCAAATAACTGAATAAATGAAAGAAAATAATAAATTTAGACTAGTAATATGAAGTTCGAATTGAGTACTAACGAATTTGCTTGTCAGTTTGCATTGTCATTAAGCAGGTTTTCGTCTTCCTTATTTGCAGGTAAATACACTTACACAGGGTGCAAATGGTGAATATTTGTGCCACAGTATAAGATGACCAAAACAATAGATACAAAAGTGAAAATTTTAAGACAGCCTGAAATAAAATTATCAGTTTCTATACTTCTATAATGATGTAAAACTTCAACGACAGCTTCATTTTGTTTATAAAGTAAATTTATAAAACAATTAGGCATATTTTCATGTGATAGTTTTTGCAATTATCTTCAATCTTGTAATCTTCAGAAACTCGCAATATTTTTACAACTGTGACAAATATACTAGGCAGTATATTATATGGGTAAAAATAAAATCAATATTTATGAATAGTTTAAAAGAAACCCTTTGTTGCCTTAGATATGTACACCTAAGTATGAATGAAGCCTTTTTAGTGTGAGTTCTACTCATTCTTGATAGGTTTATGGATATGGAAGAAGTAAATAATTATTGAAACAAAATAGCATTATTAGGGGAGGAACCAGATATACTAAAGTTAAACACATGAAGAAATGAAAATATATTTACATTGTATGTCAAATTACGCAAATATAAATAAATGTAAGACTTAAAGTGTATGAAAACCCTAATTAAAGTGAAGAAAGCTGCAATTTTATTTCATAATTTAAGGTATGAAATATTGATAAAGTCTTTTTTCAAGAATATTGCTTAACAAAAACTCCATTATCATCGCTTATATCTTGTGGAGCCGTTACACATTGTGAGTAAAATTACATATTTAATATCTTATTTACAACAAACCTGAACATTAAATACGCCATTGAAACATCTACAGAATTCTATAAAAGTAAAGAAGAAATTAGACAAACCAATAATGTCTTTTGCTTTAAGAAGGATTATAATTAATATTACTGCAAATTATGCTGTGCTGAGGACTTCCAAACATGTTATCAATTAAATCAATTTGCGTTGCAGGAATCTATTTAGTGTTTGAATTCGAGTACTAATACTGCACATCAGAAAGCAGAAAAATATAATTTCTAACACAATAGCAGTTCTACAGATAATTCCAAACACAAGATTTGCGTAAAATTTTAATTCTGCAACACTCATTGAATACTAATTAACAACTTCTGAAATTATGGTGTAAAGTATCATTAAGCTGATAACAATGAAGCCTTGTTTAGATTCTTTTTGTAAAATATATTTTCTATAAAGAAATTCAAAAAGACCGTCAATATTATTAATATGATTAATTAATTTCATAAAGTCATTTTCTGCAAAAAATACATCAGTGCAAAACAAACGTATGGCAAATGAATTTCCAACAATTTGAGGTAACAAAGTGAGATAGAAATCATTATGATCATTAAATAGTAAAATCAGAAGGCCAAGCAATACAATAGAACCCATCATAATACAGCTGTAAATTGTTTTCAATCTTGAATAAATTATTTTATTTTGTAAAATGATTTTTCTGCAGACACTAATTGCAGATTGAGGAATAAGATAGGCCGAAGGGTTTCAAAAAAAATTATATCTCGATTCATTTTTTTGATTATAGTTATCTTACATATTAAAAAACTTATATGCCTTCCAACACTGACAACGTCAAAGTATAAAATGAAAACTGAAAAATAGCTTCCAACCATTAAAAAGGTGACCCGATAAATAGACTTTCATAAGAAGCTCATTATTATAAATATTTCATTATTGAAATTCCTAAAACAAGTACCAAATACCAAGTTACTAACAGCAAGTAATTCAATTAAAACATCAACACCTTCATAATAGACATACACTAATGAAAAATGATTTTTATAACAAATGATTATTTTTTGTTGACATCTAATAACTAAGTCAAACTTTTTATTCTAAACTCTCTTGTCAATGGTCCTAAGTCTGTATAAGAAAGAAGGAGGCCTGGTTGCGTGGAAATCAAACCAACCATAAAAGGTTGATGACAAGTCTCAGAGGACAGTAAGAAACCCAGCCCTACAGGCCTGCTTACATTGATAGTAAGAAATTACGTCCACAATCTGTAATTCTGTGGTCACTTTTTAGGCCAATGTCTCTATATAGAACCTTCTTGTGGGACAGTCACCGCCCCTTTGGAGACTACGATTTTCATTCTAACTCATGGGAATAATATAAGTGAAACTAGAGTAAAGCTAAAAAACTACAACAGCATGATGTAGTATTATCATGAACAAGTAATGCAAATAACATTAATGATGAATGTATCGCTTCAATAGGTTTAAAAATAATATCCTCTACAAACATAAATAAAGTACAATTAATTACACAAATTGGAAGATTGATGAATAGCCCAGAAAAAGGCAGAAAAGAAAAGAAATAAGCCCAATTCAGAATAATAACACAAAAAAGAAAAGAGCACATCTATTTTCCCAATAGGTACCTAAAACTGACCTAAGATTTTAAATGGTGAGCATAGT
The DNA here is from genome assembly GCA_039881145.1 of Druceiella hillmani. Lineage (NCBI taxonomy): Eukaryota > Metazoa > Arthropoda > Insecta > Lepidoptera > Hepialidae > Druceiella > Druceiella hillmani. Next base: position 4,305,378 of record JAYKKI010000013.1, read on the forward strand.
GTTTTCTTTAATGGTGAGCACCATCTATAACATCATTAATGTTATATATGTTGCTCACCATTAAAGAAAACATGGCAAACCCAAAATCAATATATGCAAGGGGGAGTAATTAATATTAAATCCCTAAAGGAACATTTAAATAATATCACAGATAACAAATCCTACACACTAATCATATTACGGCTTGTATTTATATTAATGCCAGGCAACTGACTTAAAAAATTGTAAGAAAACATTTGGTCAAAAAAAATATATCTCAATATATACTTCAGAGCGACTGAGCATAAAGAGTTGTATTATGAGGAAAGCACTGCAGTGAAGATTTCTCTTCAATTAAGCCGACTAGGGCTTGAGTACTTATTGACGAATTTATGCAGAATGAGCCATATTATTCAAATTTGCAATGTGGTACTGCCGAAATTCAATTATCAACTTATTGCAGTAATGTCTTCAATAAAAACTATCTACAACAATAGAATTTGATGACATTTCTTAAATGATAAAGTAATTTTTTTATAAAGTAATTTATGCAGAATGAGTCATATTAGACTAATTTGCAATAGTGGTACTGCCAAAATTCCAAATGCCAAATGTCAAAAAATAATAAAAAATGCCAAAAATATATATATATATATATATATATATATATATATATATATATGTGTATATACATATATATATATATATATATATATATATATAAATATATATATATATATATATATTTAGTACTACATGCAATAACATTATACTTAAAAAACAAATCAAATAAACTAATTACGGCAAGCAAGGTAAGCCGCCACAAATGCACAATTTGTTAAATAGCAAATGCATGAAATACTTTTAAATTTTTGGTTGGAAACATATTTTTTTTATTTTCACTTTTTTGTGCTGAAAATATCTAATATTACAATTATAATTACTTCACAAGTGAATATTGCTATCTTTTCTTAGTGTACTTGCATATATATGAATTCAATGTGGGTAAATTGAGTGGATTGTGGGATGTTTCATAAAATAAATGAAATGAGTGTACGCTCACAACGTTCCACTTACGTATAATGTCTGCATTGCACTGCAGCAACTTGCAATCTGTACCCTAATAGCTCAGAAAATCTTCAGCATATCTCTGAAGTGAAGTGTGTAGTTTTAACCAGAGTATCAATATGATTTACCAGGATAGTGACCAGTAATAACATAAGGGTCAAGCCTTGGCTACTCCTGATTGGGTGAAATAGGAAACAGATATAAAATTATCTACTAGTACGTATTGCTTTCTATCTGTAAGATATGAAGATAAGAAATGTGAGAGTTCAAGAGAGTATATGCAAACAAATATATAAAGGTGTATATATATATATATATGATATATACACATGCGATTTAAGACCCAGAAGAAATATGTCACCTGGGATCTGAAATATCTTGGGGCTTGTCAATTATTACTGACAGTAGGGGTCGTGCTAGAACCAAAAGGGGTTAGAACGTGTGGAGGAGGATCCAGGGGTTGGGTAAGAAGAAAGGGTTTTTTTTGATGTAGAGATTTCATAACAAGACAAGATAAATAAGACCTGGAAAGTTACCCCACTTTTCAATGCTGTACTATGTGGATGTCATTGTCAACCATGAGCTGATAATATTAGTATTGATGAGATGACAATCCCTTTTAGTCATCATTCCAAGATATGTCCCGGAAAACCAAATACTGTAGGAATTAAAGTTTTTCTTTTAGCAAAGCCAGACGTACTTGTTTGTGATATGATTATTTATCAAGTTGATACCACCATTCCAATACTCAAAGCTCAAGGATTTATGTTGGATGAATCGGCTATTACTAAACTTTGCGACATGCTTGTGCCAGGTCATCATCTTTACTTTAACCAATATTTTACCACTATAAAATTGCCAGGAACAGCTCAAAAAACCGGATACCAAAATCTGCCAATTTTCCGTTGAAGAAGAAATTAAAAAGAAAGCCAGAGACCCATCGGAGACATTGGCTCTAGCGAATGGTACAATTGCCATCACGATATGGTTGAATAATAAGCCAGTGTCAATTCTTTCTACTTACTATGCTACTTCTTTCTCTGATTAATGTAGGCGATGATCTAAACACAACAAAATGGCTGAATGTTGTCAGTGTGTCCTGCTCGCACGCATACTAGAAAGTGAACTATTTTTTTCATTTCTCACATGGTAGATTTAACACCTGGTTTCAATTTAGAGATCATCAAAAACAATGTCACATACCTATGAAAAAATTTCCATCAGAGAGAATTTAGATTAATACTTGGCGAAACTATGGTCTCATAATACACTCTGTCTTTATATTCTGAATCTTGCAGTGACTATAAAAATTTTAATCGGAGGACTGGAATAAAACCAGTCCTCCTGAAAGTATTTGCTACCAAAAAACTGACTATTTTATCGCTTTTTCTGATGTGCAAAACAGATGCAGAAAACTAAATTGTGCAATGGCTAGAAATGCATATTGTATCAAATGCTATATATTTTTATTAAGTATCAAAAAAATGTAATTGTTTCTTAGAATTTCATCAAATGTTTAGTAAATTTCATTTCTATATTTTTTAGTTTATTCAGGTGTAATATGATTGTGCCATACCAGTTTTGTAAAATTTGTTTTTTTTTTTAAATAAGAATAATAATTAAGCTAATCAATTGACTGTGATTTAATAAACAAATGTGTAAAAATTTGAAATAATTAATAAAGGCATTATTAATAGCAATTCATGTGGTATTTTTTATCAGATTACCAGAGTTATAATTTTTGCCATAAAGTATAATTAGTATTTTATGTTATATACATATATGACACAAAATACATAAATGACCTCAACAAAAACGATATTTTCTGAATGAGATTTTTTTGGTCATTTGCTTACTAATTTAGTGTATTAGAATATATTTAATTTAAATCCTGTCTTGGTTGGTATAGATATATATGTATATATATATATATATATATATATATATATATATATATATATATATGTATATATATATATACATATATATATATATATATATATATATATATATATATATATATATATATATATACATATATATATATATATATATATATATATATATATATAAATAAATATATCTCCAATAGTTTTGTTATACTTAATTACTTAATTTAAAAAATGAAAACCGAGTTTCATTATTAGTTTATAGTTTGAAACTAATTATACATATTTCTAAATAGCCGTTCACTATTTTTAACACTCCCAGTAACTTCAAACTTTCCAATTAGCACTTCTAATAAATTTTCTTAAAATTGTCGATATTTTCATAACTATAATATTTAAAAATTTTTTTATTAATATTTTGAATTAAGCTGATTGAAAGTGTGTGATGAAGGTTCTGAGAACACACATTTTAATCATTTGTTTCAGTTTTTTTTGTTTTATTTATTGTTTTCCATCTTGAGGTTTACCTTGTGAAACTGAGAACTCTTATAATTTTATAATGATGTTTTGTTCATGCGTTTGTCCTTCTGTCGCAAACTCACAGTTGCCGTGTAGTATTAGATTGGTGTTTTATTTTGTTACTTATTTATATTCAACAATATGTGACGGGTTATACTGAAGGAAATATCTGTTTATCTAGTTACAGGGGTCTATAATATTTTTGGCACATAACATTTATGTAATGGCAAAACCATACTTTTTTTTAAATTGTTGCCTATTTGTTTTTTTACCATTGCAAACAGTTTTTTTTAACAAAATTTAGTTTTATTATGGAATTTTCCATATTTCAATAAAAATTTTCATTGTAAATCTGGGACAGTAATTTATTTATTATTTGAGTCAGTATTACTCTTTATAATTGGTTTTTCGTTTTGACCTGAGCAAAATTTTGCCGTAGTTGCAAATGGAGGTAATAAGTTTACATATTTATTATTTTATTTGTTATTTACATTCAATTATTTTTTCAGTATTACTATTGGAAACCTAGGTTTATCTGCTTTACACCGATGATTAATATTTCTGGTTACAACATTCGTAAATAAATACAATTTATAATTACAAAGTTTCATTTTTGGGACGTTTATGCAACTTTTTATAATCTGTTAGATTTGAACATTTTCATAATACTTCCAGTACGTTGTGGCATTATTTTTCATCTCAAATTGCATGGAGGTCCGAGAATTATTACGAAAGTAATTCTATTACTTTTTAGCATTGTGTGTGATTACAGTGACCTTTTCCATTTATTGCATTCAATCGTATTTTGCGAACAGAAGAAGATAGCTAACTAAACCTTAACAATAACATAATTTTATTATTTATATTTATGTTTATATTTTTATAGTAACGAAAAAGTTGCATTTTATAAAGTATTTTCCTTATAGGCCATTTTTTCCCAGGATCGCCTAAATTCCATTTTTAATTTTTTTATTATTTTCATATTCAAAACTACATAAGAAAGATAGAAATGCTTCCACTATATCGTAATTACATTTCGTCTATCTTTACATAAAAAAATTAAACATAATATAATGACAAATTTCAGAGTTATGCCTTATTTTATTAACAAGGAGCGAATGCCTATTTTACATAAAAGTGCACTTGAGAGGTTAATAATAATACCTAGCTAAAAACAAGACACTTTAAATGGATTGTTTCATATTGGTGTACGTGTCCTAATTATTCTAATTGAAATTCTATTATTAACTTGGCATTTTTTCTTGTTATGGACATTTCAACGTCAAAACATGAATAATGAGATTTTTATGATGGACTATTTATAGATTTATCTTTCCACAATTATGTTCATTTCATTTTATTTTCATTTCATATGTGGATTTTGTTGCTGTTGGAAGGAGCAATCGGTTTTTCAATATGTCCTCCACCAAGATAACTATAACTGAAACCAAGGATCGAGATACCGTTTTCATTAGAACATTTCGGCCAATCCTGTTCATTCAGTCTGCAATCGGTGTATGCAGAAGAATTGTGATTGAGGATAACATTTTATCACAACTTAAAACAATTTATAGTTGTATAATGATTGTTTTTATTTTATTGCTTGGTCTTATAATTTTATTGTTTAATGTTCATAATGATTATTATCTCATTCTGCTACCAAGAATCGTTGGAAATATTTTTGTCATTCATTTGTTCTGTGCTGATATATTTTGCACAAAAAATAATTTCTTAAAATTGGTTCATCATATTAATAATATTGATGGTCTATTTGAACTTCAAAAAAATATTTTACTAAAAGATTCGAAATGCTGTTTCATTGGCATGCATATAATTTTATTATATGTCATAGTTTCAACAGTAGTAAATTGGTATTCGATGAGTGTTGTAGGATTAACATTTTATGCACGTCTCGTGTTCACAATTATCTGTCAAACTGCTTTCATGTCGGAAATTATCTTTTTCTGCTTGCTTATGTGCAGCATTCACACGCGAATTCAAACTTTGAACAGATTCCTTGAATGCAGAGACATAGAGCCAACTGTATCGTTAATTGATGACTTATTCGGTAGTCCTCAGCACAGCGAGAGTATTAATTATACACTTAATATCCCCTTTAAAGATAAAAACATCACCAAGTTGTCCGAATTCTTCGTTATTCTGTTAGAATTCTTTAGATGTTGCAATGATATTTTTGGGATTCAGGTTTGTTGTAAATATAATATTAAATACATAAAATTTCATTTACAATATTGTACAAGCTTCACAAAATATAAACGCTGGTAATAGAGTGTTCATGAAACAACGTTCTCATTTCACGTTTCTGTAGCTTATTAACATTTTAAATAATAATTTAATGAAATTTTCAGCTTTTCTTCACCTTATGTAGAGTTTTCATACATGTTATGCATTGTGCTTATATGTACTTGTATAATTTGAAATATTATGTAAGTATATTATTTATTTCTGCATTTATTTAATACTTAAAAACTCTTATAATATCTGTGATTGTACTACCCTAAAATATATTTACCAGCAAATATAATATTATATATTTTGAATATCATAAATACTCAATTTAATAAAATATTAAATAAAAAAATAATTCAATAAAAATATATTCAATGTTAAATTATCTCAATTATATTCAATATTTAAAATATTACTGTTAACTTAATCAAAGAAGGTAATGATTTGATGATTGCAATGCAGTGTTGAAAATAACAAAATTCTTTTTTTGTTAACATTCACAAATGTGCTACTTGAAATAGATTTTTTAAAGATAAAATTAATTTGTATTGACAGATGAAATGGTGATCCTAATATTATCATTCATCTAGTTTGTATAATATTACTAATAAATATTACGTCAACATTTTACATTTTAACATATATTTGTTGTTAATTAACTTTACCAAATTTGGAAAATTATAATCTACTGTCATTATAACATATTCAAGTAAATAAATTTAATGAATTTTCAAAAACTCTTGTAACAATATGTGACCTAACTTGTTTAATAATATTTGTTAAAAAATTATTGAAATTTTCATCGAAGTTTTACATTGTCATAAATAAAAATTGAAACTAATATTTTTATTATAGACTGTTTCGGAATATTCACTCTTCAATACAATGTTTTGGTCATCTAGTATCATATTGCAAATAGTGAGTATTTGCATTCTGTGTGAATGTATCTACTTGCAAATAGAGAAGACGAAAACCTGTTTGGTGACGATACAAGCTGAGAAGGGAATTTGTTAGTACTCAATTCAAACTTCACCTTTTTTATCGAAGTTATATTGATGTTTTAACATTTGCAATATACATTTTATTAATTTTTTTTGACATGGTGGTGAAATAGTAAAAGCTAATTTAAAGAAATGTAAAGTTAATAATAATTTTGCTGCGTGAAATAAATTAATTGAACTAAAGTGCCGAGGCTGTATTAAAGTAGTACTTTGATAATTGCAGATCTAAGTATACACACACACACAAACATTATTTCTTTCCTGGCACAATTTTATAATGTATTGAAAATTGTTTTGCTTTTAACTTTACTATAACATGAAATTAATAAATACTTGTGGGTTATCTGAACTAACATATGTAGAATTTTCTTCCTTATGTAATGACCCTTAAATGTATAATGTTTATAATATTAATACTAATTTTTTATTTTGCGTATCCCGATTTACACATAATGAAATATCAGTTATGAATTAAATATTGACTCATATGTTCCAGCAATTCATGTGCGTAAGCAGGTGAAGGTGCTTCAAAAGCTGATAGAAGTCAGTAAAATGGGTCAGCTCACAGTGTTCCACATGTTCGATCTGCGCGCTTCTCTCTTACTCGGCTTTCTGAGCCTCGTTGCCACATATGTTATTGTTATGATACAGTTTCTCAACATATATTAATGTATAATTTAAAAATAAACATTCGTCTTAATCAACCAGAATACGTAACATAATTAATTTTGACAGTAATTTGTGTGTATTTTCCATAGTTAATTATTTATGTACAAATTAATAATTGCACTAATTACAATTGTTGTTTTATTTTGTAATCAGCTCGATCTTAATATTTCTGGAAATAAATTTGCTTTTGAATGTCATTCCCATAAAGACATATATTTCATTAGTGAGGCCATAAAAGCAGAGATATACAATAATACTCAGTCAAATATATTGAAAATACGATAACTACTCAAAGTAATTAAATTACATTACTTCTTATTCGGTAACGTAAAAATAATAGACGTTACAAATTGACCCACATTATGACCTATTGCAATGCTAATAAGTTGATCGTTAGACTTTCGTATCATTATTATTAACTTTTTACAATAGCAGCTATTCCAGTCAGATTATCAACTTCCACACTATTTGATTAATTGCAAGTTGAAGCATCAACAGAGTTTAAAATAGAATCATCCCGATCTAATTTGCATAGAATAAACAAACCAAATCCAACATTCATGCATTATAGTTTCAAGGATTTATTTCCTACGCTATGTGTCGACATATCTGCAAGATGTGTATTTCACATTAATCTCTTATATGTGGATGCCTATATTTCAAATTCATCTCCGATATACAGAACAATTTTATTATAGCTGCAAAAATTTGCAGGATTTATACTTATGATTTTGCTAATCATTTATTATTTTTCGGTGTTCTATATTTCAGAAGAAAAAAAATGCGTCCATCCATCTTTTTGTTTATTATAGTAATTTTTATTAAAAAGAGTTTGACGTAGAAACTGAAAATTGTAATTGAAACAGTATATTAAAGTTATAGTAATTAAGTGTATTAAAATTATATTAATTAAGTGTATTATAAAAAAAATAATAAATATGGTGATTTAAAAGTAATTATGAAGATGAATGAAGAAATCAATTGAAAGAGCAAATTGCAAGGGCTCCAATCCTCTTTAAAATCTTGCATTAGATAGTTCCAGAGACGTTAAAAATGTCGACAAAAAATATGCTTCCCTTTATTCTTATCTCTGAAACTGCTCAATTTAAAATTAGGATGACGAGTGTCAGTAAAAGTACATATAGTCTACTGGATAACTGTAGCAATGGTTGTAAATCTTATAGTTTTTGAGAAATTTAATATATTTTTATAGCTATGAATGTTATTTATAACCTATGGATATATACTCATGCTATATATAAATAGCCATTAATTTCATTATTGCATATTCCTCTTCATACTTCAATTATATAAATGCTGGAGAATCTACATAATATTATAAAAATATTGATTAATGCATAACACTCTCTAAAATGCAAGGTTATTTCATAACAATTGTCATAGGAGTATAAGAAAAGTGTGTTTCAAACCCAATTATCATTTAAATTTTTTCACACCATCCTGACGCAGATTACATTGAGGTGTATCATAAAAATATAAACTGATTTAATTTTGTGCTCAGAAAAGACATCTTATAAAATGTTGCTTGTTGTTTTGCTTGCATAGGATTAATATTTTGCAGGTAGCCTAGGTTTAATCTCATAACGCATTGTTTTTAGCCATACTTGTATCAAATTTCATAGAAAATCTTAACAATTAAAAAAAACAAACTCATTTTTTAATCTATTGTATTAGGATAAGTTAAGAGGATTGATTTGAAAACAATATTGATATATGTGATATATAAATTAGATAGGTAGTACAAACAATTCTTAATTAACCAAGCGAACTTAGCCATATTATCTATATTGGGTAATATTGGTTTGACCTGAATGGCACCACCACAGTGTACCTATCCATTTTATAATTGGAAAATATTTGTTTGTACAACTTTCACAAGGACAAATTCACTAGATTCCACCAATGTCGATACAACAACAAAATAGTAAATAGATATAGGTACTTTCGGGTTTAGAGTTATAAATATGATAATGAGTCAGGGTAGGTCAACTAGTGAAGTTGCATATGTTGATATGCATATGTTGACAACGGTGGAAAACTGGCAATTACATATAGGTGTCGCTTTATGCTGATTTATAAAATATGAAACATAAATACTGCTTACTGCCTTCTTTAGTCAGTGCCTTTATAAATTGTTTCATCATTCCCAGTTTTATGTGTAAAGTGTGGGGGGGTAGCAAAATTTTTTCCCGGGGACTAAATTTTCTCTCACAACATTTTTGTTTGCAGGAACTAGTTCAGTTCTCTTTGTCAACTCTTTCTTTTTCCAATGTTGTCCTCTGTCTCGACTATTCCACTCGCAGAGAAAGCAAGGGTATTTTGTGTAGCCACCTTGTTGACCGAGCAGCATACTTATAATTTTCAGATTTCAACAGACCATCCAACTGTGTTTACATACTTTATTTTATCTAACACATATCTCAAATTGCTGTAGCATTCCTTCAAATGCACACAATGGGCATAGCGACTGGCAGTGAAGCGTACATATTGCCATTATGCAAAAAGACTGGTTTGTGTCATATTCAATGTTAAACATTTTTATTAATCGAGGAATGTCTTTGCAATACACTAGATCACGATTTTCAGCAAAATGTGGTACAGAGACTTTTTTCTGTTGCGATACTAAGGGAATAAAGTGCCAGGAGCAAGCACACTCTTTTCTGATAGTCTTGATCTGAGGAGTTCAGCTGCATCTTTTGGTAGGCTTAGATCTCTCGTTAGTCATTTAGTTTTGGCTATGAAAATAACTGTGTCCCACTTGCACTTGACTCAAATAGAGATTCAGGTTGAGATACCTCTTCAACACCACTGCCCATGTCTTCAGCTTGCACTGATTCCAAATACAAAGGTGATGGCGGTGCAATGTTCGGGTCGCACTGCATGTGTTACCGATTGCACGGTTGGATATACCAAGCCCTTTTTTGTTTTAGAATTGTAGCCTGTAGTCTTGCAACAGCAGAAATACCAGTCTTCGGTGTGATTCTGAGATTCTCTCTATAACATAGACGATTGTAAATCAAGGGTATTGTTCTGCCCATTTTACCACTTTCGAAGTTTATGAATGCAGTTCGCATAAACTTTATGTGGGACTCCCTGTTTGTCTTGGTTAGCGATTGCTAGGCCAAAATACATGTTATAAACGTTACTTATGAATTCATTAATATTATGCTGCTGTTTTGTCAGCGTAAACTGCCCACAAGTAAAACAAAAATTTTCCGGTGAGTTTAAAAACTATCACGATGACATCTTTTAAGTGAGCGTTACGAATTGCATGGAAGTACTAATTTTGTTAAAATAAAGATATTGCCATTTTAAAAAAAAATCTATTAATCCTCCCTCATTAACCCTCTTCTAACGATTTAAGTTAATTACGTTTAAATGAAGTCTTTAGCAAATGACCTAAAAATCCACCTTTTTACCAATAATAAGGATATTTCATTTAATTAATTACATTATATTTTCATAACTATTTATAAGAAGTTATTCATTGTTGTCTATTGCAACCAATCAGTGTGTTTTTTGTTCAACAAGAAATAATTAAAATAAAATTTCAGTTCTTGACTAAGTAGACCTAGGTACTTTTGGTAAAAAAACTATGGTAAATAACTGATAATCCTGAAGTGATGATATTTCTTTAGTATTTTTCCCGTAATCAGTGCCTCAAAATCTATTAAAACCCATCATCAGATCTGAAAGAAGGAAACCATCGTAGACCTGTTTATAATATGTCACATTTATATTTAGTTATTTTGAATAAGTTAAATCCGGATCACATTGGAGTATAGCTTATTCTATTAGCTTGTATTTTATTCAAAGCTAACAAGACCGCCCAGGAACATTTGCAGCGAGCATTTATCCACAACTCAGATATTAGATTATTATAAGTCTCGATATTACACGAGTTACAATAATTGAGACCAAATAAGCACAATACTTGAGACGAAATGACCAAAATACTCATTAGAATTGAAGTGTTAACTTTTCACAATATCTTATTCATAGATGATATTAAACATTTGTTATATTTGTATTTTCGATTTTGGAAAGTACCACTGTTAAAACGAGTTCTAAATACTATTTTGTGATGTAGATATCACTTTCCGTACCATCAATTTTTGCACCATATTTATTTAGCTAGAAGTTCAAGAGAGCAGTCCTACATAATAAGCAACTTGTTATGAAAATATTGCTCGTGGGACAAAAAGGTAAAGTGGTAAATGCAAAGCTATGTGTAGCAAAGGCAACTACCGAATTAGGTAAAGTTGGATGTGATATAATTTTAAATGTTTAAGAATATATTACTGCATTTTTGCAAATGTCAAGCCTTCAGCTTGATTTCAATCATAGTAATTTTATAAAGAGGTAAGTTTTGTTTTTTGCGGTTTGTTTTAAAGAGGTTGGCTTGAAGATGGCCTACTCTTTTTGACGTCAAACTTTTAGCATCGTCCAGTTTTGTAATATTTTCAAATACAGAGACATATAAATAATTCATTTTCACATAAATTAGCAACATTGATTTAAATGGAGGGGGTTTAAACATACCAGGTGTATTTTTGAGTTAAACTTTTAAATTATTACAGCTATTTATGTACATCAAAATAATGTATGAAGATATTATACACAGATATATATATATATATATATATATATATATATATATATATCTAAATATATATATATATATATATATATATATACCACTTTTCCATCATCGTCACTACCAACACATGTCACTTAACTAATTAACCTATCCTGACTCATATATTCATACCTCTAAAGTTAAGCTTACCTATCTCTACTTATATTTTGTTATCGTTACGTCGACATTGATGGAGGCTAGTGAGTTTAGCCTTCTAAAGGTTGTACAAACAAATATTTTCCAATTATCAAATGGATAGGTATGTAGTGGTAGTGTCATTCAGGTCATGTCGATATTTCACAATGTAGATAAATTGGTTAATCAAGAATTGTTCGGACTACCGATCTAATTTATATATCACTTTCAAATCAATCTTCCAACTTATCCTCACTAATTTAATAGGTGCAAAGATGAGTTTGATTTTTTTAATTCTCTAACTATCTCTATTTAATTTGATGCAAGTATGGCTAAGCACCATGTGTTTTGGGAATTAAAAGGAGACTACCTATAAAATATGAATTCCACATAAGCAAAACAACAGGCAATATTTTTATAAGATGTATTGTCCTTGCACAAAATTAAATCAGTTTAAACTTTTCTTTAAGTGTGAACAGAAGCAATAAAGTAGACTTGTTATGATACACTTTACGTAATCTGTATCGGTATGGTGTGAACAAATTTTAATGATGGTTTGGTAGATGCTATCAAAAATGAACTTTGATTTGCATAATATCATATTTGAAACACACTTTTGTTTTACTTGTATGAAAATTCACATGAAATAACCTTGTATATTGGAGGGTGTTATGTATTAATCATTATTTTAATAATATTATAGAGATATTTCTTTAATAATATATAATTTAAGTGTGAACAGAAATACGTATTAATGAAATTAATGGCTATTTATAGATAACATTAGTATATGCTCATATTTAACAAGGACATCTAAGTGTTTTTGTAATTTTTTAAACTGTTCAGAAACCACATTCAGTTATTACGTGTTTATATTAACTCCCTAAATTGTAATAATATATTTCAAACATACTTTTTTTTTACTTCCGTAATAGTTCTCATAACTTATCCTTGCTAATATGGATATTGATAAAACCAAAAATGATTACGGGCTAGAAAACTCCGTAACTGTTATTAATTACTTTCAATCACTTCTGGGTGCGTCTAGGATAAATTCCAAATGTCAATCTTCATATTCCATAAAGATATTATCACAAAAATTGTACAGTGTACTCTTTACATTGTACTTCATACATTCTTTTTTTGTATTGTATGAAGAACACAACTTTGTAGGAGATTTACACTCCAATTTTCTTCTTATAATTTCTATTTCGATTCAAATGCGAGATGTTTTATGGCAAAAAGGAATTCACTCACAAATAATCAGTAAATTCAACGAAATTGACAATAACTTTAGTCAAAAATACCAGAAAGTAATTATACGTAAAACTAAGCTAAGAAGTCTGTTTGGTGTCACTTTGTGGTTAGCGTTGAGTATTGCGTTTATTTATATTGAATTTATGGGCCTTCCATTACATGTTTTCATCCGTACGTTGTTTTTTTATATTTCACTTTTGTTATCGAATTTGGAGTTGATTTATTTTGTTATTTTATTGGATTGTATGTACCTAAGATTAAAAATTGTTCATAATTATTTAAACAAGGTCCTATATAAATTTGGAAGTAACCTAAATAAAAAATTTACAACAAGCCTAATAGATCATTCCCTTTGTTCTAAAATAAAAAAATTCTTTGAGAATATCATTGATGTGCGTCGTTTGCTGAACAATTACTGTGGTTTTCAGGTTATAAACCTTATAGAAAAATGTCCAAATTTAAAAATTTTTGTAATATATTTATACTAATATAAATTTTATTATTTCAGGTTTTATTCTATTTTGCCACTGCGTTTGTGGCTTTATTAAGCACAATCCGTGAAATGCTATTCGCGATAAAAGATAATGTAAGTGCATTGGTTTTATTATAATATTTTTTCTATTAATATTTTTTCACTAAAGTAGACTTTCATGCTGGACAAAAATATAATTTCCAAATGGATATTGAAAACATAATTTTATTGCCGGAATATTAAAGTATTTAAAGAGTAAAAAGAAATGTTTTTGTTTTAGAATAAACAAAGTAAAACTTATTATTCAAGGGTAATTACTTTTCGTAAAATGTTTATATTTTGTTTGAATGCGTTTAAATGAGCTACATATATCTTTGTTAATTTCTTTTGATTATACTAGTTCACTAATAGCAGAATTAAATCTATGCCGGCTAGTGGAACTGACAAATATGTATATAAGTAAATAAGAGGGAATGAAACCAAAATTCCTTTTCTTCCTTCGAGTGACTTTTTTTATTTTCAGTAACTCATGCGAAGATTGTTTTTAGTAAATAAGAGTATGTTGCTCATTACCTGCTAGATTATTTTTGAAAAATTTTAATCAAATTTGCATGCACTAGAAATCCACAAACTATTACTGTACCATAATTCTACTTATGTATCTCAAACATGTGTTTGTATCAATTTTGTTATGTCATGTAGATACGGAATTTAATAGTGAGTAGTTTACAGCAAAGAAGTTTCAGATTTAAAAATTCAAATGTACATGGTACAGATTACTTTCCGTGTGCATTTCATAAACAAAAATTTACCAAAACATGGTCAACTTCATGTGTATTCATTTTCATTTCATTTTCATGTGTATTCATTCAAACAATATTCACATTTTGAGTTTGAAGCATTCAGTTACAGTTTTAAATAATATGTATAAGAAATTTATTAATTTATCTGGAGAAAATCTTTACTAAAAATCTCGAAGAGGGATGGCAAGGCTCGTAAAGTGTATGTGGTATAAATCTGTTTAAGCAACAAATAGATGAACATGACGATAATATATTGAATTAATGAAAAAGCTTTTTTCACGATGTGCTTGAATATGGACCTTCGTAGACTTACAATGTTATTAGAAAACTTTGTACAGGTTCCAATGAAAAAGAGAGTTTAATTATACAATAAAACACAAAGGTCTGCGTTATAGGCAGCATTTGTAATGGACATATTATCAGTGTTTATGGCCTTCACTTAGAATACTGATTGTTACTGTCAGTGATATGAATGATCCATTTCACTGGAAAATTTTGGATATAAATTTATATGCCTGCAAGCAAAACCCAACTGACTACCGAAAAAAATGATGGTTTGAGAAAGTTATCTGATGTCGCCTGAACATCTCAACAATAGAGATGTAGCGAAAAATTTGTTCCTATTGTGGAAACAAATTTTTCGTTTAGTCTCTGTTATAAACATTCAATATAATTTAATATAAAAATTCAACATTTAATTAAAGCAGCTGAAAACACATTCTATGAGATAGATATATGTGTTGGAGTACTTAATTAAACAATGTTTTTAATTGTAAAAGTAATTGCATGTTCAAGAATGAAAACAACCTTATATCCCGGCTCCGAATTAAAAAATATTTGTACTTTTCTGTATATGTTGTTTTAAAAAATTCTGTGATATCCTTCTGGTTTGTAGCTGCTCAAAATAATCATTGCAACTCCCTAAATTTCTGTCAAAGAATATTATTAATAAAATATATATTCTTTGACAGATATTCAAATGAGCATCAATCAAAATTTAATATTTGACGTTGATAACAGAGTACAGTCGCGGTTGCTCTATATTCGAAAAAAAATTCATTCATAATAACATTGATATAGATAAGTATATTTATTATGTCAATGCAAAAGAGACGAAACACTACTGTGCAAATTAATAAGTCATCTGAAATTCAGGCCCCTTGGTGTATGCTCAATGGTTGGTACAAAGTAAAATGTACTGATTGTTATTTACGTCAGTCGACCTATGTGAGGCCAACATAAAGGACCGACATTTCTTGAATATGGAGCATGGAAAGTTAAAAAAGGGATGTTTGTAAACAAAGCAAAATGACATTTCAGAGATTGTAAACTTTCTTCTTGTATTCAAATGAATAATATAATATAGATTTATAACATGTATACTATTCGTGTCAAAATATAATTTTCAATAGGTATTGGTTTTATCATTTATAAAATTGTAAGAAATAATGATATACAAGTAATTTTACGAATATTAAGTCACTCTGGCTGGAAATGAACCCAGTGCAACTTAGATGGACGTTAAAGTTTTAAGCCATTGCATTACAGGCTGGCGAATAGCATAAAATGTCAGAGTGCATGTAAATAATACCGTATATTAATATTAAAGTTTTTCTAATTTTTTTTTTGTGTACACTATGTCCAATATTAAAAATAGTGAACCAAAAATATATAACCAAATAATGGTAAAAGCTCAGCTATTTTAAAAAACTGTCGTTCAGAGTACATATTACACTGCAAAATAATACCAACCTTTTATCCTTACGTCAAATATCATTTATACATGTAAGCATATTTTTTATATAACACCAATACCTTGTCTTGTTTAATCTCTCAACCTCTTTTAAGTATCAAGCCACTTATTAACCATGCATACTAAAAAGCGTTGGCTTTTCTTCATGACATGAAATTCAATTAAACCAACAAGCGGTGGAGAGAAATTAGATGCAGTCCTTTTAGTGGTATTTTTGTGTTGGTGTGGATGTTGTTCATGGTGTAGATATGTATAGAAGTTTGAAAAAAATACATAAATAAATAAACAAATATTTACCAAAGTGTTTTGTGAAATTCCTTCGAAAGCTTGTAACATTTCTCATTCATATTTTTAAACACATCACTTCAGATTTCAACAGTTAAATGCATATATTTATACTCTTCTGCAGTCTTGTCCCATGAAACCGATCTCATTTCAAATTAAGTTAATCAACAACTCTTGATCTATGTTCACTTTGTGGATACGAGCAATTCTGAATAGTTTGAAATGGGATGCAAAACTGGTCCCATTAACATACTTTCATAGACTGCGATACATCTTTCATCTGAGCTTACATGCCGAGAAGAACCATTATAGCCAGATGATTATGTGTACAGGTCATTAACAAAGCCCCATAGTAACCCAAAAAATACTGCTTACTGGGGCTACACCCGGTTTATCAAATCAGGTCCAAACTAGGCAACATTTGTGTTGTTTATAAACAGTCTCACACTGGAAAAACAATTGCATATTGCCTGTGAAAAATTGTAATTGCAGTCATTTCACGCCAATTTCGTATCAGAATATAGATTATTTTTCCAAAATGTTTTTCCGAAATGTTTAATAATATTACGGGAGAAATACAAAGAGCTCTGTGAATAGTCATAGACTGATTAAATACATACTTTAAGTGTCAAATTGATTTGTTTGCAAATATTCTTTTTTGGGACAGAATGGAATAGAGTATAGGTAGATGTGATTAATATACACAACTGACCAACTGACTTGTGCAGCAGTAAAGCAGGATATCTAGCTAAAATTTATTTTATGTGTTGAATAAAGTAACATTATAAATTATGAAGAAAATATCATTGTTTCTTGCAACTCTTGCTTCTATACGTTAGGTTACTGATTTGTTAAGTTACTTTTAAAAATGGAAAAAGAAAATCAATTTTGAAATCGACTACCCGCTTCTCAAATGTTTTTATTCCTTGAATGGTATAATCTAATAGTAAATTAAAGTTAATGTCCAAAGTTTATTCTGTTTTATTACAGAAACTCAATCTCGATGTTGAATACTACAATGCAATTTGGTCTTTTCACTTCTGTATTCCACTAGCATTTTTATGTATTTGTTGCGAAAAAATAATTGTAGAAGTTGAAGAGCTCAAACAAGTGATGGCGAAACTTAAACTGTTTGTGTACAGTGACCAAAATAATAAACGTAAGTTATAATTTTTGTGCTTATATAAGCAATCCACCACACAAATAATTTGTTTCTTATGTGCATTGTAAATTATTTTTATGGAAACTTTATTACAGTAATAGTACAAACTACCCTTGATAAAATTAAATAGCTTTTTGTTTTTTCTTAGTATTTAGAATTTTCTACTAGCATTCTGGCATTTCTTACTTTGTATATATTTTATTCTCAGTTTCAATTGTTTTTAAATGGAGGACATTATACTGGCCTGTTAAATAGGTGAGATACTTCCTAATGAAACTCACTCGAGGGTTGTTCTACAATAAGGCTAGGTTTCTACAATAAGTGCTTTTAGACAACTGACCCGTGACACTATTTTTTCTCATTGTTTTGTTGTGTACTCGGTAATGTATTTTCTTCCTTGCAAATACATTTCATCGTCTGCGGTGAGACCATTATATAAAAATCGTGAATGTTAAAATAACAAATTAAAATTGATGTCAAAATGATAAAATATGGCATACTATTACTTTGACTGTGATTAATCATTTTGAAATTAAATTAAATTTTAATTACAAATTTAGTATTATATAATTATACCAGTTCACTGTAGTTATATCTAAATTTCCACGACTTAGAAGGACTTTTGCAGGAAGGTGAAATTGAAAAGTTTACGGCATTACATCTATTTAATCTGAAAGCCTCTTTGATCCTTGGAGTTGGTAACATTTTGATAATGTATGTGATAATTTTGTTACAATTTGCCAACATAATTTGAATTTAGGTTTCAAAGTTTATTTACAAATTTACGTTTTAATTAAAATTTACAAACGTTAAACTCAAAATGTAAGTGATTTAGAAATAGTATGAAAAAAATGTATCTTTCAAAAGCACATGAAACAATTTAATTATTAAAAAAAATGTATTGTACAGTTTGTGTTGGTGAATTAATATTTATTGAAATACAATATAAACAGCAAGATTTTTATCAAAAAAAACTGCTAAAATACAACATTCTTTGAAAATGTAATTGAAAAATTATCATTGTATTGGAAGTTGAAGGCAGGTTATGGGACATCTATAATAAGTAAGAGGCCCATTTATATTCTGATGTATTTCAAACGCTAAGATTGATAGCAAAGTAGGAAATGAACAAAATTTAATGATTTTGTCAATGTCAATGTTGTTTGATCAATTAACATTTTGTGTATAATTTTGCATATTTTAACGTTATTTATTTTTTAAAACATGTTGAATTATAAGAAGTTTAATAATATTGTCTAACTTTCTCACTTACGTCATAATAAGCATACTTATATTTAAATTGTTTAAGTAATTATGATCACTTAGTTATATTTTATATTTGTGGTCAATTTTAATTACAACAACTTTATTTTCTTTATTGTAATTCCTTTTTTGCTAGAAGTATAAATAATAAATATTTTTTCTCTTTATTTATTTGGCACCAAGATGAAAATGAAGTCACGCAATATAAATTTTACTAAAATAAGTGCATAAAATGATATTTCACACTGTTTCTTATCTTGTAGCCTAAGTATAGGTTATTGTTTTTGGTCACTTCTTTATTAGAATACTAAAAAATAATTTTAAATTCTTAATTTAATTTACATTCCCATAAATTCTCATCTTGTTAACTTTTTAGTACCGTTACAAACCTTATGCCAAAATACTGAATTTTCAACACATTCTATAGAAAGATCATTTTTTCATTCAATAAATTGTGGTTTGGGGGTAGTTACTCCATATTTTAATTCCTAATTTATAACATCTATTTATATTTTTTTATGATGACAAGACATGTAAGCCAGGTTTGTGGGTTTGTCTTATAATGTGATTAAACTCAATAAAATTGTGTTTTAAGTAATGTTACAAATTTTATTACATATGTAAATATAAAGGTAGTTGCAAAAATATTTATATTGTTGTTAATTATGACCCTAACTACAATTAACAAGTAAATGATATCTAAGTAGTAAGAGTTATTAAAGTAATGGTTTTAAGGATCATAAATATACACAATTATAATGATGTCACTCACATATTTAATGATTGAAAAATCAAAACATTAATTATTTTGGAGAAATATTTTTTCTTTAAGTATCTAGTTTTCTAGGTTTACTATAAAATTATAAAAAAACGACTACTGATATTACACCATATTTATTAGGCTTCATAAAGATAAGTCTCAAACGACAGTTTTTTTGTTTATAATTTTCTACACCATTAATTAAATACTTATTTTATTGTATTTAATATTACTTTTATTAGTGAATGCAGTAATGGAAGAGGCACCTTAACGTGTTTTGACTTGGAGAACAAAAGTGACAAGAGTCAATATAATTTTAACAAAATTTATAGAGAATAGTAAGAATTGGACTTCAGAAAAATATAGCCATTGTAGCCATTTTTCATCAAATCATGTGAATGGTATTAAACAAATATGATTTTTATAAATAAAATAATATAGTAATATTTACAAAAAAATTCTTTGCATAAAAAGAAAAATCGTTCTAAATTTATAACGAGAACATTTTACTGACTCTGTTTTTTATGCAGTTTTTGTGTTTATAATTCCAATTACATTTTTCCAAACTTAGTAATGACAGGCTGATTGTCTGCATCAATAACATATGAAAATTTGGTTATTGATTTTCAGAAGTAGACCGGAATGAAGATGAAATAGAAAAAAAATATTAATAGCATTAACCCATATAATTAATAGCACATCAATTATATATTGGATGTTGTTTTGTAACTCTATTATTTGAAGAAACAAAAATAGTTAATAAACATGTTCTATTATTAGAAGTTGTAATTGCTCATTTGTCATTAAAAATGTAGCAGTTTTATTAAAACGTAGTAGAATACTATTTACTATGGTATCAAAAGAAAATCATTGAAAAAACGCTCAATTATATAATTACAAATATTTTACAACAGAATTACGTGATTTATGGAAAAAAGACCTTGAATGATAGTAATTGGAAAATATGGTAAATTTATATATATATATATAAATATATATATATATATATATATATATATATATATATATATATATATATATATATATATATATATATTATGACTATTTTGAAACCTTCGAGGTAAGACTCTTTATATAGTAATTTTCAAACTTTCAAGGCAACATTATTTATTTCTTGTTACTAAGTACACCAAAGAGACCATCATTTAAAATATTAAATATCATTTATCAACACTTTTAGTATTTACTTTTACAACACCAACCTACTCATCTAGTAACACTTGGTAACAGTTACATATCTACAATACTAATTGTAGATGCCAGTCAAAATGACTTGAAAGTTGATAAAGAACTTTTGTTATTCCACTTATATATAAATATACAGCATTGTAAAAAAATATTAGACATTTTGTAGACCACCTTCATATATTTGGCATTGAATGGTTAAACTCTTTGCTTTCTTCGCTTATGACAACAATAAAATAAAAGAATAACATTGAAAATATTACTACCCACCTGAGTACTGGCCTAAATTAAACCTGTTACATTTATAACCTAACACGCCTTAAGTCTTAAGCCTTCACTTGCATATTTCAAGTTTCAAAACAAATGCTGGGCTTTTTATTAGAATAAAAGGTGATTTGGGGCTTTCAAAGCAAGCTTGTTAAGTTATTCGAAAATCACAGACAAACATTCAGTTGTTTCAAAAAAGAGATTGTCAAAACTATTCAACCTATGTGGAAGGGTTATAGCTGTCGCAATTAAGGATGAATGATTGCACAAAATAAAAGGTTATGTGTTAGTATCTGTCCGGTATGTTCATACTGGACGTTGTACATACAGATTTAAATGGACCACATGAAACAACAGGAAATCACAGAGAAATTTTTTTTTTATTTTTCATAGATATCTATAGTAAATTGGTTAATGGTTATTATATCCGGAAAAGAGATCAAACTGGAAACATGGTGAAGTAACTGCGATGCGACTATGGGAAGGATTATATGAATATGAGAGTCCTTCACTTTGCAAAAATATGTATAATAATAATAAAACCTTATCCAGTATATGTGCATGAAGAACAGAGAGATACAATCAATCATAACAATAGATAGGGGAAAATCTCTTTTATGAGGAGCAAGTTTAAAAGAAAATTTTGGCCAGAAGTAATTAAGACAGCTGCATATGTTTAAAATAGAACATTGATTAACACTGTTGAGAGAAAAACACAATTTGAAATATTTTTTAAATAGAAGCCATGAGTAAAAAAATCTAAAAACATTTGGAAGTAAAGTATTTTTCAGAATTCCAGTAAAAAGATGAACATTTAAAAAGGGACAAGAAAGCAGAAGTTGAGATTTTACTTGTACATACTGACACCAGATATAGAGTTTTAATCAACAACAGAGAGATAATAGCAAGACACTGTGCTTTAATAGAGGATGTAATGTTGTGTGGATTTGGATAATAAAGAGGAAAAGAGTGAAGAAAAAGAAGAAAGATAAAAGAATTCATGCAAAACAGAAAATAAGGAGGACGAAAATTTAATTAATATAGACCAGAAGGAGAAGGATATGGCAAAACATCTAAAAAGAAACAGTGCACATGAAGCGAATGATAATGATGAGACAAAAGAATGAGGAAAAGAAGAAAGGTAAAAGATCAGGAAGACAAATTAAACCACCTCTTTTTGTAGAAGAATTTGTATAATACTCTATTAATGTTAATTGCTATGACGCTATAATTCCAGAAAATTGTTTACATTTTACTATTTGTTGATTTGCTGTAAAAATAAACAACTTATTGCCGACATTGAAAACAAGTTATCTGCTAAGCTTAAAACGAAGGACGTAGATAGATTAAAAAACTACATTGGTATTGATATTGAATATGACTATAGACAGGATAATGATAATGGATAATTTAACTTCGAGTCAGAAATATTAAATTGAGTCTTTAGCTAAATGTTATAACATTGAGAATTCAAAATTGTAGAAGGCAGCTATGGAAATAAATTTGAAACTGGAACAGTCTGAGGTAAATATGGACGTAAAATATAAAAATTTGTTTGGTACCAGAGCAAATATATTTTTTAATGTAAATTATCCGCAATTATTCCAAAATCATTATGATGTGACACATTTTAAATTTGTTTTGCGAGTTCTAAAATATTTGTATTTCACGAATGACCTTGAATTGAAATATTATAATGCTAATAATGCTGACTGAAGTTTTATTATGATTGTTTAGCAATTAGCAACAGGAATATGTAAAACAAGTGTGGATTTTTCATTAAGAATAAATGTAAGCTTATATACTTGCTGGTTTGATTTATTTTCCTTCTCCATTACCTTACACCCGCACTTTGTCATTTTATTAGTACATTACTTTATCATTTTATTTGTGTTTATAGTGGCTTTTCCCAAAAACCATTTGACTTATAAATTGGTATAAGTTAAAATATGTCTATAAAATGGAATTCAATTCGTAACACCCAAAAACATTCACATAGAAATTTTATGGAGGCTAATGAAATACTCAAGATTTGTTTAATATAATATTCATATTGCAAGATTATATTTTTTTATTAAAGAGTCAGACTTGAAAACCATATTTTTTAGAATTGTACATCTGGCAGTTCAAGAAGTATTGTCGCAAATGATGACAAATTTAATACGTTCAGCCTGCTATGATGTCCGAAACTGCTAAAGTCAGAATTATGAGAATAAGAAAACAGTTTTACCAAAAGTTTAACTAAAAATTAGTTGAAAACTCTAGTAATGATCCTACATAGATTTTATAGATTAAAACTCATAGATTTCTAGAAATTCAAGAAATGTTGACACCTATGAAAAATATAGTATGCAATATACAAAAAGTAATACATGGTGAAATTTGATACAAATACTATGAATCATTGAAAATTTACATGTATCCAAGTGTAAAATGAGTCCTCGTTGTGCGAGTTCTACTCATAACTTGATTTATAAAGGAGCATGCTACTTTTAAATCAATTATTTTTAAATTCATAAATGCTTTTACATGTTCAAATATGTATGGTTAGAGTCATTTATTCATATACATAAACATTACATATTTATAAACACACACACATACAGACACTCATGTATATATATATATACATAATTAGTATGTCCATAATAACACTTTTTGCGAGAAGCTTCATTGACGTGATAATAAGAAAGATATTTAATTTTCTAAATATTCTTAATAGTTTAGAAAGGTACCACAAAACATGTGAAAGTTATTAGTGTTCTAAAAAATTCACTTCAAAAATGCTCAAAATAGCGCTATTTATATGATTTATTTCAATTGTTAATATTAGTAATATCTATTTATAATATGCCATTGAGAGTTAAGATATGGTAATGCAACTATTACAACATGTTGATATTTCATAATAAATATTATTGTTATCTTGAAATACTAATATTATTAGTGAAGTGTGTATATTTATGTTAGAAAGTATACATATGTTAGAAAGGAACAAATAAAAGTTAAAAATGCACCCAGGTTGAGGTAATATCATTTTGATTAAACACTGCTTAGTATTATAAATAAGATATTCATTCCTTAAATAGAATCAAGAAAAATAAAAATCTATTTTATGGCTACAACATTTGAAGCATTTTCAATTATAATTCTTTGTATAGCTTCCAGTAATTTGGAAACATTTAATGTCATTTGCTGATGCCCGCTAAAAGCCTCTGGTAAAATCTGACGCTGGAAGGATTGACTGTAGAGGAGAACTATAGAGCCAGCAATTACACAAATATCTAATATTATAAAATAATTAGTAATTTATTACATAAATATCTAATCAATAAAAAGCATGTTAATGTAATATTGAAACAAAGACTTTTGCTTGAGAAACTTGAGGTAAATCTCTGGTGGTGCCCCGTAATATAAATGTTATGGGGAAACTATAGAGGTATATGGGATTTAACATAACCCAGATTTATACCAGATTTCAGATTTCCACATCAAACTAGTTCCTATGAAAAGGACTGTGGCAGCCAGACAGACTGACATCTATGTAAGAATAATATAAAGATTTCATTTTAAATCTTGTATAATGGGACTCGAAATATTAAGAAAAGTTGGAACAAAAATCGGGAAGAAAATTTTTAAAAAGTAAAAGTATTAAAATAAAAACAAATACAGACATAAGTCATAACAGGACTTTTTATTTGAAATATACTCACACAATACACTTTACAACTTCGAGCAATTTTTATGAGGAATTTTGACACTTCAAAACTCGGTAATTTGAAGAATTATCATTTTAATAAAAATGAATATGCAGCAATGTTGCTTCATTAAACTGTAAGAGAAATTTTACATTTCATATTCTTGATATGATTTTCTTGATTTGATATCAAGAATATGATATGTAAAGTTACCCTTACAGTTTAATGAAGTGGATTTTTTTATTAAACATTTGACTAAAGAGACTTAAGAAAAGTTTTTATAATATTTGTCCCTTGAAATCTTTTTAGGTATCTCCAAAATATACTTGACGGTTGAAGGTATGTTGGTTTACACGTCGCCTATTTGCTACTGTCCAATTTACTAAATACCTGATCAAAAACATGAATATTTGTGATTGGCTGTTGGCTTCCAAGAGATTGGGTGTTCATTTTCATTATATGCTGTTTATTTTCTGATTTTTTATTTTATATTTGTATAAAGTAAAAGTAGTAATAAAATGACAAAGGACGGGTTTAAGGAAATGGAGAAGGAAAATAAATCAAACCTGCAATTATATAAACTTACATTTATTCTTAATGAAAATTCCACACTTATTTTACATATTTCTGTAAATTCTGCTAAACAATCATAATAAAACTTCATTCAATAGAGTCAAAACATGATACAAAGTTATGAAAATATTTTCTTCTATTAGCAAATTATAAATATTATATTTTGGTGCTTTAATATATACAATTAATACATATAGCGGATTTATTGCTACGAAAGCAATCTCCTGCAGCCAACCAGAACACCAGTCCAGCCCCGCACGATGAGCAGTCGGGAATCTAATCCCGCAATGCGTCGAGTGTATCTTGCGATCAACCCAACATACCATGGTGGCAACATTTATATCCCATTTGTATTATTTTACTTCACTACTATTTGTGTGAAAATCAATATACAATTAAGTTCATCAAAAATTTCATGAAAGATAAACATTAAGAAACATCAATTTTCTTATTCATAATGAAGAAAAGTGTTTGGAATAAAGTATGAAATCTTTTTAAAGACTGTGTAAAGAACTGTGCAGTAAGTAAAAAGTTTTGTGCTAAAGCCTAGGAATAAATGGAAAATATTTAATATCAAATTAATTATATAGAAATTAGCATTAAATTGTCGATAATGTGTAAACAGAAGAAAATTTTGCTACAGTCGGATATGTATTAAAAGACATTGTGGACATGTGTTTTCTAAGTTTGTTCACATTTCCATTAAATTAAAGAACTGTATGTAAACGATGACATATGTCGTAATTAAACTGATAAAACTTAGTATTAATGAAGCTCTTAATTTTAACAAACTGCACACCCTAAACTCGCCAATTCCTTTTGTTTCTATCAGTTTATAGATGTCTGTGATATGGTGACGTAATTGATCTGAAAATTGCCAGTTAACTCTTTGAACTTATTCGATTAATTTCAAGATCTCAGGCTAGAACATGGAATCAATTAAATTTATCGATTGGCCAACTACTGTGTGCTCTGTGTGTCTTTGTCTAATGACCATCTATTGCCAAGTAGAAATTCTGGAATTGAAGTTATTTAGAAGATCTTAATTTCATTTCTTGGTAACTTACCATTTTTAGATACAACCTTGATTTTCAATAGAGTCAGTTTAGAACTTTGAACTTCTAGTTTCAATTTTTCACATAGGCTACACGCCAATATAAGAGGACAAAGAAAAGGCAGTGACCACACTAATAAGTCAATTGATCGTGCATTGAGTTCAGTCTGAAATAATTCAAGTTTTATTTGATTATTATTTCTATTTCGTTGAATGAATATTCCGACCACATATTAAATATTTGACAGATAGTATTTTTCTTTATTTATTACAAATCTGATGAATTTAATTGAAAGTGGAAACTGCAGAAAATAAATTGTATTGTATTGTTGTTGTTTCGATAAAATGTATATTGCATTGCCAACTGATCCAAATATAGTTACAAAACAGCTTAAGAAAGCCAGAAATACCTAAAAATTTTACATGGAAAAGTGCTGTACAAAGTATACAATCACTGTAATAAAAAATATTAATTTTAATAACAAATCACTGTAATAAAAAATATTAATTTTAAATCAGCCCACTATCCATTTTCTTCTAGGTTAACTTCACATAAATATGAAAAAATACTAAATACGTCTTCCGATTTAATGCCGTAATTGGGTAGTTACTACCCCTAAATTTGTTGTTTTTGTAGAATATCATTAAAATACAGGTTAATTAAAAACCGGTATTGAAAAAAGGGACATAAATCTTCATTTCATCAATAAGCGAATTCTGAGCTTTTAAATTTAATGGCAGAGATAGAATGCTGCTATCTGTCTGTCTCATTCTCTCTCGTAAAATAATATGAGTATTCCTAAAAATGACGATATATATATAAAATAACCTATTTCAATATTCCACTGATTGAGCTATTAACAAAACTGAGCAACAGTCTAGATTTCATTAAGAATAATTGGAACTTTGACACTTATCGATAATCATTTTTAATTTTGACTTTTAGTTTAATTAACACATATTAGTTTTAAGCAAACCAAAATTAACAAAAAATAAATAAATTATTCACTGTACCTGATTTTCTAATGACTGCCTTATTGATGTAAATAAATGTGAAATTCTGATGAAGAAACTTGCCAGTTGAGAAGTATCTCTGACCTTGGACCTTGATCGACTCTTATCGAATCCAACCCCATTTAAGGGCACTATATGAAACAGACCTGGTTGCTCTTCACATTGAGTTAACGCTTCAGTCAAACGCCAGTTTACCATTTCAAGTCTTTTGTAGACGTTATATAATAACACATTTAGATAAAGTATTTCAAAATGAAACATTATATACGATGAATAAATAGTAAAATATTTCAACACTAGTGGCAAAGTAAATATGAGCACATCAATAACAATAACATATGATTGTGAGATAATAATAAATAATACAAAATATATGCTCAGACACTGAGATTTATTGTATAGGTATTCTCTGTTGCTCATGTTAAAATATTGGTCAACCTGGTTGAATAATGACATTAGTTTAAAGTGTTTATTTTTATGCCATAATATGTCCATCAATACAACATAACATAAATGTATTCCAAATAAAATATTGAATGTACAATGAAACAGACAATAAACAGGGTATTGTTTAGAACCACATAGTTCTCCGGTATAATTGCAAATTACGACTACACTGTATATTGCTGTGGCTATGCTGTAAATTTGTTGGATTCGAGTTAGAAACAAAGATCTTTGATTTTCTGTACCCAATCTAAATGACCCCAAAACAGATTGTAACGCAGTCAACGGCTGTAAACTTTTTTCAATATCATGTATAACACGTGTACCTCCTTGCCACGCCATATTGATATGATCATTTGGAGTGACTTCAAAATTCATGTTACATTCACTAGCTTATTTTCACAACAAATATGTATATCCTCGCAGTTCAAACATAATTCATACAGAAAGCTGCTTCAATTAAATTTGATGATAATTAATTAAGACTGAATTTGACGATAATGTTTTCTTGAAACAAATTTTCTGGATTGTTTTTCCTTAAGTCACTTAACAAATTAAAAGTTCATTATTTTAATCTATCATTTTCATACTGTTCGCACGCATACAATATAAGGTTGATAGTCTGATGTAATACGATGTCCCATTATCTTGATATGAAATGTGAACTTATTGCTAAGGAAAGTTGAATATGACAATAATATTATCACTAAATATGATTTAAATCTTGTCTTTTAAATTTTTTGTAAAATTGAAACTGTTATACATTTCTAACCTTTTACTTAGGATGATTCTGATATTCTCATATGGGATATGGATGAAGAATCTTATTATGAAAACTATCATAACTCATGGTATTACCATAAAATCTTACTGACTATTAAAATTTCAATTATTTTAAATTTCAATGTACACGAGCCAGGAGATTTTTTTATTACATGAGCACTCTCTTTCAGTAAAGCAAAGAATTAGCGTGGAAGAGGGCAGTGGACTGACATTGGATAATTATATAATTATGTTGGTAACAAATCCCTAAATTATAACTTTATTGACAAATAAAGAATATTGAATATATTTGGCGTTAATTCTGTAGAAA
The DNA here is from genome assembly GCA_039881145.1 of Druceiella hillmani. NCBI lineage: Eukaryota > Metazoa > Arthropoda > Insecta > Lepidoptera > Hepialidae > Druceiella > Druceiella hillmani. Next base: position 4,334,652 of record JAYKKI010000013.1, read on the forward strand.
TTCATTATTCACAATTAAATGAAACTATGTGATGTATTATTTCTACTTTCTTTAAGTTCATTACCACAACCTAGGTTTCGTTGTATTACAACATCTTCAGGTGGACTATTACTTATATAACTTAAAGAAAGTAGAAATAATACTACATCACATAGTTTCATTTGATTGTGTATTTAGACATTGTTATTGAAAGTATGCAATGTAACATGTAATCGATTTCATAAATATTGTATCAAAATCTTCCTTGTCTTTTTAAATTATTTTATAAACTGAGCTGAGGCATGTTTAATTCGAACATCTTAAAAACAATCCTCTGATTACCAATTACAAAAGCTCAAGTCATACTACGATTGATTAAATGATCAACTTTTTAAGCTCATTAACTGTTCAAATTGAGATTCATGATTATCATTTTAATGGCAGTTGAAATAGTGTTTGATTCTCAGTATGTGTAATTTACATTTAAATATAATTATTTGTTTCATTTATTCCATTAGTTTAAAACCAAACCTCGTAACATTACCAGTCTTAATTTAACTATTCCTCCTTAATTGCATTGTGAACATTTTTTTTCAAATTATTAAATAAAACTTTTATTGAAATGTTTGGGGAAAGTCTCTTTTTATTTATTATGTTATTTTTTACAGTTATTTATAAATTGGCAGTATTCCTAATTAAAATAAACAGGTTTAACTTAAGAAATTTTGGAGCATAGTTTAATATACCTGCAAATGAATGCAATATTTATTATTTTTATACATTTTTGTCATCATAATATAAGACGATATAAAATATTTTAAACTATTTATCTTGTTGTTTTATGAAAATTACACCACTTTTTTGCAAGTTTGTACTGAATTTAAGAAAGTTGGAAAATTTAACCCAATTAGTTTTGCTGCAATCGTTTTTAATTTTGTACATGGTCAATGACATGTAAATTTTTTTCACAATGTCCATGAATTTTTTTCGTGTAATTGAATATTGTTTTGATTTATATAACTTATAACATTTCTTAATCATAGTACTATTAGATTAACTATAACATGTCTGAGTGAAAAGAAGACATGTTCGACGACAACAGTTCATGAAGTTAATTTTTCTGACACAAAGGAAAGAGTAATATAAAAAATTCAGGAATATGTCATAAAACCAGTTTGTGTTAATGAAAAACAACAAAGGGCAGGTGTGAGGATATTAAGAAGGGAAATTCATTAAACCCGCGATTTTATAAAAATTTACATTCATATTTATACTTCGTTTACACATTTCTGTTACTAATTGTTAAAATGTTTTGTTAGAGTAACTTTACCACAATACGATACTAAATATATTATAAATGTTATACCCCATTTATATTATATTACTTTGCCGGAGATTGATTTCCACAGAAATGTGGAAATCAATCTCTAATTAAATTCACAAAAAAAATTTTGTGAATAATTGATGTTCATGTACATAAATTTGCTTATTTCTGATAAGAAAGTATTTCGAACAAAGAATGAAATGTTTTTAAAGATTTGTAAAGAACTGTGCAGTGATTAAAAGAGTTTTGTGCTAAATTCCAAGGATAAATGAAAAAAATTAATACCAACTCAATTATATAGAATTTACTATTAAATTGTTGATGATGTGAAAGTGGAAAGAAATTTTGCCACAATCGAATACTTATCAAAAGACATTGTGGACATATGTTTTCTAAATTCATTTACATTTCCATTAAATTTAAGAACTGTATGTAAACAATGCCATAAGTTGTTATTAAACTGAATACTTATCAAAAGACATTGTGGTCATATGTTTTCTAAATTTATTTACATTTCCATTAAATTTAAGAACTGTATGGAAACAATGCCACAAGTTGTTATTAAACTAAATACTTATCACAAGACATTGTGGACATATGTTTTCTAAATTCGTTTACATTTCCATTAAATTTAAGAACTGTATGTAAACAATGCTATAAGTTGTTATTAAACTGATGAAACTTAGTATTAAAGAAGCTCTTAATTTTACCAAGCTGCATACCCTAAACTCGCCGATTTCCCTTGTTTGAATCAATTTATTGATGTCTGCAATCAGCTGACATTGATCTGAAAATAGTCATATTTAAAATGTTTCTATTCATTTCAATTATCTTGGGCTAGAACATGGAATTAGCTAAATTTATCGAAAAATCAAGTACTGTATGCTCTGCATATCATTGTCTAATTATCACCTATTGTGAATTTGAAATTCCGGAATAAATCTGGAATTCTAGAAGCTATTTGGAAGATGTTGTTTCATTTACATGGTAACTTACCGTTACAAGCTATAACCTTAATTTTCATTAGAGTCAGTTTAGAACTTTGAACTTCAAGTTTCAGTTTTTCACACAGGCTACATGCCAATATAATGGGACAAAGAAAAGGCAGAGACCACAATAAATAGTTGATTAACAGGGCGTTCAATTCATTCTGAAAAAATTCACATTTCATTTGGTTATTGTTTTTAATTTCTTTAAATTAATATTATGCCAATGAATTAGTTATTTGATTAATATTTTTTTTCTTTATTCTTTACAAAGCAGATGAATGTATTTTGAAATTGCAAACTGCAGAAAATAAATTGCCTCTTACTCCTTTCGACAAAATGTGTATCGCATTGCCAATTGATCCAAATATAGTTACAAAACAGCTTAAGAATGCCAGAAATACCTGCAAATATTACATAAATTAGATATAAAATATTGAACAAAAATATTATCATCTTTGAGCCTGCCCATTATACATTTTTTTTAGGTTCTATTGACGCTTATCCTAAATCATTTTTAATTTTACCTTTAAGCATAATTAACACATAAAAAACCTAATAAACTAGTTTTAAGTAAACTTAACTTTCAAAAGTACATTGTAATTATAATCTATAAAATTTTCATAGCAATTATTGGAATTCACTGTACCTGATTTTCGAATGACTGCCTTATTAAAGTACATAAATAGGAAATTCTGACATAGAAATTTGCCAGTTGAAAAGTATCTCTCAAGTTGGACCTTGACTGAGTTTGATCAAACCCAGCCTCACTTAAGTGCCCTATATGAAATTGACCTGGTCTCTCTTCACAATAAGTTAATACTTTGGTCAAATGCCAGTTTACCATTTCAAGTCTTTTGTAGACATTATATAATAATGAATTTAAATAAAATATTTCAGAATTGAATATTATATATGACGAATAAGTCGTAAAATATTTAATTACTGGTAGCAATGTAAATAAGTTTATATCAACAATGATAACGTACAATTGTGAGATAATAATAAATAATACAAAACCTATGCTCATAGACCGAGATTTATCAAACAGATATTCTTTGCTGCTCATATCAAAATATTGGTCAACCTGGTTGAATGATGACATTAATTTCAAGTGTCTGTTTTTATGCCATAATATATCTATCAATACAACATAACATAAATGTATTACAAATATAATATTGTATGTTTGTTGAAACAGACAATAAACGGGTTGTTGTTTAGAATCACATAGTTCTCCGGTGTAAATGCAAATTACGACTACACTATATATTGCTGTGGCTATGCTGTAAACTTTTTGAATGCGAGTTAGAAACAAAGACCTTTGATTTGCAGTACCCACTCTAAATGATCCCAAGACAGATTGCAACATATACAACGGCTGTAAACTTTTTTCAATAATTGAAACACATAGTCCTCCTTGCCACTCCATATTAATATTATCATTTAGAATGGCCTCAAAATTCATATGTTACATTTAGGGGTCTTTTCACAACAAATATGTATATTCTCGCAGTTCAAACATAATTCACATGGAAAACCATTTCAATTAGTTTGACGATAACTAATTACAACTCATAAATTTGACAAAAATGTTTGTCTCCAAAAATGTAATTAATTATTTTTCCTAAAATCACTTAAGAAATTAAAAGCACATTATTTTAATTAATCATTTTAATTCTGTATGAACACACATGACATGAAATTTGATGAAAAGTTGATAGTCTAATGTATTAAAATGTTCAATTACTTTATTAAAACATAAAATGCGATATTATCGTTGAGAAGAGACTTATTGGACTTAATTATATTACCACTAAGTTGATTTTAATCTCGTCTTTTAAATTTTTAGAAAAATTTAAATTTTTATTCTAATCTTTGCTAAATTTCTTCCCCTTAGCTCATTTTAAATTTGTGGGAAAAAATAATTGTTGCCAGAGACCAATCTGGGCTACAGGGTGGATTAGATATTTGATGCAATATTTAAAAACCATACTTGTGAAGAGCAGCCATTGCAACTTGCTCTTGTGTACAAGTGTATTGTTGTGCAAAAGAGTATATTTTTTGTTAATTTGTCTCATTTTTTCTCCTCCAAAGCTTCCTTCAACTGCTCCAGTAGAATAGCTTATTATTCTCCTGTTAGAGAAACACCATTCTCTTGGAAATTAACACTATTTATTAATTTCCAATACCTCTGTGTCCCAGCAAAACCATTGCTATAAATTTTCTGGCCAATTGTGACCATTGAACATCTTATGGGTTGGGATACCCTGGTCATGGTTTTAATTCAATGTAACTTGTGGTTGATTTCGTTGCTTGGTCATGAACTTGATAAAAGCCAAGAATTTAATTTTCTCTTCATACAATGATTTCTTCTAGAATAAGTTACCTGATCGATGATAGCTCAGAGGTTAATCACACAATTAATCTAAAACTATATGTATATATTTGTAATGAGTCGCTCATTAGCGACTATGTGAGTAAGCAACCTCCACCCTCGTAAATGTGGAGCAATAATAAGAGATTATAAGAATAACAATACAGTAAGTATTACTTTGTTTAGGAATAACAAGAAAGAGGAGATATTCAAAACCTAGTTGAAGTCCCTGAACATTTATTCTATTGCTTGTGACAAAATCTGACTGCTGTTGAAGTGTTCCCCCAATATTTATCATACATTTCAGTTAGAAAATTATCTGAACACAAAAATATGACCATATTTCCTGAGTCCAAACCTAAAGTGTGTACATAAATGTTGAAGACTTTATAATTTATCTAAATGTGGCACCCAAGATTCCTTGAGGCTACCGGCAAAGATCAATAGGGTTTTTTACCGTTCAAGAAAAAGAGATGAAGGTCAACAAGAAAATTTTGGAAATTAATGTTTTTGAAACCTTACAGCTTGTTTCCTTACTCTCCTTGACAAACAATTACAAGAACAGTGGTTGATGTAATAGAGGGGTCTGAATAGTGTAAAGGGCCATAGTGAGAAATTCAGTGATAAGTGCCCCGAGGCTGGGAAGTTAGCAAAAAAATAGCAAGTGAACAGTATTTCAACTCCATATTCTTTTATAAGGAAACCGACGGGCAGGTAATTTAAAAATTATTTACTTTTTTCTTAGGTTTTATCTGTCCAATCTGTATCCTATATTTGACGTATTTCCAAAAAAGGTGCCTCAATGGTCCATATAAAAAAATTTGTTTCGTTTTGGTTATATCCCCATTTTTTCATTAAATTTGTGTCCATACTGAGGTATATAAACTTATTTATACATTGTACATACATACATGCATATATACACACATATACGCACGCACACACACACATACACACACATGCACACACACGCGCACACACGCCCATACACGCACACACACATGCAGTCATTGCACATACACCCCCAAACTCGCACACATACACACACACGCACATACACGCACACACATGTACACACATGCATGCACATGCACGCACACATACACGCACACGCACGCACATGCCTACACACATAGTAATGTGGAATATGAAATTATTGAAATTAAGGCAGTTTCCAATCACATTCTTACATAGGAGGAACATGGTTTAAATAAAAACAATATAAATTGAAGTATAGTATGTTCAATTTAACATATTAATTGCAGAAATGTGTTTAAAAACATAACTTAAAGGAACAAAGATACATTTTGGATTTCATAAATTTTGCATCAAAATAGTTCATTTTTTAAAATTATTGTCTAAAATGAGCTGCGGGAAGATAAACTTAACCTCCTCTGATTGTCTATTATGAGAGCTTGAGTCATACCATGATTAATTAAATGAGTGATTTGTTAAACCCACTCACTGATCAAATTGAGATTCGTGTTGGTGAATTCAATGGCAATTGAAATAATGTTTTGTCCCCAATATGTGTAATTGATATCTAAAATTATGTTTGTTTTATATATGCAATTAATTAAAAATCTCATCTGTCTAAATTGAATTGTGAGACATTTTTGTTAAAATAACCAAATAATAATTTTGTTTAAATGTTAAGTAAAAATCTATTTTTGATTAGTTACATTAATTTTCTAACAGAGTTATTTATAAATTTGCAGTATTTCGTACTATAATAAATAGGTTTATCTTAATAAGTTTCGAGGCATAGTTTTAAATATCTTGCTAATTGATTTGTAATATACTGCTATTAATTGAAACCATTATATAGTTGAATTTCCTCTTTAGTATTGGTAAATAAATGATGCATGATGTAATGAATGAAGTGACCAGGAATATGTGTATGTAACTTGTGTGTTTAAATTGCTACTACCATTTCATTCTAACAATTACGAAAAAAACTAATTTCTTAATTAGTTTCGTTTTTAAAAACTGGGAAATAATGGCAGGATATTATTCATGAAAATTGAAAAGTGATATACACATGTGCGAATGAAATTAAAATTATCCTTACTTTACATTACAAACTTTGAAGTCCTATTTTTAATGGTAAATTTATTTTTAAACTCTAAACCTTTAACATTAACTCAGTTCAATTATCGTGCAATATCTTTAAAAAAATATGTGCTTGAGACACAATGACATGTAACACTCTTATGTTGTTTGCACGACAGATAGTTGTATGGACAGATATGATTAATAATTTGTACTTATTACATATCAGAAAAAGGCATATTTATTGAGAAAGAAATGTAATTTTCATGATAACATTTCTATTTTTACGACATACAGGTAGAGAAATGTGCATTACATTGGATGACATCTTCACATTATTTACAATTCAGTATATAATCCTCTCAGGTAAACAAAAAGGGAATGGTGAATTTCACTTTTTTTTTAAAAACTAGGTCATATTTAATATGTCATGTATGTTATGAAGCCAGAGATTCACAGATCATTACTTATATTCGATAATATGTTAAAAATTATATGCATTTTCTATGCATATGATACTTTTATGAATATTGTGCAATAACTGTTTTCTTCTAAATCTTGCATAATAAACAACCGACAAACAGACAGACAATAACTGAAAGAACAATGGACACTGGCACGCACATATATAGACAAACAGCTATCAAAAGACAGACAGGCATACAGATAAACGTACAAGTTAACAGTTGTTGATAAACAAGCGTGCAAACACACAGCAGTCAGACACGGGTATACAACAATACGATAGGTATACAGACACAGATAAATACTAACAGATAGACAGAAAGACAAGCAAATGGACAAATAAGCATTTAAAAACAAATACATGGACTCACAAACAGGCTGAAAGGTACTAGGTACTAAAGCAATTTGTGTAATGATAAGAATTAATAATATTAATTCATCACTTAATGGATTTTCATTACAGGATAATTAATTAAAAATGTTCAAATTATGTGTTAGTTAAAGTGTGCATCTGAGTAATATATACAAATTAATCAATAAGTGTTTTGCTGGAAGAAGGCGGATACCAATATTTACTGTTTAATAAAAGACAAACAAGGTGAATAACATGATTGTGACTAAAAAATCGCAGGTAGATTCTATGCAGTGCTTTCATTTAATTCAATCTACAAATGATTTATAGCATATGTTGTTCAGTGTTATTTCATGAAAAATGGACATCTAATAACCTGAAGATGATAATATGAGAATACTTCTTTATCTTATTTTCTACGTATATCTGTATGTTTTGTGGTAAAAAGAATATTACTTTAAAGTTATGAGTTATTTTAGTGATACAGATGGTCATTTTCATATTAAATGTGCAAAAATTATTGTATTCAAAACAAACATATATAGCTTGTTTGCTTTTGGAACTTGCTTAATAATAGATAGTGCAAGCTCTTACCTTGGTTATTACTATGAAAATTTTAAATAACTATTCAATATGATTTGACTGATGCAAGTTCATAACGTGTGGGATAAGATCAAGGAGCTTATGTTAACTATGGTAGTAATGTGGTTGTTGTTCCATAATGATATGGAATTAAGTCTCTGTGTTAAAAAAATTACTGGAAGGAAAATTAAAAGTTAAAAAAATTACTGGATTGAAACAAACACAAATATGAAAATAATTTTTATATATGAACAGAATTCTGGGTTCTATAGAAAACAACTTGAATGAGCTTGATTAGAAAATAATTTCAATTTGTACATGTAATGTGGCTATTTTCAAAGATTAAAAGCAATATTGTTTACGTTCTTCATATTATTATTTTCCTAAATAATTTATTCAAATCTACATAAAATTGTTTGTATTGAAATACACCAAATAAGATCTCCATTAAAAATATTTAACATCATGCATGACCTACACATATTATTGATAACCTCATAACAACACAAAATACACAAGTTACTGCTTGCCTTAACAACATCATCCTTGTTAATTAATAAAATTCGGCAATAGACAGGTAGCTCCGATGTTTATTGTTGATTATTATCAATAATTAATTAGAATGTTAATGAAAAATATTTGTCATTACGTTTAATGCGGTATCAAATTATATAAATATCTGGTCTTGTGCGATAGTAAGAGGCACTCTCTTATATTCATTTTTCTTTAATTTATGTATAAGAGTAAGAAGAATTAAATACAGGTTTTCTTTAAAAAACTTTTTATTCACCAAAATCATATTTTGAGAGCCACCTTCGAGTTTTAGATATAGATTTAAAGTTCTTTGCATTCATCATTGCTAATGGCTTACCAATTGTTATAGCGCATCTAGAAGTGACTGTTCTGACGATATACTAGAATACTTCATTTTCTTCTTGAAAACCATATTTTAGATGAATTAAGATGTGGAGTCTCTCAAGGTATGTACCCAAATTTATTCAAATTTCTTAGCATCTTAAATGGAAATTTGGGATGATGCTGATTTTGTAGATTGGTTTAGAATGGTGAAAAAAGCGTTTAATGGCTTACTAATGAAATAAAAACTCAATTGGAAATATCCATGTTCAGGTAAATTAAAAATCAAACTTATTTACTAGTTATATATATGGTATACATATATATACGGCTACATAATTTAATTTTGCATGTGAATTGTAAATAAAATATTAACTTTATTTTCAGAAATGATGTACCATGCAATTATATACCAACCTTTGGAACAAGTGTTGTTCCCTTCAATATTCATAAGTCAACCCCTTCCGTATTTATCTAAATTAATTTTCCCTTCGGTATTCATAAGTCAACAGTTTGTAGAATTGTTCATAATGTAACAAGAGCAATACATTTTAAAAACAAACACATTATAAGCATGCCAGAAACTGAACGAGTGCTTAAGAATACAATTGGAACATTTTAGAAGATAGCAAAATACTCTGAATCCGTTGATGCAGTCGATTATACACATATTATTAAATACAGGTTAGATGTAAATACCATGATGGTTTCAATAATTATGATTTTACGTCATGGTTATTCTTTTAAATATAATACTAATAATTTTTTTAATTTTAAAAATTATTTTTCAATTAGTGTGCAAGTAGTGGCTGAAGCAGACTTTAAAATATTCTATCATAGAACAGATACATATTGGATATTGTTGCAAGATGGCCAGATTCTACGCAAGATGGTACCATTTTTAATGCCAGCTCCATAAAAAGTAGGTTGCTAAATGGGAACTTCGGCAATTGTTATTTCCTTCAGGATATGGGTTATGCTTTAAAAACAGTTTTATTGACCCCATTGGCAGATCCAACATCATTCTTTCAGTGACTATAACAAGAGTCAAATAAGAACACAGAATGTTGCTTAAAGGACTTTTGGTGTAGGGAAGAGAAGATTTTCTTGTATTGGATCGAAATTGAGTGTTAAATTAGAAAATGTGCAACCAATTATTGTGGCTAGTTACCATATTACACAATATCTGTGTGAGCGAGGGGGATTTGGTACCCAGCAATATCAGCAAAATTATTAAAGATCTTAGCGAAGTACTTTCAATCGCAATTATATGATTGAGGAATAGTCTGGCAGGTAATATCTAAACATATACATAATACATAGATATAACTTAAGTTTTGCTGAAGTTAACATTAGCAGAAGTTAGCATTAGACATAATTTGATTCATTAAAACACTAATACTCATCTGTCTATCTACCCTACTCCGCATACAATTGTATATACTTACACATAAATACTTACACATATACATATATGTATAGCTACAAATTGAATATTAATTTAATGTAAATTTATTTTCGGGTTGTTGACCTCTGGTGAACACCAATAAATTATAAAATACACACATAAATTATAAAATATGTCAATAAAAAATTTTCTGTGCCAATAAAACTAATGTTTTTTATTAATGAAAAATATAAAATACAAATCAGTTATTTCAATTTTATAATTTTTTTTCTCAAATTCTATTTCAATTTTTGCTTTTCCAATTTGTAATAAAGAAAATTGTTTTTCATAATTTGTTATGTCTATATCTTCTTGATGAATTGTTGATCTGTACTGCAAGTTTATCTGAAACAAATGATGAATTCTGTTTTTATAGTTATTTGCAATTTTTTAATTTAAAACCAGAAAATATTTTCTTTACTTCTTGAAATTTGTAAATTTAGGAAATGTAAAACACTTTCTATTTTTTGTTTAAAAAGTTTTTTATAGATAGCCACAAGAGAGTGTACAAAACGGAAAATGTGTTTGATACACTTAATTTTTGAAATATAATACAAAGTTTATATGTAAAATTGATATGGAGTATAATGCTGAAAATAAAATTAAACATGATTGTTTTAAATAGGTTCTACTCTATTTCAGATCTAAATCTATCTTCTGTAAAATTAATTTAGTTTATAAATGTTTAGTTCTTTATTTAATTTCTAGGGAATCAGTGTTTATAAAAAGATAAACATATATTCCGAACATCATGTAAGAATCAACGCTATAAAAAGTCTCTTAACACTTGAATGATTTGGCACAAAATCTGATAAATAATGAGACCTATATTGTTATGTTTTAAATTCTATTATCTACATCTTTCTCATAATTAGGTATTTTTTTTAAACTACACAATATCAGAAAGATTGACAGCAAAAGTCCATTCTAAAAGTTTTAATCTGTTTGGACACAAAAATCTAAAAACACTGTTTAATTCAAATATATAAATATCTAGACAAAGCTAAAAACTGCTATAATTGTACATTCCTTAAAATTTTATAAGAACTGAAATCAAATATTTTTTTCACCTAATTCTTTTGGTACAGGAGTATGAAGCATCGCTTCTGGAGCTGATGCATCAAGTCTCTGTGTCGCAGGTATGTCTATAAAAAGAAATTAAATGGAAAGAATACATTTTTATGTAAAATAAAGCTATTGATTATGAGAAAAGTAATTCATATAATTTATTATTTACCAGATACTTGTGGTTTATTTACCTGATACAATGTTTGTGAACGTTGCAGTGTTGGTACTTTATATAACTCTTCACCTATATGTTCATGCCCATTATATGAAAGTATCAGAAAAGTGAGGGATCCATAATGCAAATTAATATTTAGGTGAATTTTACATTTAATGTCTTATGAAAAAAATTATAATTAACTTCCACAGTATTTAATTTTAATTGTTAAAAATTATTAATATATGCAAATTATTTATGATTGAAAATAATCTTGAGTGAAATCCACATCAGTCTTTCGTGATGCAATGAAATTATCTATATTATTATCTTCAGGTTCAGCTGAAAAAACATAATATGTCAATAAATTTACATCTTTCCTTTTTTCTATAAAGACATGAGCATTTAACTTGGCATACCTTTAATAGCATCAGTATCATAAAATGCAGGAAGGCCAGATATTGATTCTTTTAATACTTCATTAAACCAGTTGCTTACCGTAGAGAGCTTAGGAGATGGATGTCCCTCTCCAGTTTCACGCCTCACCAATTTCTCTCCTAATATCTATGTCACAAAGAGCAAAGTGCTCTAAATCTGATTGAAACTTGGTACTAATTACTTTATTCACAAAGATGAAGAACAAAACTACACTTGTTCAGCAACTTTCTTTATGTTATGTAATTTATATTGAAGTTGCCTTTTCTTTCTATAAAATGAAGCACCTTCACCAAATAGATCCGTTAACCGAATCTAGGCCTCTTCTTTTTGTGCTACTCTAGAGTGACCAGTTTTATTAATAATAACCAAGTTGTGTTTGCTACTCAAATCGAGTAGCTGGTCCGTCTCTACATTTTTGAAATTACTGGATCTAGCCCTGAAAATAAATCTACGTGTATTATAATTAAAAGTTACTGAATTTAACACGGAAAATAATATGTGGATTGATTGAAGTATATTGTAATTAAAAGTTAACTTGTAATAACACTTTTGAAAGTTAAAATTAGAGACAGAATAAATGTTAAGTCACTCAAAATTTCATTTATTTACAATAATACTTCATTTATAAGGTTTATGCCAAGTAATTTATCAATTTAAAAAATGTAATACAAACATTTTAAGTAATAATATTCGTGTAATTATTGTAACTTGTTGATGCTCGTATTTTGTTCAGCCATATTTGATTCAATAAAAAGTAAGAATTAAAAGAGGCTTTTTTATTCAATAAAGAATTTAGTACAAGACGCAAAAGTCTCATTTAGTTTTAAATGTAACAAGAAATAATTGAAACCGTACATCAAATGTCATTTATAACACAGCGTTGTCAGTCTTAAAAATTATTTCATAATATAAAATAAATACTGTCTCGTTCATTTCTTACGGCAATAATTTGAAGTATTGTTTTGTCTGACAATAGTCAAATAAAGTAAGTACTGGTTAAAACTATAACTTTTATTACTTTAACAATAGCCATTCTAACAAAGGTAACTTATTAACTATGGACCAAACAATGGGTCCTAAGTGATCACTAATAATTATATGTCGATGGCATTATTACATAACAAAAGGTGACATAATGTATTGGAGCATTGTGGAGGGTCTTCAAGAAATGTAAGAACACTTAGCTACAACATATCAAATTCGGGGCGGGACAGTGAAGCTAGAGACACCCTTAGATTGCTAGAGCGTTATGTTCCCCAATAGCTTACTAGGACAGGTTGTAATATACATTGATGCTTATATACCTACAGCAAAGGAAAGTTACCAGAGAGCAAGAGAAATTATGTGCCAAGAAGTTAAGTGGAAAATACTTGATTTGATTTACTACACTCGCAGTAATTGATGGCGCTGGAATAGATGGGTGTAAATTTATGTTTTCAAGGCAAATGTTCCAATTTTTACTCCGTTGTCTAAGATTTTACAGCCGAAATACTCATAAAAACGGATGGCAGAATAACAGACTGGCACCTATTAGTTTTGAGTCGATTTCTATCTATATAATATTCTAGCATTTAAAAAAATTAAAGAAATGTAGCTAACTTTTTGTGACTTGTAAAACATTATAGTAAAAACAGAAGCTAAATATATGAAAACAATCTTTTTTAGTTTACAATTGATTTGAATATGATTAAAATATTGCATCCCACATATTCGTTTAATTTTTTTCATTTAATAAGCAATTATTAGAATGTCTAAAATAATCTATTTATTCACATATGTTAACACTACAATGCGGCGCGTGCCGTTTTTATACAAGTTTGCTGGCGTTTTCTACCAAGGTAGAAAAGTTAAATGTAATTTTTTCCAGTTTCGTTCAAGAGTTTGTTTATTAAAAAATATTAATCTATTCTATAAAAATGAGAAGCACTTATGAACTATTTTAGGAATATATAGAAACTACTACGAAAAAAACAACATTTTTGGCAAGTTTGAGATCAGCTCGTATAATATATATATATATTTAGTGTTCAGAATTTTATTTATCTTCTTCATCACATCGAGGCCTAATACTGCCTGGTGATCAGGGCAGATCCACCTGGCACAACGTTTACACCACTTTTTAATAGAGCAGTTACGGGCTCGAGAGCACATGCAACATTTGCCTACTTTTCCCAACCTATTGGGTTCATTACGTGGCATCTCATCAGTGTAGCCCAAAAACCATTTTGTCTTACTTTTTAGATCCTGAGGAATGTTTTCCAATGTCAATCGTCTTGCCATGAGGGGTTTCACAAGGTCAAATAAGAGATCAAGCAGGAAATCAAGCCGCACAATATTTCGCTAACATTTATATGGTTGATGGATGATCAAGACATTTTTAAGGGTAAGCAGCCATTATGTTCAAAATATCGACACCACACTTAGTGCAATTATAACAGGTTATTATTTTTGGCTTTCGATCATCCCCTGTTTCTGGATCTATGGCGTTGTCGTAGTACATAGTCGAGAGCAAAGCAACTGATTTATTTTGTTTAGGCACGTAAGATACTAGCACGCAATTTAGTTGGAACCCAAAAATACTGCTCTTAGTAGGTCTGTTTTTAGATTTATAGAATTCATTTGGTATTTCAGGCCTGCTTGCTTTCAGAGTACCAACAACAGTTATTTTTTTCTTCAGTAACTCTAAGCTCGTAAGAAGACTTGTGACATAATTGTCCACGATCACATTGCACCCCAAGCCAGAAAGTGGATTGAGAAGACGAAGAACCACATCGTTTACTTTATTGGACTCTTGATATGGTCCTTCTGGCTGTGCTCCGGTGTAAACTTCAAAATTGTATACTTAAGAAAACTTTGTATCAATGACCGTGTATAATTTTATACCAAATTTATCTGGTCTGTTCGGAATATAAACGATAAATCTACAATGTTTCCTAAACTCAACTAGCTGTTCAAAAAATGTTGTAAAATTTGTTTTGCAGTTATTCACCATCATCTCTGTGATTTCTCGCACAGGGTCTAGTTTGTCAATACTCCATCGTTCCACTTCACATTGTCAAATCAGATAGCACAGAAAATAAATCTAAATCGATTTATTGACATTGCGCAATATACAAATTGCAAGCCAGTTTTCATACACACTTTAACACAAGATTTTTCTTTTATATTTTGTTGATGTAATTTTTCTAGCGCCTCCGTAATAATTTTGTCATTCATTTATTTTCGTTTTACTTCTAGAAATATTTTATTCTTCACCGCCTGGTGAATTACCCTAAATGGCATAACTTTGTTGAATAAAAATATGTTATTGAATTTCGTAAACATTAATGTACCATTTTCCCCCAAAAAGCATGTTAATTAATTATAAAGCACTAAATACAAATCTGACAATATCTTATTAACAAACGGCATGTTGAAGAATTACATACAGAAATTTAATTGGAGGAGGTCTATAAATGTAAAAGTGAAGAAACCAAATGCTATTTAAATTATGTCTGTTTTGCAATTATGTTTTTGCAAATATTCACAAGTTTTGTGTGAATATTTTTAATTTGTAATAATATTTATAAATTGATATACACACGTTTTGTGCTAAAAAGTGTTAAGCGAATTTAAGTGGAAAGGATTTTAATGTTGTATTGTTTCGACACTGCAAGAGAAACTAAAGGGTACCAATAAAGAAAATGTAGCAAACCAATGACCACCACAATATAGTTAAACATTAATCCTTGTTATTCACGAGTAGGTAAAATCAGTAGCCCATGTGAGCGAAAGCACTGGAAAATTTTGATGATGAATGTGAAAGAGCTGCTTGGAGTAAATGAACACTTGCAATATTGGTTTTCAGTTATGATTTCTCTAAAAAGTAATTTTGTTTTTTCCATTTCCACGCATAATTTCTCACAAATAACACACATGAAAATTAGTGTAACCACAAAATCCTGTGATCACAATCTTTACATTATATCTTCTAACAAAAATATTGTCATTTGAACAAAATAATTTAAAATGTGTATCCAATAACTAGAAATGTTTGCATTTGTACTGACTGTTTATTTAATAAATTCTCAAAACCACTGAAGAAATTTTATTTCCAAAAATTAAAAATACAGAATTAATTATAACAATAATTGATTATTAAATTTTATTTTAACTGTAATTCAAATGAAATTATTGAAGTAGAATATTTTCATATACTTTTATCAATTACCTGAATCAAAAACATTCCATTCAGAAACTGTTATATATTCACAAATTTTGTAAATAAAACTAGTAAACTGAATATAATTTTTCCTTTATGCGGCAGAATAAAAAGTTTATAATTATTATATAACTATATGGTAAACCAATAATAAGATATTTTGACTAACTCAGAAATTTTGATTTTGTGTAGAAATTTGTACGATTCAGAAATTAATATGTTTGGAAATTCATTGTCATATTAGCAGTTTGGAAATTATGATTATATAATATTACCCTTGCATCACCTGGTTAACAGTTATGGTAGGTATTTAGGGCAGTCAAATTACAGGTAACAATGGCAGGGATTAACTTTTAGTAATGTCTAATTTCTAAAAATATGCGCTTAATATAGAGAGAAGAATTTATAATTTTATATTATGCAGATTATTTAGTGTAGTTTCAATTGCATCACATTATGTACACAGAGAAGTTTTACATTTTATGCACAAATATTTCATTCACATAATGAAGTCAATTATTTATCCAAATTGTAATGGTAAACGTTTAATGTGTGTCTGTGCACTCTTTTCTTGTTCTGTGCATTAGAGAAGGGAAATCCTAAGTAATTATATAATATAAACTCAACCAATAAATTTAGGATTATATATGAAAGAAAGGATTTATATGTATGTCTCATAAGGTCTTTTGTTGGAATAAAATTAAGTGAAATCTTACTTAACATTGACCATTAATTTTTATATGTTGTTTAAGCAGAAAAAATATATTCAATGCTAGCAAGAAGTGCACGCATGATTGTTTATATATAATACATAATTAGAGTGTGTGCGTATGAAGATTATCAATTTACAAAGAAAGTATGCATTGGAGCTTCTGTATGTTAAGTACTTGTCACAATCAAACTACAATACCAGAGCTCATCACAAATCTAGTCATTCAAATGGTCACATGCAAAGGTATTCTCTTGCCACACCTCAAAATTACGAGACGTGGATCATAAATAAATGTCGTTTCGAGAATTCACAACATTGGCCATGATACTTTCAAGAGTATAATTATGAGCTGACCATACTGAAAGATCTAACTGAACGATTTGTTCCTAATGGCTGAGCATTGTTTAGTGTTTAAATGGAATGAAAATCTTTATGCTCAACTGAAAACACGTGTTGGTAGAAGTGTTTTCAGGAAAAAATAGAAGAGTTGGACAACTGACCAACACTGTTTTCAGTTTAAAAGTTTAAATCTAGTAAGGATTTATTATCTAGTTTTATTTAAACAATACGTTTATTTTTTAAATAGTAACTAGTTATCTAAAACTAAATCGTAGGTTATAGATCTATGATCTACAATAAATAAAAAATTAAACAGTCAAGTGTATGTCTGTGTATGCATAAAGTACAGTCCCATGGTTTTCTATACCTCATGAAATCATAGATGCACGTGAAACGAAATAATATTAATTTAAGATTCTAATCGAATTTCGGTGCATTTTCTCAGGTTTATTAAATATACTTCAAAAGTTGAAAAATCAGACAATACTTTGCATATCTTCAGGACATAACATTTGACAAGTGGACACTAAATATGAAAACGGTAAAAAAAACATATTTTCGAAAATGCTGCTTGATGATTTATTGGGTACAAATTCACTTGGGATTGATCATTTTTTTTAATATCTTTCCAAATATAAGGTAAGAACCAAATCTAAAGACTTTGTTTCAGTTAAACTGTGGAAATTACAAGGCCTACGTTTATGTGGGACTGATAGAAGATGGACGGGCGGACACAGCTAAGTAACAAGGATTCTTTGCTTTGCTTTTAGACTATCAAATAAAATTATAAAGGGCCTTGCCAGATTGTTACAAAATGTTTACATGTCAATTTAACATTTAATTGTAATATTTTCTTATCTAAGCAGGAGCAGTCTTTCACTATTACATCATTGTCCACACTACCGTATCCTACCTGCTTATATTACAATAGAATGCTGCTATATAACTTATATTAAATCTAGGAAATATGCAACTTGCTTCAAGAAAACTTTTGTTCAAATCAATCCATTAATTTATTAATTACAGCTATTTGAGTCAAAGTACTTACGAAAACACAACACTGTGACAACACATGTAAAAGTATACATAAAGTATATTAAACTCATTCCTTAATGGATTCGTGTAACTGGGATATTAATCATTAATATCAAATTGTGTGTCAGTTGAAGCGTACACCATCTTACTATTTATAAATTGATCAATAACTAGTTTTCTATTGTAAGTAGGCAGACACATATAGTTGCTGTGGAATAAAAGTTAAAAATGGTGAATGTAACAAAAGAGCCCGAAGAATCTTTGGTAGATTCTTTACAGTTTTTTTATTCGGTTCAGTCTCTTCTGGGTGTAAATAGAAAGACTTCCAAACCGTTGGAAAGGCCTTCTTTATACATGTGGCTACCGGTGATACACAGCATATGCTGTTCAGTATTCTTAATATATGGACTGTGGAACTGTAACCAACAAAAGACACTATATATGACTATACAAGTGTATCTTTTGGTCATATTTTCAATATACATCCAGATGATGGATGTTTTATGGCAAAAAGATTGTCATTTTAAAACTTTGAATTATTTCAATATAATCGACAATGATTTTCATGCTGAACAAACAAAAGTTATTATATTCAAAACAAAAATATATGGTTTTATTGCTTTTGGAGCTTGTTTGATAATAGACTGTGCAAGCTCTTACTTTGACCATAGCTATGAAAATTTTGAACAATTATTCGATTGGATATTTCAATTCATTCTTATAATATTAACTGATTTGGAAATTGTTTACATTATTATTATTATTAATGGGGTATCTATTAGAATGGAGATTGTCAATAAATATTTGAAAAAAGTTCTTAATCAGTGTAATAGTAGCAAACAAAACTCATTAAAGAGCGTTGAATTAAGACAAACCCTATCACTAATAATGCCAACGGAATTCAAAGAAGAAGGACATACAGTCAACTTTGTGAAATTGTCAAATTTCTTTACAACTGTTATTGACTTATGTCGTTACATGAATTGCACCTTCGATATTCAGGTAATAGACTTAGCTGACTGTATATTTTGTATTTGGAAACTTGGAATTCTTTTTAATTTACATATTTCATTTCAGATATTATTATATTTCATGATCACGTTTGCAGGAATTTTAAATTCATTTCACCATATATTGAAACATGTTGTAAGTATTTCATATCATTATTTTTGGTGTTAAATATGTTTCTAGTGACTTGCTTCTTATGAGTTTATAATTTTTATTTATAGATTGACGAAACATCTGAATGGTTTTTTGAATTCATGTACGCTGCTCGGTGCTGCTTGCCTATTATTTTCATATGTATTGTTTCTGAGAACATAATCGTGAAAGTACAAAAAACTAAATTAACGTTGGCCCAGATTCAAGTTTGTGATACTGAAAGTAAGGCATTATTTTACATGTTTGATACATTGTAAAGAAAACTGATTGCATAATTAGCCCAAAATTACTATCAAATAATCCTTTCACTTTCTGAAATGGAACTTCGAGTTTCTGAAATATGATTTTGTTTTTCTCCTCAGCAAATCGTGAGAAATCGGCAGATTTACATAATCTCCTGGAAGAAAGTGAAATAGACAAATTTAGAGCTTTCGGTCTCTTCAGACTGAATGCTCCATTGATTTTGAGTTTTGCTAGCCTCGCTATAACATATGTAATTGTGTTGTTGCAATTTGAAAATTTGTTGTAGCTTGATAATTGTGAATTTACCCAGTGATCATTTTTTTTTCATAATTTTAATATTGAAGTCTTGCAGACACAAGTCAAACTTTTTCATGGAAAGAATAAAATATTTTAGCCTCTTAATTAAAATTCTAAATTAAGATTCATTCTTCTAAATTAAATGAAGGTTTTAGCTTCTAAATTAAATTTCAATATAAAATATAAATTTTAGAGCATAACACTAGTATCAAATTCATCGACATACATTGTCATTATTTAAATCTAATCTGTTTACCAAACAAGGCAAATAGAAATAAAACTGAAGATTTTCTAAATAATGACTAGTTTACTAGTGTAAACCTGATATTTGTGATAAAATTATTTGTGTTTCTTATTACATATCTAAATTATAGTGAAATTTAACACACGCTTTTACTACTAAATTACTTCAATATAAGTGTGATTATTTACATTATATAAGCCACCGTGTAGCTTTATATTTTGTACGCAAGTATTTGTTTCACACAATGAAATTGACTTTCTATGCTAATATACATGTTGGTCATTTGTCCGTTTAACTTTGTTAGATATTTTATATTTTTAAAAATTCAAGTATATTGCATTAAATATGATAAATTTAATAAAAGTTTGCAAATAATATGTGAATATAGTAAGCATGTTTGTATTAATAAAAGTAAATAAAAAAATTGCATTTTATTCACTTTTTTTTAATGTAATATAATTTCCCTTAAAAAAAGAGAACCATTAAGATTTACATGTGCGATTGTTATAAGTTTGAGTACTTGTAATCAATGAGTAGACTTGTCTAAGTTACTAATTATTATTTTTATTATATTGGAAGGTGCTCAACAGAATTTTTTACATTCTGTCACTTGTGAGAATTCACGTAACGCAGGGGCGTTTTGTTAAGCATTTATCTTGAAATTATTAATATGAGTTATTCAAAATAATTTTATTGATAAATTGAATCACATTTTTGAAACCAGTAATTGAAAAATTAGAGGCTGGCTAGCACATTGCACAACATATTTATTTATTTCTGCAAGCTTAGAAAACTATGTGTACAGTGGCAGACTTATTGCTACAAGGGCAATCTCTTACAGCCAACTACAATTAATTGGATGAGAACATTAAGTGCCGTGGCAGACTAAATGTGATTTTTAAACATTAATTAGTTTTACTTAAAAAATAAAATAAATAATATTATGTGGTAATAAAATGATATTAATTAAAAACCAAGGCAAAACTACAATTTAGTTGTAGGGAGGGACAAGGATGAGTTATAATGGAAGGGATTAGGATCTTCCAAATTATGATAGCTAATGTATTTTCAGACGACTTTTGAACACAGACAAAGAAGGCGCACTTTGTATATTTGTAGTCAGTTCATTCCACAATCGAGTAGAATGTACGGTTTAGGATTCGCCGTAAAATTATATTTTGTGGTGAGGGATTAGGAGGATATAATTATTTTTGGATTGTAATTCGAGGTTGTGGGATGACAGGTATAGAAATCTAGATTTAAGGTATGTAGGTGTAACGGGATTATTGAGGATATTATATACAAAACCTAGAAGATGAAGGTTGCGTTGAATCTTTAACCATTTAAGATGTGAATGATACTCAGAAATATGGTAAAATTTTTTAAGACAAAAAATGTATCGAATTGAAAAAGTATACAAAGATTTTGAAATTGTTCTAATGTAATGAGCAAATGTTCATTAAGATTAGAATAGCCCACATTCCCATAATCGAGAATAGGCAGAAGTAAAGCTTTACAAATTTGTATTTTAGTTCGCAGTGAAAGAAAACTTTGAAGCCGTTTGAGTGTATTTTGAAAAAAAATCTTACAGCTAACATCATTTACTTGAGAATGCCATGTGAGATATTGGTCAATTAGTGGCCCAAAATCTTTTACAGTTGAAGTAAAAGGAATAACATAACCGTTAATTAATAGCTGTGTTAACTCAGATATAGATATTTTTCACAACTGTTTCTGACTGCTGATAATGATAGCCTGCGATTTAATTGGGTTAATCAAAAGACCCTACCTACCAGCCCACTGACTGATCAAATGTAGGTCTGGATTTAATATATCAATGCATGAAGACATTTTATCGATATTGCAGTGAGAATATATTTGAAGATCATCAGCATATAAATGATAGTTGGAGATTCTCTAACTTTAAGTATGACAAATTTGTCAATAACTTTCTTATTGAAATAGTATTTATCAGATTTCTTTACAATATTTATAAACTTACGCCAGTTTCTGATTGTATGTTTGAAATTCAGGCAACTTGATACATATTTTCATATTTAAATATTGCTATATAAGTGAATATTACAATTTTAGCAAACAATAAGCTACTACAAATGGAAAATTTTGCTTTTTAAATGTACATTTTAAGCTATTTTCTTTTCAAATCGCAACATTCATGCGAAAAAAAAAAGTAAAATGATAAAATAATTACAATCTTCCAAAATTGGGAAAAGTTATTTGCGCATGATGAATTATCGCAGTTGTCTCTTACATTTTTGTATGTACCTTTGGAGAGAAAGTATTCTACTTCCATGTAGCGGAAAAACTAAATCATAATTATCTCTCCAGAAGTTAAGTAACAAAAAAGCAAATGCAATAGAATTTGGTTATACAGATGTTTGCATACAAGAAAAAAAATTATTACAAAAATACTGAAACAAATTATATCAGCTTAAATAGGAAATAGATTATACAAACAGATTTTGAAAAAGTAAGGCCATTCATATGTTTTAAGCAGGCTCAACAAACAAAATAGTTTTGTGATGGAAATACTGCTTCCTCTTTATATGTACCTATTCCGTACCAGTATGGCAACAACGTGACACTTATAATATTGTCTTGTCGTCTGTTCAGACCCATGTCATACATTGAAGACCAATTATGAAATATTTTTATAGAAAAGTCTAGTTGAAGTAGATCAACAATTAATTTTGCTCGAAAGTTTGGTTTAAGAGATTTATTATTGATTTGTTTAACACTGAGTAGTTTTAATAAAAATTTAAATGATTGCATAAAAATTTAAAGTCATTTAATGTTTTTGATGTGGATTAATCTAAATACCAAAAAATTTACACCTTCATTATTACCGTTAATTTTGTTTTCTAACCAAATGATATTGTTAATGTATATAACGGTGCATATGTTATATAAAATATCTCAGAGATCATCCAATTGATTCTATTATCTGTTTGTATCAATTAATACAGAAACCAAACAACTTAGGAAAGTTATTCATCGCAATATAAGATTCTTCAAACATAATGTTACAGGATTTTAATTTACCTTTCTTTTACTGCAAATAATTATGCTTTCAACAATATAGTGTTACAGTATGGCAAATTCCCGTTGATAGTATTGAATAATGTTGAAATTAGATAAAAAATAAAGGCAGCTTGCTGAAAATCCAGAAGTATTAATAAATCAAATGCTCGTTTCTAGAAATTTTCAGATTTTGCAAATTCATGATTGAAACATTAAAGGACAGTGAAGAGGGGGTGGGGGGGTTCAAAAACATTGCACGTCTTTTTGAAGTTTGATATCACAGACATCAACATTATTTTAAAGGCTTTATCCACCAACATAATGGGGAACATGAAAGAAATATCATATCCATTTTTCCTCTAAGCGAAGATAATATAATGTTTTATATATTTTGCTTTTTATTAATTGACATGTTGTCCAAAGCACCCATATGCAAAATATTGTTCACATAGGTTCAATACTATGTTGGAACTGTGAGGCTGCAATAGACGGAAGACGCATGGACAAACCATTGTCTTAAAATTTTAAGACTTTCATGTTTTACCAGGGCAACCTAAATATGAAAAATCCCACATAAAGCAAAACAGCTAAAACGAAAATTATTAAAATGTTTATATCCACATGTGACAAACATACACTTTACTGTCAACTGTGGAAATTGAAAATAAATTACTAAAAAAATTTAATCGTCTAAAATATTGACAACGTTTACAAAATTTATTAGAAGTACTAACTAGAAAGTTTGAGGATATTGTGATTGTCAAAAATAGTGAACAGCTCTTCAAAAAAATATAAAATTAGTTTCAAACCGTATATGTTGAAATTCAGTTTTCTTTTATGAAATCAGTTCCTGGCAATGCCAAGCAGATAATATTATTGGTGGCACTACACGTATACTATTATATATAAGATGTGTATCTTTAGGTGTAACTGTATGTTTTCTCTCTTTACATCTTGTGGACAGAAAACAATATGTACCAGTGGGTAATTTAATATCTGATTCGAGTTCGAGTTTTGGGCCTTTATTATTCACTATCCTATTTTTATATTCACGGACGATATGAAGATTTCGTCAGCTATTAGAATTATAGCACATTGCAAGTGACTGCCGCTTGATATCGATGCCATCCGCCAGTGAAGCTTTGCCAACGGTCTGTGGCTTAATTATAGCAACTGTGATGAGTTACAGTCCAGAATCTCCTCTCGAATATGTACAGAGTATTTATATATTTCTGGAATCCATACAAAACTAAGTACAGTAGTACTAAAGTAAGTAATGAATTTTATTGTTAAATATTTCTTCTCTTGTATTTTACGTGCTTTGCTAAATCTTGAATCTAGTTATTTTGCAAGTTTGGTATTAAATTTCAATAACAAATTAAATTTGACAAATCAGCATTTAAAAACAATATTCAAATGTTTTGAAAATGTATGTGGGAACTGTTCACATTAATATGAACTGTCACTGATCAAGCATCTATACTCCATTCAATTTCAAGAGAGAACCTTGGTAAACAAACAAATTTGGCAGTTAAAATATGGTTGGCACAAATATATATTCGTTCAGCGGACGACTATTTATAAAACTCATTGTATTATACCCAGAATATTACTAAATTATATACACAATCAAAACGTTAACTTTAGAAAGTTTCAACAAAAATAATGTTTTAAATGAAATTATGACACCATTATTTCACTGATACGAATTTTAAAATTTCCATGGTAAAAATGGACAGCCCTCCATTTTTATTGCGAAATCACCAGTCGTTTTAAACATTTTGTGAAAATATTTCAACACTGAAAATGATATATATATATATATATATATATATATACATATATACTTATGTTATATTTGGTGTATAAATGAGTAAACAAACATTCCGACGTTTTAAATTCTTTTCAAATAAGTGATGGTACTACAATATTTTCCAGTGTAGCCTATATATTTTATACATACTTTCGGGATAATGTTGTTATAATAGCTGAGCTTCTACTCTATGTATATTTTCACTATTTCTATGTATATTTTCAATAACTATTCTTAATATTATACATATTTCTTTAAGAAATATTAGAAAAAGGCATTATTTATACACTTCGCATTATACATATAATGACCTGTAGTACAGTGGTTAAGACTCTAGCCTCCATCTAAAAGGGTAAGTCTTTTATTGGGGGCGTTTCACATATGCCAACTGAATGTACACCCCGTATGCATAATCGTTTCTCGCCACACTTACCAACGTAATGGCGATTAATCCATGAGGCGATTTTTCAATAGTGCTCTTTAAATTTTTGGCATTTCATAAAATTATTTTGTAATGTATTAAATTTATTATAGTATTATATGTTTTTATAATATTAAGTTCGTTGTGTTAAAAGTAATATTTTTAACTTAGATTCTAATTAAAATGGCAAATAATATTCTAAGCACAGTTTACAGCTGTTCAAGGATACATTTAGTAAGATTACCATCGTATCACTGTAAAATAAACACAATCAAAATATCCAGGTACATAAGAAATGGTTTGTGGTGAAAGAAAACACTTTTTTAAAATTAAACTATGTCAAAATATTTCTACATATAGCAATGTTGTTTAATAAGCCACGCGGCAGGGTGAAACAAACATTATCAATGTTGATTTATGATGTAATAGACAGATTTACGATGAATATGTTCTGTAATAGTACTTCTCAGCGAAATTGTGTGATATTGGCAAAGGTGTTGGTTAAAATGTGAACACCAGCAGGTTCTCTCCCGGCACTAGTATTCCAACATCTTTGGATATCGGTGTTGAGGTGCAGGTTCATTGTGATGTAATTGTGAATGTATGCAGTGTATTTTTTCTGTATTTCAAGTAGTTTTATACATTAATTCGTTTTTAAAAAAAAATTTTTATTGCTTACACAAAAAAGAAATATTTGTCATCACTTTGTAATAATTTAATTTTCTATGTAACTAACTTTTAATTAAACTAATATTTCTCTCATAATTTTTAATGTTGTTTTATTATATGTTTAATAGTAGTAATACTTACAAATTGTTTGAAACATTTCATCTTACTTATCTGAATTTCTCTTAAATATAACTTATAACCTATATTATGTGAGTTATGTATGTATACATGGTGAAAATGCACACTAGTAAAAATTATATTTTTAATCACAAATTCCAAATAAATTCATGATAAATTACTAACGTGAATGTAAGAAAAAGGTTTAAGGCAATAGGTAAATATATAAGTAGATGTTTTAGACGTCCTTTGTCTCAATGATGTACACAGAAGATGGAAATTAATACTTGTTCATGTTAGTTTACTTGTTTCTCACCGACGTGACAGAAGCGAATTCAGTGTTATAACAATTCGTATGCAAAACATATGGAATTAAAAAACAATGTTCAACACTCTCGAAATTATATTTATATGAAATTTAAAACAATGTCAATATCATGTACATAAAAGTATGTATTATTTAATACATCTCAACATGTAGTTTCATCTGTTTATTAAATGTGTACAGTAATATTACTTTATACCAAATTATCTGTTATTATATTTTCACTCTAAAACCAACATGCCAAGCAATGACTTTCAATAAACGACAAAAAAATTTATTTGAAAATAAATGAATTTAAGAATGATAGTCAAATGCATAAGCAGTATTATACAAACTACCTAGTTAAATTAATCGAATGTCTATATGCCCAATGCGACAGCATCATTGAAAAATTGCATTCAAGTGTGGCGGTTAAGTTATGGATGAAGTTATTATTATTGATAGAAAACAAAAAATTTCTATAACTTTTCGAAAAATTTTTACAGCTATGTTACCAACCTTTTTGTTTCTAATAACAAATTTTCCCTGGCTTTATGGTGTAGCCTCTACTTATTTATATATATATCCACTGATTAGTGCTACTACATTAAGATTATTTAAGTTTTATAAGCAAAATTACTCTGAAACCTAAAAACTGTTATAAAACAATTTAATTTTACGGACACCATTTTAACATATAGGGAACCCCATTGCTGTCCCTTTTGATATGTTATTAGGTAGATATTAGCTATCATGTGCGAAATGTTTCTATTAACTGATAAAAAAATATTAAACGTGCACTAAGCAATTTGGAATTAAGATGACTACAATGGGCTTTATATATTATAATCTTAAAGAAAAGGTGACAGCGCAGATGAAACAAAAAACACAATTTTAAATTAAAAGTGTTGTCACAAAATCAAACTAACATAAATAATATGGAATATTATTATTTAACATTGGTAGATTTCATTTAAAATATGGTAATTTTCCTTAAATAATCTGTTACAAACAATCAGCCAAAAGCTCAATAATATATAATAAGCTAATACCGTCAAGTATTGTTAAAAAAAATGATATGTTAATTATCTTGCTAAAACTTTTTATTTTATTCATGTTGTTTTACTCGTTTCTAATGCATCAAATTGAATTCCAAGGAAATTGTGATAATACAGTAATACAATTGTTATATTTACAAATTTTCAGATTAAACAAAAACCAAACACAGAATTCAAAACATTGAAATAAAACACACGAAAATAGTTTTATTATTAAAAAAAAAATTTGAAAAAAATTTAGATTTAGACTGACAAACATAAGGTATTTAATTTATTTTCTTGTTGTTGGACTGTTGACAAATATTGATTTAATTGATGGGAGTTGAAACATGCTGGGCGCATTTTATGAGCTAAATTTTTAAATGATTAAAGCCACAATTAAATTATAAGTAAAAAACTTAAAATTTACCAACTTATTGTAATTTTACTAAATGTTTTATGTCGTAAGTTAACTTGGTATAGTGAGTTTTTGTAATAGTTTTTATTAATCAAAATTATAAATAAGTTATTGTATATAATATTTTAATTTCCTCTCACCTATATTTTTTAGCTTAATGTTATTTGAACATAATGAAGTTGGAAATATATAGTTAATATTAAGATATAAAAAATTATGAAGATTTTGAAACAAATTGTTCACTATTCTATCTCGCCCCACATACACTTGTGTCCTCTATATGTTGATTATGTCACTCTTATATATTGGGCATTGACAAATATTGATTTATCAGCATTTCAATTGAAACTATTGGTTGATCTAAATAATCACCAATGGGCTAAATTAGAATGTTGATAAATCGTAATAGTATTTACAAACGTGATAAAATTTGTTTTATTTCATTTCTTCGAGTCAAATGAATTTTTATTTATGAGATAGAATTGATCAATAAAGTTATATTGCGAACAATAAAGTTACTGCTGATATGATTTTATAATTAAAAAATTTTAATTATGAACTTTACATGTTCTATAGAAATAATCGATATGAGTATATCATTTCTAATGGTATATTCAAATTGAGTTAGAAGTCAGGTTGATGAAATAGATTCATATATTATTCAAGGCACTTCAAATTCTGTCCTCAAACAATTCATTATCAATAGAGATGTATATATATATATATATATATATATATATATATATATATATGTATATATATATAAAAATATATATATCTGTATAACATTATCAATAACAGTTCTTATTTGCATGAGAGTGTATTGGGTGATACCATCCTCAACATTACCAATAACCACCCAACAAAAATCTCATGGTGATCCTCACATTCTCACACCGTCCAGACAATATTAATAATTTCCACAAAATTAATAAGTCCATTAATATTTTGTAGGAAAATATTTATTATTTTGTATTATTCTTCACCCTTGTGCCAACCGCAGTGCAATTTAAAAGTAACAAAGACGACAATTGATTTACATCTTGTTGGTTTTTGGGTTTCCAACCAATGACAGATATTTTTCTGTAAATTAAGATTATACAAATAAAAATAGATGAAGTTAAGGTAAATCATCTCGTAATATCTTTCATAGAATTTTATATACAAAATTAATTCAAATTATATTAATTGTTTCAAAATCTATTCATCATATTCCTTATTATACATCATACATTATTAATGTAACTAAAGAAGGTTATATTTTATTACTAGAGATTAATTAATAGTGACAGTGGCCTTAATTACTTTAATGTCTCGTGATTATTATAATGAATATTGATCATACTAAATAAAGTGCTGCTTAGGCGTTAGTTTTTGGACTGTTATATTTCGTTTCTACTCTGTTATATTTAGTTTTTAAAATACATGCTCGGTGGTAGAAAAAGTGATAAAATATTATTCAAAACACAATGCCTGATCGGGATTTGTCCAGCAGTAATTATTACATTGCCTAGCCGTAATTATTCTCTCGTATAAAGTATTTTAAATATTTCAACTTATAATTTTATAAAGATTTATGGAATGTACTTAATGAGTTCAAATATGTTTTGGATGAGAAATATCTATTACTTAATTTTAATACGTCATATAAAATAATGTACAGAATATTTTAAAGGCAATGTGTGAGAGTAATGTTACAACATTTTGCAACATTACTCTCAATTAATATTTTTTTAATAATGTCAATAAACATAAAAGAATGAGCTATATATGACTATAAACATAATTTAACTAAAAACTTGCACTCAATATTATGTTTTTAAGAAAAATTTAGAGTATCGATATATATGTCTGTTACAAAAGCCTCATTTATGAAATATGTGTCACTGGAAATAATGTTCAAATACAATTTTATTTTCAATAATAATAATATGATACTAGTTATAGAATAACAATATTTAGTAGAGTTAAAATGTAATTAATTATGCATAAAATTTACAAAATTAAGTGCATCACATATTCTGATTGATTAAAGTAAACACATGTTTTTACAGTGTGCATCAATTTAGAAATTGTATCTCTACAATAACATAGGTGGCAATGAGACTCAGCAGGCCGAGTAGCAGAGAAGCACGTAGATCAAACATCTGGAACACTGTGAACTGACCCATTTTGCTGGCTTCTATCAGTTCTCGAATAGCCTTCAAATGTTTACGTATATCAAATGCTAGAACATAAATGTACAAATACATTATTTGACTCATAATTTATTTAAAATTAACTCTCATCACTATATTGTACAAATTTTACATTGTATTTTTCAAGGAGACACCTTTACGTAAACTTTTCATCAATTGCATATATTATTGGGAATAATGGAATCATAATTAAAATAAATTTCTTACTCGGGAACACGTACAACCCATGTTTCTCTATAAGTATTTTTTTTAAATGTTATATATAATGAAAGATAAGTATTTACTGCATATTTGGTTACAGGCCAACAAGGCCACTTTAATTTTTGACTGTATAATCTTCGTTTCATTTATGAGTTATCTTCATAGGAACATAAACTCATAAATGTTGCTTTGTATTTAAATATGTGTAACTCTACTTTTCAGGTTTATATATACCCATATATATATATATATATATATATATATATATATATATATATATATATATACTCACACATAAGAAGAAGAATGTACATCTCCTATACAATATTCTTTCCCAAATTGGCCCTCTTGGACCAACTTATCCAATATAATGGGTATTTTTACATTCAGAGTACTACATATACCCTTGCATTTTCGTTTCAATTAATTTTTCAAAGCAGTTAAATTTGTTTACAATTTTTTTTCCGAAATTTTATCGCAATATTGTTTCACCATCATCATGTCCACAAAATATTACCAAACGTAGATTACAAGTGTTCAAACAAGTAAATAAATGAAAAAAAAAATGCATGTACACATATATACATTTAGAGCAAGCTTGAGTTGAGCACTTACGAGTTTGCTTGTCGGTTTGGATCATCATCAAGCAGGTTTTTGACTTCTCTATTTGCGAGTAGATACATTCACACAGGATGCAAATGATCGCTATTTGTGCCATGATATGAGATGTCCAATACGATGCAAAAAAAAGTGAAAACTTCAATTCAGTCTGAAATAGGAATACGTGTTTTATTATTTTCTACAATAATTTAAAATTTCAGTGATCGTTTTATTTTTTATGAGGAATTCACATCAGCATTCTTTCTCTAAAAGTATTGATTTTAATACTTGTATTGACTGGACAACTGACCTTATTGGGAAAGCAGTATATGGCAGGGAAACCCTCTATAATGCTGAGGAATATTTCTATAATAATAACCCTTAATGCTCCTTCTGTCTGTACAGAGGAATTTCTTCTTCAAAAAGAGTATTTTAAGTAAAAGACTGTTTCAGTAGGTTATATTTATGAATAATCAATATTATCAAGGCTGCAGTTTAATTATATTGTTACATTTAGTCATTAAACTGCTTGTGACTTTTTAGTTTTAGGATTCTGTACTCCAAAAGAAAAAGTGGAATCTCATAAGATTGCTCATATCTTTGTCTGTTTGCCACAGCCGATTTTTTCGCAAACCATTGAAATTTGGAACAGTAATAGATCATATAAACCCACATACGTTGCAGTAGCTAATGCATTATCATGTTTATGTGATGTGATTCAAGCATTCTTAGCTTAAGCCAGAATAAAAAAATTTAAGAATAAAAAAACAACTTAATAATTTACAATACACTTTTCTGCAAGTTGAATTAAGGTCTCATTCTCATGCATAACTTCCCTTTTTGTTATCACTGTCAAATTTTTTTTCTTTAAGTATCTGATTTCAGTTTCAAAAGCACCAAATAGCTTAAAGGAGCTATATCGGGAAAATAGATTAAAGTATTTTGTCTTCAAACACACACACTTGAGCAGCAGCTTTGGAAATTGCCACCATATGAATAGTAAAAAAGCAATCAGACAACTCTAGTATTTATTTCTCACTTTTTCTCCATAAAACTTTGATGAAGCTGTTGCAGCAAGATCAGTAAGAATCATTACTTATAACATTGTTATATTTATTGTAGTCAATAAAAATTATACTCCTGTAGACTCAAAAAAGTTGCCATCGGTTTTTTTGTGCTTTGAGTGAGCTTTGTCTTTTTTGGCGCTGACTCACCATTCATTGTTATTCCTTCAAATCCCCTTTAGAGATTAGATCATAGTTTCAGCTCCGATTACAATCAGGCTCAATAACAATCTTGGACCTTCACAACAAAATTCCGAAAACTTTTCACAATATTCATGCATCACGTTTTTTCTACTGCACTAATTCATGTCCCCCAGTCTGTGCTAATCTTTACAATTAGTAAATTATTATGGGGGATCCAGGTAAAAGCCTTTGACCTCTCACAAGAATTTTTTGTTAATTCAACTGTTTAAATTTAGCAAGTTTTGCTCTTGTAAAGTCTCCTTCACGTAAATCGGTTTCTAATGGTGCCCATCTCCAGCAAAACAAGTTTGGCCAGTTTTTTATTAATGCAAATGATTGACAAGAGTTCTCACAAACAGTATTCGCATTCTTCTTTACATGCCTTGGTATTAAACATTCTTTCTTACATAATTTGACAGTGCAGTACTAAATTTTGATTTCTATCAGATTCGTATGCTTTTACAATTGAACTAATTGTTGTAATTTAACCAAACCTCCTAGGGTAGTTGTTCAGACATGATATCATTTGGAAGCAATAAAAAGAAAAGAAATACCTGCATTATCAAGCTAAGAATACTCGAACCATTACTTATTTATTTTAGTTGAGGCAAAATAAGTACTCAACAAAATTGTTTAAATTTTATGTGTCAGTCAAAGGGACAACTGTGTAAAGGCAATGTATCTCCCACCCTTATTTTCGAAACAATGCAAACAAAAAACATGCGAAAACAAGGTTAGTGTACCTGAAGTTCACAGGAATATTAAAGCTATTATCTTGGCTCTTATAAATTTATCAGAAATTCACTATACTTATACGTCTGTGAAAGAGAATCCGGGCAATATATTGATAAGGTGAAAAAGAATATTAACATTCGTATACAGTTTAATAGAGACACTTTACACCTCTATATGTTTAAACTATTCAGTGTAACTTTGTATGTACGGAATACTTGTAGTGCGAATTCTACTCGGTTGTTATTATTTTTCAAGAGTGTGCACATAGGTTAGTAATCGTATAAACTAAAATTAATGTATAAATAAAAACATACTTACATCATATTTCAAATTAAGCAAGTGTATATAAGCATAAGTCATAATATGCATGAAAACTCGGCATAAAGTGAAGAAAAGCTGAAATTTTATTTATTAAATTAAAATTTAAATTGTACATTCAAAATATTTGAAAGATACAGACCCTTGCAGACAAAATATAATTTAATGAAAGCTCTACCACCAGTTTATATTATGTGAAGCATTTAAAAAACTAAAATTCAGATGTTTAAAGTCATATTTACTACAAACCTGAAGATTGAATATGTTGTTGAAATGTCTACAGAATTTTAGAAAAATAATGAAGAAATTGGACAAACCGGCAATGTCTTTTCTTTTAAGGGGAATATTGAAAGCATAATGATCAATGTTGTGAATTGTACTGTGCTGTGAACTATCAAATTGGTCAATTAATGAGACTGTTTGTTTTGTATCTTTGCATTTGAGGAAACTATTCAGTCTTTGAATTCGAGTATGAATGCTGCACGTCAGTGAAGATAAAAGTATAATTTCTAACCAAAAAGCAATTCTGCACACATTTTGAAACACAAAATCTATGTAAAATATCCATCCATTCAGTCTACTGGAATACCAATGTACAGCTGACGAAATTATAAAATATAGTATCATTCAACTCGTAGCAATGAAGTTTCGTTTAGAATCTTCTTGTAAAATATTTCTTCGATGAAAAAGTTCAAAAAGACCATCAATATTATTAATATAATCAATTAATTTTACAAAATCTTTTTTTGCACAGAATATATCTATACAAAACA
Source organism: Druceiella hillmani (assembly GCA_039881145.1). Taxonomy (NCBI): domain Eukaryota; kingdom Metazoa; phylum Arthropoda; class Insecta; order Lepidoptera; family Hepialidae; genus Druceiella; species Druceiella hillmani. Next base: position 4,368,856 of record JAYKKI010000013.1, read on the forward strand.
AATGTATTGCAAACATATTTCCAATAATTACGTGGTAGCGAAATAGGATGGAATAAAAATCATTACGATCATAAAATAGCAAAATTATGAGACTAAGTAATAAAATAAAAACAATCATTATAAAACTATAAACTGTTTTAAATCGTGATAAAATATTATCCTCAATTGCAGTTCTTCTGCAGACACCAATTGCAGACTGTAGGAATAGGACAGGCTGAAGTGTTTCAATAAAAACTGGATGTTGCTCCTCGTTTTCTATTATAGTTATCTTGTCAGAAGACATTTTAAAAAAACTTATTGTGCCCTCCAACAGTGACAGAGTCTACAACTGAAGTGATAACTGATAAGTCTAAGGAAAATAGACGTAATTACCAAAAAACAAAATAAATTGATAAATACTCCATCATAAAAAGTTCATTATTCAAAATGTTTCGTCATTGAAATGTCTTAAACAAGTAGCAAATACCGAGTTAGTAACAGCAAGTAATTTACTTAAAACACCAACACTTTCATAATGTACATGCACCAATGTATAAGAGTTTGTTTATTTATAATTGTTATGACTGTTGATATGATTTGGTCGATATTTATTTTCGGATACAATTATTATAATTGTGACTTTTTCCTAGAAGTCAATCACAGGTAATGTTTTCCCTTCTAAAGTTTATTATTAGGCCTGCAAGCTAACAATTTAATTAATGAATGAAATTCTTTCTTGGCATGTCTAAAGTTAATTCAAGAGTTTAACAACATATCACACATTTTTTCGTCACATGTAATATGATATCTACTAGGTTTTGTGATCATTTTCAGACCTATACTAATATTCGAATATAAATCATGTTTTGTATCGAATGGAGGAAAATTATTTCATGCTACTTTAATAATCAATCTTTATTTAGGTTTACCTAGTAACGGAAAGAACTCTTACGTAATTTAATAATATTTTGGTCAGCATCGTCAATCCTTCATAGCCGCACAATTTTACAAGTATTTGGATGAAATTTTGCAAGTATATCCTCCATATAGAGACGTCAGTTGATAAGGAGCAATGTTTACACAAAAAAAATGTTCACATCACACTGGGTAGGGTATCATTAGACAGGTCTTTTCGAATTAATTGGATATATCATTCACAATATTTCATTTTTATTTGGGAAATATTAAGATATTCCCCAAATCAAAATGTGTGTACCACAATGTGTACCTCACCCCTTCCAATTTTTGAAATCATGTGTTTGGAAAATGTGAAGAACTCTATACACTAGAGTTTTATTAAAATTTATTTTGGATAATTTGCACTAACAATTTGAAGACATTGAAAACCATAATTGGCACGTGTTTCAAGTTTTTAATTTCATCCCCTCAAATTTTTCATGTTATCCTTATCACTAGTGTCTAATAAACGACGTCATCATTTCTTTTTCTTATGTACTAGTAGTAATTCTGATTACTGCTATTTGAATCTTTAGTAAATTAAATATTTTAAATGAGTCATTTGTCTTATGATAGTGGTTTCTATACTGGAGACATAATTATAATCATAAAAGATGTTGCAGGTGCATATTTGATGGAACATTAGAATTATTATAAATAACATCATTTGTTTTTCTTATTAACTAGTAGTGATTCTTATTATTGCTATTTATTGCTATTATATGTGGCCTCTCTCAGTAGCTTTAGTTGTAATTGCGCTTATACCATCGTGAAAGGAGTGTTTTTGTACAGGTTATTAGTGAATATAATCAATCAATAATTCGAGAGCGGCCTGTGAGATTACAAGCCCACAGGAATGTTACGATTTGTATATTATGTTTTTTTTTCATTCATTTTACTTTTAAAAGCCACATATCACATTAGGTAAGTTAAAGAGTAAGGACTTGAAGCAAATTACTCAAATGGCAGAATGTGGATATCCTTGTAAATTTATATGGGTAGATAATTCCTCGTTTATATATAATGGGAATAATTCAATTTTGTGTTCGGATTCTTGTAACAAGGAAGATATTAATGACTGCGTATTTTCAGAATATATAGAAGAGGAGTCAGAAAGTAAACCTGAATAAGAGAGTGGAAATTTCAGGAAATATTTGGAAGACAATGATTGTCAATGGTTAAATTTTCACCACAATAGTTTTATTAAAAAAATTTCTAATATTGAGAAGGGAAAGCCTCAAATCAGAATGCGATGATGCTAAAGAGTAACTCAATTTCCCACTCAGCATCAAAAGTATGTTCCAATAATGTAACAAAGGTCTATACAGCAACAATCTTAGTTATAAAAAGTTGTTATATAGTTGTTAAGCACCCATATAATAGTGTATAAAACTGCTTCTAATAATACCCGTACCAGCACTATATAGTTATATATGGGTTATAAGCCGTGTACAGTAATGACGTTCAGATTACCAAATTTATAGAAATGTTGTAATAATACTGGACATTAACACTGGAGTTAGTTAACAGTTGCCCAATGTTAATAATTGACGGGCTGGTGATGCAAAAGCAAACACAAAAACTAATGGAATGTGTGTGTATGAAGTTGTCAGTAATATGTGTGTGTCGTAAATGAACTATACTTATAATAACACTGTAAGAGAGTGAATTCCGTATAATGAAAACAATGTAAAAAAGTGATTGATTTAGCATAAAGAATGATGATAGATGCCAGAAAAACTTTTTTTTAAATTTGTGTCTGTATGTTAATTTGAGCAGATAAATTCACTAGACGGATTTTGATAAAATTTTGTTATGGTAATAGTATGTATCCAGGAGCAACATATAAGAGAAAAAACAAAACCACAATTTCCTTTTTCTAATTACATGTGAACGAAGTCGTAAGCACAGCTATTAATCAATATTTTATATGAAGATCTAATTTGGTGTACTTTGTAACAAGAAACTTTGTGGTGGGGATAAATTAGTTATTTAGAATAATATTAGTGCAGGTGACATAAGCAATGTTGCCTTGAATATATGAAAATAAGCATAATATCTTAAAAATTAGATATTAAGTTCGATTAAGGTTGCTTAAGTTCTTTTATAATAGAATAAGTAGTTCTGTCGAAAATCATTGTAATTTAGTGGCATTTGTATTTCATTTATTTGGTTGTTTTGAACAATATACCTATTCCAACAACTTAGTTTTGTTTGATTGTCTGCTATAAGCTTGTTCTTCTTATCTGTTGCATTTTGTTTGATAGAGGCTTGCTTTGCAGATTCATTTACACATTTTTGTGGAATTAATGTAAGTGTAGCCTGGACAACATTTGGCTTCTGAGCATTCAATTTTGGTTCTAGGATCAATGTTTTGGGTAAAGCAAGTGCGACCCTCGATGCCTCAGAAAATGGTCATCTGGAGTCCATTACTGTGGTGATACTGCATGCACAATTGTCTTGTAATGGTTCACTACACAAAAATGGATCTGAAAACGAGGTGGATAACTTTATTTGAACTGATTAATTTATCAAAAGGAATAAAAGTGTATAAGTGATTTCATGATACTTCTCTATGAACAATAACTCTATTCAGATGGAAGATGTTACAAGCAATCACACTTTGACATATAATATTTAATTTCTTTCTGTTATTCTTCTCTTTCATTTTACTTTTCTTTAACAGTATTATTATATCTCTAGCCACAGCTCTTCGATATGCATATACATTTTTTTGACTAGAGCATTAAGTTGTTGGTTTATAAGGTCTATAGCCCAGGCTGTTTTGTTTAAATATATGCAATACATTCTTATACACATCCGTGGCCATCACAACATTTTGTTTTATGTTAGACAGCTATTGTAACATATATATTTTAATTTTTGTTTCTTGACTCCATCTGTAAAGTATGTCAATAGTGCTATTAAGGCACCATGTATAGAATGCAGTAAATTTTCTTTTTGCTTATAATGTGACTGTGAGGCTTCAGCTTGGTGTTTGTGTGTAAATGGAACATACTTTCAATGATATTTCTGTAATGCTGTGGTAAACGGTATTTCACAAAATTTATAATGATATATTTCGTATATTTTATTAACAAATGCACAACTGTTAGTACTGTGATGTGTCTAACATAAATGAGTTAAAGTATAAAAAAATATTTTTATTTTGAATGAAAATAAAGTTCTGAAATAACATCTATAACACATGATTAATCTGTTGGTAAACAGATTAATCATGTTAAAAAAGTTAAGTACAACAGAGTCTATGTATGGTTTTTTTTTCTTTTTCTTCTTTGCACCAGTTTATTTCTAAAATTCCTGATTGTGCACATTACACACACCTGTGTCAGTGTCATTATTGAGTTTGGAAACATGTAAAACACATTAAAAACAGAGTCAGTAAAAACTTAATGCTCTTCTTATGAATTTGGAGCAAGTTTTGTTTTGGCGCAAAAGTGTTTTTATGAAATACCCATTTTATTTACAGTAAAATTTTAATTTACTCCATATCGATTATATATTTCGATGAGTGTATCTCTATCTATATTAAACAATTTGATTATAAATAATAATTCAATCTGCAAGCATTCACTATAATTTCCTATCCTAATCCTGTCCATAAGACCCTATCTACAATTAGTTCAAATTTACTATTTAAGCTAGAATGGACGCACTCAAAGTAGATATCCATAAAAACTAACGATTACGTAACTTATTGTTAAAGCTAGCAAGATGATAAATACCCAAGTTGAAAAACAATAAAGTAAATTTATTAATGTTTGATTTTACTTGTAAATTATGTTTGTCTAATAACTTCTATTATCAAGTTGAAAAGGAGAACTTTTGAAAAGAGTTTGGACCTTTTTTAAATTAAACACATACACATGATTATATGCATAAACATTCATATGTTGATGTGTTAATGTATTTGTAAGTATATATATGTATATTGATATATACACATATTTATTATATGTAAATCATACATGAAATTAAAAAAAATTATTTAAAAGTGGCATGCTGCTTTATGAATCAAATCAGTTAATTGTGAGTAAATCTAGCACAATGAGAGTTATTTATGCGCTTGGGCACATGTAAATATTGAAGGGTTCATAGTAGTTCTGTTTAATTAATGATAAATATTATTTTCACTTTTTTCAAATGTATTGCACAGTATATTTGTATATTCAGACAACAAATTATTCAGGAATTGTAATTCAGGAAATGGGGTAACATTTCCTAGATATGATTGAATCCATGTCATTATATCACTAAGTATAAATGGTGGTTTTATGATACGGATTCAATCAATTTTGTATTAAAAGAGAGTGGTTCATTTTATTGAAGGCATTGCTGAATTCAATATAGATAGCATTAACATGGTTGTGTTTGCCTAAAGCATTTATAATACTGTTATATGTTCAACTATTTGTTGAAATTTATGCTTAATATTAACTTTGTTTAAATCACCTTTTTTGCGAACAGGCATTATATTAGCCACATTCCAGCACTTAATTAAGCGGAGTTGCAAATGTGTGGTCACTACTTTTAAGAAGACAGCAGGTATTCGGTCAGATCATGGTCCTTTTTCTGTATTTTGTTTCTGAGATAACTTTTCCTACCATATTGACTAAAAAATGTTTGGTCATTAAATATTTATTTATGTCATCTTTTGCACTTTCACTATAAACATATGTAAATAATAAACAAAATTGTTTCTGATGGAGATACATAATAAAATTAATTTAATCAAAGTGGCTTTGAATGTTATGTTTATAAATAGAATATACAAAGTTATTTTGCATGGTTTTTTAACAAACATTAAAAAAATTGTGGCAAATGATGAGTACAACATAAAATAGGAAATCATTAAAGATTGGTGTGAATACCTACCCACAAGGTGTAGGTATTCACACCAAGCAAATCTTTAAGATTTCCTTTTTTTGGTGTGTTTACTTACATACATCATGTATTTAATGGCAGCATCCACAGTACCACAATTCTTATACCTATGTTATAAAATTAGTCTATGTAGCGGTAACAAAATAAATTGAATCAAAGTAGTTTTGAATATTATGTTTATAAACAGAATATACAAAGTTATTTTGTATGGTTTTTTAACAAACATTAAAAAAAATGTAGCGAATGAAGAGTACAACATAAGGAAGGAAATCATCAAAGATTTTTTTGCTGGGAACTCCCATAAACAATATTTATTCAGGTGTCTCTAATTTCAAAATATTGAATAAAGAGGGAATGTTGTTGAGACCAGCATATTTTGTTAATGAAATTTCGTACAGTAAACATTTTTATTCCTCATGTTTGAAATTTTTCCACAAAATACAGATGACATCTTATTTTTTATTTAAGTTGTCTCTTATTGATGATCTTTCTGCAAGAAGTTATATTTTAATCTTATTAGTTTGTTTAAATATATTATTAATTTACTTTCATCATACAAAATAGATACAATTTGAAAACTTTATTGTATTTTATGCAACAATTTTTAACATATCCTTGCTTTTTTATGTATAATTTGTTTGCCTTTTTTCATTTTTTACTAAACCATGTGTTTCGTTTACTCTATTCGGGCAAATGACTATTAAACTTTAAACGTTGAATTTAACAAAGTCATATATAGAAAAATTTACACCAAATAGAAGACGATATCAATAATAAATGTGTATTTTGGGTTCTGAAAAAAGTATTTTAAACTCAAGAGGCAAATAATATTTTTAAATAACGTAATGTGTAATTAGAACTGACATATGATCAAACATTTTTACGAGAAGCTTGAGGAATGCAGGTGAAACCATGAGTGTTATTATTAAAAGTAAAGATAGGTACAGAAAACCAAGGATTGTTCTTGAAAATATGTCATTGGAGTCTTATTATATATGAAAAATAACACATAAGGCAAGAAAATATGTAACGGGATTGAATAACATGTTTATTCTATAGCCTCAGCAACAATTATTTAAAATTTTTACGACTTCCAATGTGGTTACAAAATATTTAAATGATATTCAAGAAAATAGTTTCATTCACGTTTCAGAGGTTTTCAATTCTTTTCAGCATTGTTTATTCTTAATGTTCCTCACAGTGAATGTAAACAAATTGTATGAGGATTTTGAATATTAATTGGAAAATGTCAAATATTTAATGGAGTTTGATATTTAAGGTTTTTAATAAATTATTGTGGTTGGTGATTTAAATTATTTTTTAGCTACAATTTAAAACATTTGGTGGTGCAGTTTTCATTTGTTATTCTGTGGTAAATATTTATATGCTAGTTTCTGGGAGAATAAATAAAATGCTCGAATATATTTTTTAACTTCTTGTTTCATTCTAAGGAGTGATTATAATAATTATAAAATTATTGTTTTTTTAATATAATTGTGATAGTTTTTGTTGAGACAGATGACACAGATAAGACATAATGTTCAAAATGTTCACAAAATATATATCCATTTCCTTGCTTATGGCTTATATTACTATAGTCAAAATTATTTAAGAAATTAGAAGTTTAAATAAAATTGACGACGTAACTAAACCTTAAAATGGTTATATGTCACAAACACAAGTTCACAATGCGACTTCTGCTCATGCTTAGCAGGTTTTATTTTTCAGTATACTTTACGACTACCACATGGCAATTATATTTAATTTACGTAATTAATGATATTTTCTTCAGTTATTCCTTTCAATGACAAAGCATATGATGAAAATGGAAATGAAACAACTTTTAGTTATACCGGTAAAACAAATTAATATCGAACCACATGCATTGAATGCACATCTGAGCATGATTTTCCTTAGTATAAGTTTTCCATATTTTTTTTACGTATATTGACATCAACAGGATTGAAAAGTGACACACCCCAAAAATCAAACAGAACTCATTATGCATCTGCAACAAAAATAGAGATTGTTCCACTTTCTTTAATATTAACAGAGTTCATGTTTAATTATTTACACAAATTTTCAGTAAAACATAGACATAACTAGTGGAATTAATTGGAATATAATTGTCCAATATTGAAATGAATAAAGGGTTTTAAAAATGCAAAAGCTTACAATTTAAATACCCTTTGTCGTCCATGTACGTAAGAGTCATTTATTTCCATATTTTCTTTCTAAAAACAAAGCATTGATCCCAACTTGGTTTGTGGAGCCATGTTCATCTTTATCAACAATTAAACCTGAACCATAAATAATTTTTTATATAAGTGTACACATATTTCTGAAATATGTAAAACATACTGTATAATACATAAGTACACTTTTGAATTATGCATTGTGTAGTATAATAAGATTTAGAGTAATTTTCTATTTAAAATATTTGTCAAAAAAGAAGGAAACGTGTTTTTTTCTGAAAAGTAATAAGGATTTTTTTTGTGAAAAAAGTAGGTGACGGTAATATAGATAACACTGGTAATGAGACAACAAAATAATGAATTGCGTGGAAAAAGTAATCAAATTTACTTTACAAGTACGGTTTTCTCACAAAATGGTTGATAATTTGAAAGTTAGTCTTTTCAAAAATTTAAACATAGTAAAAATACATATATATCTATATGGATAATACATTTAAATTAAAAATTACTGTATGCTACGTAACTCTGCGTAACTCTCGGCTGAAAATTGTTACCCGATTGTAATACTTTAACTTTTATTGCGGTTTTTTTTTCAGTCAATTTGGTCTCAAAACCATTTTATCTACCTACCTGATTTGTTTCAAAATTTTAAGATTATTAACTGAATTATTATTATTATAATAGCTCAACTTATATTTTATTGATAATGTAATAGCATTTATAAAAGTCAATACAGAAGAAAAGGAGCATGCAAAAACAAAGACAAACTGTAAAGGAAAAAATATACTAACGTAACATTTGAGATTTTTACATACTTTTTTGTTAGTTCTTACTTATTCGGAGAATGGTAAATTTATAATTAATACCTTGACACTAAAAAAACACCTGATTAAAGAAATTTTGCAGTTTGTTTATAAAACATAGTAACCTAAAACAGCTACGACCATCAAATTCACCAACAAATATTAGATCTTTTTCAATTATGATCAAATCGCTCATATTGTTGAAGTCTCATGTCTAGACTCATTTCATACAATTAGATTGTTTGAATATTTGTTCCCTACAAGGAGTTTTTCATAGACGGTCAATATTAAGACGATAAAGCGACAGAGTTCCGAGTTAAATAATAAATAAATAATATAAATGAAACAATTCATTAAAATTTAAGTTAATCCAAAATGTGCGTCTATTAACATATGAATGAATTTCAATGGACAGATGAAAATAACTGTTTTAAAACTAAAAGCCTGCGGCAGCTGTAGTTCTTTTCCAGTAGCAATTTTGAAATTGCTGTCAATGTCATTCAGAGTCATCAATCATTCTTTGTAAATATTTTTGTTGAATAAAACCTTTATAGATAAGCACATAGCACAAGTACAAGTCAAAAATCAAGGTAAAATCTGTTCATGTAAACCTGATAGTATGTAAATCTGTTTAGGTAAAGGATACATGGAAATAATATGATGCAAATATATTATAATTGCCATGCGGTATCCGTTTCTTAACCATCTTTCTAATGCACTATGTTTTTTCTTTAGACCTAATTGATGTAGTCCCAGCACTGATTCAAATTTTAATGTAACCTCAAGGGACTTTTCAATGTTTTAAATTCCAAATAATTTTTCTATTCCACACTCATTAGAATATGTAATGTATTTAATGACTGTGTTTTCATCTCAACATAATGAGAAAAATCAATAGTTTTTCAGCAAATCGTTAATCATTTTAGGCAACATATGTTATTTCTCATCATGTATTTTTATCTTCTTAAACCAGCAAGTTGAGGTAAAAAAAACATATAATGTGGAAGGTGGGTTGAAACATACTTGAGACTAAAGAAAGGTATGCTATCTCGATTTAATTCTTTGTAGATCGTTTGTTAGGTTTAAATACAACTATATCATTTTTAACAACTGCACCTCTGAAATTTAATTATCAGCTATATGTAGAAATTACTTGAATGAAAACTATCTACAACCGTGCCTTTTCAAAAAGAAAATGCAAGGTTGTAGATAGATAGTTTTATATAGTTTATATATAATTTATGATAGTTTTATATATATTTTATGAATATTTTTTTAACATTTAATGTTTTTTTAACATTTAGGATATTATATAAAACTATCATATATTTTATGATAGTTTTATAAAATATCCTAAATGTTAAAAAAACATTTTTATTTGCAAGTATTTGAAAAGATGGCAAAAAATATTATGAAATTTTAGAAAGAAGAATATTTCGTAAACTGTAACAGATACGAAACTAACTTTACATCTTGAGATACTTCTAGAAGAAATTTTCCAAGTTAGATATAGGTGTCGAATCAATATGTCATATGTGAATCAATATGTCATTTAAATTTTGCATTAAAACTAATTGTGTTTTGATTTTACAATTTATTGTGTTGAATTTGATACAAAATTGTAAAAAATAATATAATTTTTATGAAATCGACGTAATAAATTGCTTAAGAAAACGAATGAGAAATTTATATTTCATTACATATGATCAAAGTATCCCTCTAAATAAATTTTATTTACTTGAATTTTATACTTCCGTTTATTAGCACATAACCTCTACGACATACATAAAGAAGAAAAAATAATGCATTCATTTGATAAGTAATTTGAAAATAGTATTAAACTGTGCCTTTACCACGGCCCGTTTGATGGGGCCTATGTTGAAAGAAAATGTTTTTTTCATATTTTCCTATTACTATACTACTTACAAGATTAATGGTTAATGTTATTTACTGTGGGAGAAAGTTTTATTTGTGAATGAAATAATAGTCATAAAAAAAGCAGTAAAACTCCAATGAGTTTTAAAAACCGGTTTATTAATAAATTATCAATGACTATAAAAAAGATAATCCATAATTATAAATATGTACCTAAGACGTATGCACAATTATTCTAATGAACAAATATTATTTAAGTTCTCCAAGAAGTAATGAAACAACATTTAAAAAGTTAAAAGCGATGCATCAAGATGCCTTAAAAACTAAATTTTTTTATGTTAGTTATTTCACGCGTCATCAGTTTCATATCAGGTGTTTCAATAATAATGTTGGAATTATGATGATTCGTAATATTTATTGCAGTTGCTAGAAAATATTACACTACAAGCTCCAATAAATGACAACTCTGCATCACATTGGCTTAAAATAACTTCGTAGTGTCACTGTATAATTTTTTGTAACATAATTATTTTAATGTCTTGTCATTGCCATAATTATAGAGTGAGCAAAATAACACATTGTTCTTTCTTTTCTTTCACCATTTCATACTTCACATTCCTTAGAGATGTAATACAATGTGGGTATTTCATGTACACAATATTTTTTTAGCTAATGAATAAATAAAGATGAACACCTATAAAAATTTCCCTAACTTTTATCAACTTACATTATTTATTAAATTATAATATGTGCACACAACTTTCCCCCTATTTAAAGTACAAATAACTTTTTGTTATAAATGAAAGATGTTTTTATAATGTCAGGAAAATTTTGAAAATACCACTGTAATTAGAATTACTTAAAATATCATCACATACTTAATGAACTAATTATTGGAAACATATTTTCCTATTACTATAATATGAAAACCTAATACTCTATAACAAAATACATAATAAACTGATTAGAAAAATTAATTTCCCGCAGCAAATATGTGATATTATAAATATAAAATTTTTTTTTATTTCCCACAGCAAGTAACTATTATTACTCTGGAAATTAATACTACCATATTTTCTTGTTGTTAATTACGTTACATGTTAATTTGATGTGTATAAATGGAATGAATTATTGGAATATATGAAAAAAACAAATGAAATAAGCATTACCTTCATTGAAGACATTCTCATTCACAATGAAATATACACTGCAAAAACTTAGCACCCTAATTGCTACATTTTTTGCGGGCAACTCACAAAAACAATTGCATTTTACAAATGATTGACAAGTGATTTAACAAATATATTTTTATTGTTTGCCCTCGTAACAAAAGAGTCCAATGAACAAATATGAAACTACATAGATCCAATAGTGTTAAAAAAATATTGTAGGGCTTCTATCATATTTTTTTTATTTTGTTATCAAAAGTTGGTGAGTAGTTGCATCAGTTTAGGGCTCGATATCAAATCCCAGAGCACTTGTCAGGTTAAACTGTTCAATTCTTCAAAATTCCAATTTGATGAAGAATCTTATTCAAATGATTCTGAAACAATTTTCAATCGTAGAGATATACCATGAATAATAGTAATAACATAAAAGCGAGATTCAAGCATGACACAAGATATATGGAGGCAATCACAAAGTATGTTCCAAAAGCTATTCCATCCCTTTCATCTTTTTCTGACAACCAATGGGTAAAATTCATAATAAATTCTGATAAAATTATACCTCTGCCTTTTATTGATGATTTATCTGATGGAATTTTGCAAGTTTGTATTATTTAATGGCAGAGAAAAGTGCGTATGAAAAAACTATGTAATTTGTGATTTGTCTTTATGAATTACTTATAGTAAATCTGATCTCATCACAGTGGTGCTTTTCGAAATCTCATATAAAATATTGGATTAAAAATATGACTAAAATTTTCAAAAAATAAATACTTCTTTTAGATAATTGAAACTTTGATTTTTGGATAATTAAGTAGGTAACAACATTATAATACCTTACTATTTAGATACTATTAACATGTTAATTGTAGTTAAGATCATATTTAATAACAATACAAACCTATTTATGACAACCTTTTCAAATATATGGAAAAATTCAAACGTTACGAAATAAACAATTTAGTTAAATTTAATCACATATTAAGAGAAATCCTCAAACCACTCTTATTTCATTTTGTTATTAAGAAACTATAAATACCAATGGAAAAAAAATGTAATATATTTTGGAGTTCTTCCGAAATTGTTGGCTATTGAATCAAAGAAATGATTTCATGTGTGTGCTTTTAAAGTTGACATTTTTTACCGCTTCTAAATTACAAATTTTAACCTAAATAATTTTAACCTAAATTACCAAAATCTTAAACATTTACGACCTCAATTCAAATTATGTTTGCAAATTGCAACAAAATTATCACCTGCATTACTAAAATATTACCAACTCCAAGGATCAAAGATGTTTTCAGATCAAATAGATGTTTAATAATTAAATAAAAAATATAATTATTTTCAATTTCACCTTCCGCCAAAAGTCCCTGTAAGCCGTGGAAATATTTGCGTAATGCTGGAAAGAAATGACAATAATTTGAATATTACAGTTACTACAGTGAAATGGTTAATCATATAACTTTAAATTTATAATTAAACTTTAGTATCTTAATTTAATTTCCAGATGATCAATTACAGTGAATATAATAATTGTATGAAATACCATTTCTACACAAATTGTCGTTTGTTATGTCATGTCAATATTTGTAACGTTGATTTAACAGTGTCACAACTGATAATGGAAGGTGTATTATAAGGGAGAACAATACGATTCCAGGTACAATATATATCAAATAATAATTATGCATGATTGTTCTGGAAAATAAAAAACAGTCATTGTAATGAAGTTTCCACAAAAATAATATATTTTCCACAAAATATATAAAGTATGAAAGAAATGGATTATTGGAATGATGGATGGTTTATATAAACACAAAAATGATAACTTACACTTATTATTTTGTACACAAATAGATTAAGTTTTGCCATCACTTTTTCGATGGCTTCAACTTCCACAGTTATTTTCTCGCAACATATGCAAACCAATAATAGTTGGATGCAAAAAAGAAAAGACCAAATTGTATTGGTGTATTCGACACTGAGAGCGAGTTTCTGTAATAAAACAGAATATAAAATATGAGTGTTAGATTTAAAATAGATATTAAGTTTTATCACTTGAGGATTAAAATCAATCAAGAAGTAGACAGTACATTCGAAAATTGTATTGTATTTAATTTCTATAAATAAATTTTAATGTACCCCTATATGAATAGAAGCAAGAATTATATCAAATGCATTTTACATTACAATGTATAACATGAAATAAAGCTATTTAACACATAAATGCATTTAACCTTGATATATTGCTCTGCTGTAGCATACGTTAGTTTGTCAGTTGCTTAGATTAATAGTGTTTACCTATATTATATTCCATTCCAAAATGGAATTAAACAAACCAATTTGACATTTGAGACATGGATGGTGGAATTATGGCATTATTCATATTTCTGTATTTTCAAATTAAACATATCATTGATTTGCAGTAGAGGTAATAATTTTTAATTATGTCTAGTATGTATGTAGATATTCTGTAATCCCTTTAACAAAAAAATTCATCGCAAACGTTACAGGTATGAGATGTATAAATTATAATCACTAAGTATATAAAGTTGCACATTGCTAGGCTTAGACATAACACAGGTCTTCTACATAAAATGGGCTATTTTATATGTTCTGCATCAATATGCAGTCGTACAGTCCACGGCCAACGTCAGTGCAACAGAATATCTATCCTCAATTTTTTTTAAATTCATTCTTTTATTGTCATTACAACATATGAAGTGACTGACTCAAAATAAGTTTTAAGAAAAAACGACAACAAATTAGTTTAAAGGGTTAAAATAGGATAAAACATGTTAAGAATTTAGACAGTAAGGTAGAATAAAAGACGAAGATGATATAAAAGAAGAAAGTCAGTGATCAAGTAACTCTCAAAAAATGTTAGGTTAGAATACAACCTCAAATATAATTTTGTTTTTAAAATACATTTCCTAAAAGTTTATTGAATACAAGTTTAAATATTACTAACTACATAAAAAATATGTAAAAATTGATATCCTTTTTAATTATACTAACATACAATAATTAAAAACACCAGTGACAAACTGAGTTAAACCAACTACAAACAATTAAATAGAATACTTGAGAATGTACTGTACGAAATGCTCGAATTTATTATATAGATGTTAGGCCAACATTAAAAATGTAATACACCTCATTGCGACGGCCATTTGACCACCACTGAACACTGTATAAGTTGAAAGGAGAAGGACACATTTTATATAAGAGCGAGTGAAACAGCAGTCGGAAATGCTATGCCGCCGGTTCTCATCTTGGTCTCTCCTTACATAATTATTATAAAATGTAGATTATTTCTTCAAAATACTCTACTATAGATAAGCTGTATTTAAAGGAAAAAAACACTAACCATATAAACACTAACCATATAAGTATCAACTTTTCTGAAGTAAACAGATTCAGACAGAGAAAAATCAGAAAAACCGTACATTTCTTCTTAAAATTGTTCAGAAGCATTCCTCTAAATATCAAGAATAAAGGACAATTGTACAGAAGACCCTAAACATTTTGTTATATTGAAATAAATTGTAGGTGAATTTTAATTTGGAATGGAATTCAATTTTAAAGGCATTTTAGAAAAAGTATGTTGTCGTACTATTTATAACTCATTTAGCATACTGGAATATATTTTAAATTATGGTTAATTCACTTAGCCTAGGCTTTTAACGGTTTGAAAACGATATCTAGATCAATTTTATCTCAATTTGTGGTAAGTATACAATAGTTCAGGATGGAAGTCAACAATTACCAATAAGAATAGGAAAGACATAATATATAAAGCGAATTGAAATACTTTCATGCAAATTTTACATATACTCTAGTTATGGGAGAAAGCTGATAAAATTGACAGCTATAAAGGGAAATGTTTATGAAGAAAAATGTAACACACTTTTACCAGAAAAAGCAGAGAATATAGTTTTCCTTCATCGCAATTTACCTCATATCAATTTTAAATATTAATATTGTACATCTGATGTGAACGATCTTGTGATGGTGAACTGTTAAAAACTCAAAAAAAAATGCTTATGGCTGTTTCTCAAAGTAGTGATTTGGTACTGCGCACATTGTAGCAAATTTCACCGCTGCCAAATAATCAAAATACGAAGCCTTAGTTACTGTGTGCCAAAAGTGGTTTATAAAAAAAACAAAATTGGGTATTGCAAAACGACAAAAATGGGTTATCTTTGTACAGAGTGCAAATAACAAAATGTTCCACAGAGCCGTGCGAATACTTAAATTTAAAAAGAAGGCAGAAAATAAGTTGACTGCAATGTATGTTACATTCTGTGCAGATGCAATCTACTTATGCTTTGCCTTCTTATTCTGTGACTCATTCTTATATAGCTTATACATTCCTGCTCTCTGTATTCATGAAACTTGATCAAACTACCTGAGGTTAAAAATGAAGCAAATGCAAAATATTAAAGTCGTTCTCATTATCTGTTCGTTAAACAATCCTCAGTTAGGTCTTGATAGTGAAGTAAAGGTAGCAAGAGCGTTTGATGTTAGTGAATTTTTACTTTATGTTGGGATAAAATGTTGATAAATGTTGAAAGAATTGTGTAGAAAATTCTACAACTAACATCATTTTTATGCCTTAATACTATCACTTATATGACCAAGGTACAGTATGTGAATTACGAGCTTTTATAGTATGCATGAAACTACATTGGTTAAAAAATTACTTTAATAAAAAATCTTTCAAAAACAGTATTTAAAATCATTTTATTATACCAAAAATTTCAAAATATAAAGCCTCAAACCAAAGTTCAAAACACATGTTCAAGTTGGATATCTACTTTCCGTTATTAGTGTTTGGTGTTAATAATATAGAATTTTAATAATAGGTATTGTTTAAACAGAACTCAATAAAGTTTCCATGTAAAAAAGATCAATATTATGTTTCCTAGCATCATTATGCACTCAGTAGATTCTACAAGGTGATAAGCTAATGACTATTATTTCAAAAGGCATTCACTCAATAATGTGTCACTCGATTGTCAAATATTGAATAAAATAGTCGTGCTGGAAATTATTTGGAAAGCAAAACATTTTACAAGAGTTAATATGGATAATGAGTTAATTGAAAATACACTGTGGCCAATCTTAGTATACCAACATGTGTTTGGAGTTTGTAGGAATACTGCTAACCGAATTCCCGCCCCGTGTCAAACTTTATACACATCCCGCCGCAGGTGTCAAAAGTTATACACATTGCTTATAATTGGAATATTTATGGTGCAATATGCTTGGCTTATAATTGAAACGTTGATGGAGCTGCAAACATCAATTTTAATCACACATGGTCGACCTGCTATGCTGGCAGTTAAGACACTTCAGATGATTCTCATTCTGCGCTTATTGTTTATTGATATAACATTTGACAGAAATATGTTTAAAGAATTGATCTTGAAAATTCAAAAAGTAGATGATCTTTTCAAACCAGAGCATAAAAGAAATTTGTTGAGACGTGATAAATGTCGAAACCTCATTGTTATTGGTCTTCTTGTAGCTTTTCATATTTTTTTTATTGCTTTTGGTGTATTTGTAATAATAAAATACTCTCTAGATATTTCCTTTTTTGTTGTATTCAATATTATTACACCCATTATTTTTGATTTAGAAGTCACATTGTTTTGTTTCATATTAATTAGTATTACAAAACGGGTGGAAATGTTAAATATGTCTTTCAAGTTTAACAATAGACAAAATATGATTGCACCCGTTGATGCCATATTTGGCAGTCCACAACATAATCCCAATTCTAACAATCATTTGACATTCGTATTACCGCTAATAGAAAATTCCATTTACTGTTTATCTCAATTCTATATTAATTTGTTAGACCTGTGCCACCACTTAAAAAAAGTGTTTGAATTTCAGGTTTGTGTTAGTAAATTTTAATAAAAGTATTGAAATAATATTTAATAAAAGTATTGAAATAATATTTTATACTATTATTTAAAGTTTTAAAAATGCGAACACAAATATTATTATGACCTAACCTTTACTTTTCAGCTACTCATGTCAATTGCTGTGATGTTTTCTGGCATGCTCTTTAGAATGTATGGTTTTCTTGAGGATATAAAGTATAATGTAAGTATTATTAAAACACATATTAATTAATTAACCTGAAGCATTAAGCTAAATCACATTCAATAGATGACAAACTAAAGCCAAATAATTTATTATTTAAACATAACGAATATGCTTATAAAGAAACGCTCCACGCAATCGATTAGGCATATAACGGAATTGTTACGTTTCTACAATTATAATTTAAATACATTTAGATATTGAAACACATTTCAATTTTTTTATAGATGAAAGCTTAGGAGGAAAGGCCAGGTCTGACTAAAATAATACTACCGTGAAGAACTAAGATGATATCCAGCAGCAACTGAATTAAGGTCAAGGAGGGAGTCAAGATTTATTTTCTTTTTCTTCCATCTGGCCTTCCTGGGGAAAGACCTGATGATGCATCTTATATATATTTATAATTTCGCTTGCTTTTTATTCATATGATTGTGGTATCCCATCTTTAAATTTGATTTATTAATTTTTTCAATCTTTAACTCTGGATTTCTAATTTGTCTTTATATTTAGTTTAATGTTATTTTTTTTCGGTTTCCTTAACACGCCTTGATCCACAGTTTTTCAGGAAAAAAATATTAATTAGTAGCCATAATACTCTAGCATTATTCAAACAGTTCTATAAAAACAAATTTAGTTTTTAAGTAATCTATTTTAGGTAATCTATTTCAAGGAGTTTTTTCTTCTTGTCTGGTATTTCCACTATTGCTGCGTCTCTCTTGATAATGTTGTGGACTTATGTATCATGTAACCATATCTAGAAATATCAGATGAAAGTTACTTGTAAATAAATTTATTCATTTTTCAATGTACTGGGAAGCGACACAGACTCTAAATTACGTATTTGCTGGAAATTTCCTATTTAAAACTATTGAATGAATGATTATCCGCGAATTGCAGTAGCTCTGAAAAATTACCATCCACAAACAAACTTTGCCCTTAAATAAGAGAGATGAATTCAATTTTATCTGAAATTGAATCCATTTTCGAAAGATTCTCATTATATTTTTGTCACACATTCATTTATAAAGACAATATTTCAGAAATTGGACATATCACGTTTCATGAGTTTCCTATTATGGCAAAGTCTCTATGTTGTGCGGTTGATGGCTGTGTGTCTCATATGTGAGAAAATGTACTTGCAGGTAGAAACTACAAAATCCTGTCTAACGTCAATGCAAGTCGATGAAGAATTACGTAAGTGAACAATTTTTCTTTATATATTTGTTGAAAATTATCGTTTCTTTTGCATTTCTCCAATGTCAGTGAATTGTGTTTTATGAGTGTGTAAATATTTTCATTTCACAATGTGTGCCTTAAACAATTCTCCATAAAATGCAGGTCTATGTTGAGCAATTAGGTAGGTTTCCTCATCTTTATAAAGCAGTACAGTTTTGAACCAAAAAGTTTTTGAATTCAGGTTTTTGAATTTTGACTGAGGATGAACTGAATTTGCAACACACGTTTTGAAATCTTTCTAATTTATTCAACAGTTCCTTGATTAAATTTTAATAACTTACACCTCCATAGCTTAGGATAAGCAGAAGCAGACTTTGAAAAATATGTGTTTTGAATTGAAGCGGAAAATATTTTTGAACTTGTTTGAGAGTGTGTATTCTGAAGGAATTCATAAGTGATATGTAATATCATCTACCTTAAGATATTCCTATTACATTCATCAATTTTAAGATACCTTCATTATTTTCTAAAGTAATGTTGTTTGTGTGATTTGAAAAATAAATCTTTATGATTCTACTTAAATTTGTCAGATGATTTTTTGGGATAAAATTTATTTGAGATTGTATGATATACTTGCCTCTGGTAGATGAGCTTGCCACTTTTGTTGACAACTCCTTGCAACTGAAAAATATTTGAACAAACAATCAACTTCTTTGTGCGGTGGAGGCTACATTGATCAAGAACTATGAAAACTCCTTTAACATTCTATTTAATCATAATTTTCTTTACTTTGTTCACTTTGCTCCGTTCATTCTTTCCTTCTCTATTAGATTCTTCTCCTTCAACATTGAGAAAGGTCCAGCTTCATCAAATCTTGACAAAGATCCAGCTAGCGATTCTTGTAATCTTGTAAAATGCTTGTTTGTCCAATGATTTTTGTAGCTTTTGTTATTGAAACAAATTTAATTGGTTTTCTTTACGGAAAAAATTATATTATGTTTATGATGTACATTGCAGGTAGATTTTAAATTTGTTTGTTGCAAAAAAACATGACATTTTTGGAAAAACTGATTATAAATTGTATATAATGCAGTGGGTAGTAATTTATTGTATTCATCCCAAACATACATAAAATCACAAAAAAACTATTAAAACATACAACAGAGAGATTCCCTCATTATGATATGGAAATTAGTCTATTTACTGGTGAAAAATAGAATGAAATCTGTTCAATAATTTATGAAATTAGTTGCCGTAGAAAGAAAGATAAACGTGGCATGCAACATTTATACTACATATTGATTTGTTTATCAAACTTGGGCTGGCCAGTCATAGCAGATATTAATCACTAGAGGTTAGTAAGCAATTGGTATGTAGTATGCAGTACAATATTATCATATAAGCATATCATTTATTACTATATTTATTGAAATGTGCATCATGCACATAATACATATATATATTAGATGCCTGTATATTTATGACATATACTCTTACTGATCCCAGACAAAGCTGGTTTTTAGTTTTATAAACATCTTTTTCTTTCCCCTCTTCTAAATGTAATTTCCAAATTGAGAATCCTCTACCTGTTTCGTAAATTCATTAACAATACCTCGCCATAAGTATACAATATTTCCTTTTTCCAGCATCCATTGTTCGACGTCACATGAAGCTCATTAACAATATGATAGAAACAGGCAAACTGGGTCAATTCACAGTTTTTCATTCGTTCAACCTGCGAGCTTCATTGCTTCTTCACTTTCTAGGTCTATTTGCAAATTACTCTGTTGTTTTGATCCAGTTCATTAATGTGGATAACTTATTCTAACTTAAAAATTATAATTAGACTCCTTGTCAAATTTCACAATTTTTAATATTTGGCTAATTATTATGTAACTTTCCTATATATACAACAGTATACCACCATTTTTTAGTTTGTAAGTTACCGCTGTAAGCTGTACAATTATAAAGCGTATGTTGTGTAAAATTATATATTTTTAAAAAACGTTTGCCTTATAGAACCTGCTGTCAAATTGAAGATGGTGAAGAGTCAGCTGAAAATTTCAAACGAAAATCTCACTAAAACTAAAAACCTCTGAACAAAATGCCATGAAAACTTGAAAATGATTTTTCTAAAAATAATTTTTTTATCACTTTGATTTCAATATATTTTAAAGTGTGACTCCCAGTTAGTTTATTCCAGTTTTCATATTTCCAGTTTCCATTGTTTTTTTAAGCTACTATTTAATAAATGCTTTATGGTGTAACTTGACTGGATCTGATGAAGAGAAAAGCATTGTATGTATAAATAATGTAACAAGTAACAAAATCTAGTGATATTTAAAAATGGATCCAACATCTGCCATTAGACATAAAATTTATTAGATCTATAACGTAACATAATTAATGTTTGGCTTTGTTATTAAAATATTTCAGCTACCAAAATCATATGAAACCGGACTTGCCTGACGATGAATACAGGTTAACCTATAAAAAAATGTGCCATCCAAATATTCAAACAGGACTTCAAACAGGACCAGTAGGACTTGTTAACAAACTTACAATCAAAATATATAATATTTTGGAATGCATAAACCATGTAATACGAACATTTAGAAATCATTTTTTTGAATAACTTTTATATAAGAATTGGATTATTGAAATGGAAAATACAAACATACTATGCATAAAACAGATATACAGATTGAATTATGACATTATTAAGTCTTATTTTACCAAAAACAGTATTTCTTTTAAAGTGATATGTTACTAACTGAAATTATTAAAGTCATAATTTGAGAAAATAGGTCAAAAAATTCTTAAAGGTGGGCCTGATACTGGGCTCGAAATATATGCAAAATCTAGATCAGAGCCATCTGTATATATTCAATAATTTTAGCCTAGGCCATCCGAGGTTAATGTATGCACACAAGAAGCCAGTTAATGATAAAGCAATTTCTTTTACAGTTTTTGAAAATTTTCAGCTGACTCTTAAAAGTTTGTTTTGACATCATTTCAGTTTACAAACCAGGCCATAAATCATTGTCATATGTAGTTGTTGATAACATCTTCAACAACAACAGTTAAAAACTTTAAAAACATCACTAAAAATTAGGAAGATAACTTTTCAACGCGAGTGTGTTAATGGAGGTAGTTAAAATATAAATATTGAATTATATTGTAATTAACTTTATGAAGATTGATGTTATGTTTTGACGCACAATGTGATGATAAAATCAGAGCTTCAGAGCGATGAAATTGGGTCAGTTGACAAATGGTGGCTGTCTCCTTACTCATTTAAATTGCTGTTAATCATTTATTGACCATCGATTTTACTTAATTGCTATCTAGACTTGTATGCTTTCAGACCTGTTCTCATTGCAATACAAGTGAAACAATCAGCAATGCCTTCCATATTTTCCATATGAACATTCCATAGAGAAACTAAGAATATTAGATTATTCCACATAGAAACTAAGAACAATATTTCTAAAGATACGCATTGGCACATTCTGTTTTGCAAATATTTGCTCAGTGCAGGGAGCAGTAACAATATTACACAGAATACTCTGCTGCATCAGGATTTGCATTATGTTGACTATCGTATCTATCTGTCATATAATCCATTTAGAATATCAGAACTAGAATTGTTATACTATTTTGTAATGATTGTGTATGGAGTACACTTAATGGACTTATATATTTTTTCATAAAAAAATATATACCACAATTTAACACATTAAGAAAATAGACTATCAGTTTGAACCCTTTTATCTAAATAATTTGTGAAAGCATGAAAAGCTTCACAATATTAATGTGATTCTTGCAATTTTTTCCCATTACTTTTTTCTGTTCTGATTTTTATAATGTTGATGTCAAGGAAATAATTGCCAATTTAAGCAATTTTATTTTTTAAAAAGATATCTACTTATAACTCTTATTGTAAATTCATTTTTTGACCACAAGTATTCCCAATTTACTTCGCAACATTAAATCGATGCAATACACATTCTAAGCCCATAGATTATAACTCGAGTGGCCCATTAAGATAAAATTATTTTCACTTGTCAGATTTATTTTTAGAATTTATAAAATTATGCCCATTTTTTATGGCATGTTTTAGGTTCAGTTAAAACATATTTATATGAATGAACATATTTTAAAAATTACACTTTTTAGTTTACAATGATTAAATTTAACATAACATTCCAATTATTCTTAAATGTCTTTTTAGCTTCTTCCAATTGACATTTACAATTGAAATAGTTCAGGAGTATTTGAAGTTAAAAGTAAATGAAAGCAATTCATTTTTTCTGTATGAAACACTACATCAGAAAATGACAATGTGCTGCAGTAACTATATATTTATTTCACATATATGTATACAACGTACGTAAGTTACACAAATTAGTTTTAATGGCCATTTTACTTTAAAAGACTGCATGAGCCAGTTATCTTTTCTCAAATTTTGTACTCATTAGTGGTAATATACTCGTATCTGTAGTTTAATATGAAGGACTATGAAAATTTAATTATATTTGTATTTATTAGAAAGTTTCATAATGTTACGTTGACAATTGTTATATGCACCATTAACGAAAATACATATAAACAGGTGAAAAAAAAACACAAGTGAAAAATCGCAGTCACATTTTGCACAGTATATGACTGGTATCACTGGTACTGGTATGAACTTTGTACATATTAACTATAAGTAATTATTGTATATTTATATATTTTGCGCATCAAGTATATTATATGATTACAAAGTTCTATAGTTGCCCATATTATATGCTTACACGGTTCTGTAGTTGTGTATATTATATGCTTACAGGGTTCTGTTGTTGTCTATATCTCTTAAAATTATTGATATTATTAAATAAAAATAGATTAATTAGAAATTATAATTAAACGTCACACTATCTAGAATTATTGCACATTTCTCAAGTTCATAGTAAACAAATAAATGAAGTAAAGGTGTGTAGTACATTATTTTTAAGCTTAACATCCCAATAGCAGGGCTTAGAAAATAAAAATGATAAAACTCACTTTTATATTTAATGGGATATAACTCAGTAGTTGGCGTGGCAAAAATATGTCACCCCGCTTTGTATTTACTGTGAGGTACATCAATTTACTTTTAATATTTCACCAAATATTATTTGGGATCTCCATCTGATGTAACAAGCCGCACATAGACATGAAACTTTAAAAACCCTGAAGTTGGGACAGACCGATAAGTGAACGGACACAACAAAGTTAAAAGGCTCCATGTTTTACTACGCAAACTAAAAAGTAACCTTAAGATAAAAGAAAAATAATTAACTAAAGGCTCATCTAACTGTTACAGTTCACTCTGTCAATTTCACATAAATATCTATATTTTGTTTATAAAGTTTAATGTCAAATGATAGAGTTGTATATTCTTTAAATATCTTAAATCAATATTCTGAAAATTTTCACTTCAGAATAATTGGAAAAACTTTTTGTAGAACCTTTGTAATAGTTCTCTTTCATTTAAATAAATAATTTATTAATTAACAAATTTTCTTAATTAAATAATTTATTACAAATATAAATGAGAATTCATTTCATCATATTGATGAGCCGTTTAAAAATATTAGTCCAATTTCCATGGTACTTGAGTGTATTTATTTCTAAAATGTATATTTGGGTTAGGCCATTACATATATGTCCATAATATTAGACGTGCGATAAATGTTAATTTTTTATGGACTTTCGTTGAAGTAATAGTCAGATAAATAATAATTTTGAAAATTTATTAAACAGTGAATTAAAGTAAGTCTTATCACTGGGAATACATTAATATACATGGAATATCAGGTATTTAAAACTATTATATGAATTAGCGTTGTTTATTGTAAATCAGCTGTATGGGATCGATGATTTGGTAATTTTGATACTAGAATACATTCCACACACAAAAATAAAACGACACATTTAGTCTACACACTGGAATAAAACAATAAGGTAATAAATTCCATCACAGCATATCTTGTGTAAACGTAAAAGTGGATTGTATAGCATGGAATTTCAAGTGCTATAACATGGAATTTTAAGTATGGTAAGCACCATCCGTTGAATCTATAATAAAAATTTTATACATATTCTAAACCAATTTGGTTTTTGTAAATAAAATGACTGCCTAAGGAAAGGAAATTGAAATGTATTGCAGAGGTGGATTAACTTGTCGAGATTAATTACAATTTTATTCAATTCAATGAAAAAGTAATGTTTGAAGAACCACAAGAAGTTAATATATTTGTTAAGTAAATTTGTATGCACTAATTAAAATTATTAGATTTTGAGAAAAAATAATATTTACTACATCATGTGAATATTCAAAAAGCAATATTATTGTCAAAAATAATAATGGCGTGAATATTCAAAAAGTAATTTTATTGTCAAAAATAGTTTTTCATTTTGGTAACGTGGATAATATGAATCACGATATTTTCCTTTACTTTCAGTTACGGCCACCTTGTCTTAGTAATATTTCGCAAACTCCACACACACAAGATCACAATATAATCTATCATAATTTAAACTAATAAAATATCAAAAACAGGTATATTAAATATAAAAAGTGGAGAAAATATAAGTGAAATGAAAACGCAATATTTTCCAGAGTATACTTTAGTCACCAAAGTATATATGAACTGTGTTTGCATACATGAAAAGCACATAAGACATAGCGCAAGATGCTGTGATTACAATTCGTTCCAATAACCTTAGTGACACTATAACAATTCATGTGAACAATGTATTTAGCACCATTTGTTGTTTTCTGAGTGTACTCTCTTCACTCCACCCCTAACAAGTGGGCCGTAGCTAAATTAGTTGATCATTTGAAATTATCAGATATGAGTGAAAAATATTATAATTATAAAAACCACTAACTATCACATTAAAATCAATATGTGCTTAGGATCCCTTGAAACATCAATGTGGCTATTCCCATTTATTCTATTGCAGACTGTCACCCTGGTTAAGTCCGGTGAGCAGTTTGTGTTATTATGAAATATTTCTTGATTCATATAATTCAGGTAATCGTTTACCACTTTTAACATTTCATTAACAGTATTTGTAAGTAAACACATTAGTAGCAGTTCCAAGTTGTTAGTAAGTAAACCGAAATATGTAATTATGTAGAACCAACTCCAATTTTCAATACTGTTAATGACAAAAGAGCTCACATGGCTTGCAAATATAATGAATATTCCCAATGACGTCATGACTTTCAGTTTGTAGGAAAACTTTTTTCCTAAACATAGTACTGTAATAAACAGAAATATCATGAGATTGTTGTAAACAATTGGTAAAGAAATTTTTATGGCAAATTGTATCAGTAGATAAAACAAATATAAAATTAATAAGGACAGTTATTTCCAAAACCCATTGAACTATATATATTTCAGAATACTGAGCAATATGGTAAAACGAAATGTTTATTAAGGTAGCCAAAATAATGAGAAAAATTAATGCGAAAATGTTAATTTTTTTCAAAATAATTTTAATTAATGTAGTATGATTTTCCAATTTACGCAAATTTCGATTGACTGTAACACAAGTAAAAAGTGAATTGACTCCTCTAAACAACGACACATAATTTTTAAACACACTGACTACAATTCTGACAGAAGACGAAAACACTCATCAATCATACAGTCTATTTAATGAAATGAAGTGGCCTACTGTAATTGGCTGTAACACAAGTAAAAAGTGAATTGACTCTTGTAAACAACGACACATAATTTTTAAACATACTGACTACAACTCTGACAGAAGACGAAAACACTCATCAATCATATAGTCTATTTAATGAAATGAAGTGGCCTACTGTAATTGACTGTAACACAAGTAAAAAGTGAATTGACTCCTCTAAACAACGACACATAATTTTTAAACACACTGACTACAACTCTGACAGAAGACGAAAACACTCATCAATCATATAGTCTATTTAAGGAAATGAAGTGGCCTACTGTAATTGACTGTAACACAAGTAAAAAGTGAATTGACTCCTCTAAACAACGACACATCATTTTTAAACACACTGACTACAACTCTGACAGAAAACGAAAACACACTTCAATAATGTAGTCTATTTAATGAAATCACGTGGCCTACTGTAATGCAATTTGCCTTCCCATATTAAATAACTATTGATTATTGGATTTAACCGTCTGATATAAAAGTATATTTATTCTTATTTTATGCTGTAATTTTCTAGTGCTTTTATTAAAATCTCATTTGCATAGTACATAATAATGTCAGCTGATATAATCAATTGTGATGAATAGCAATGACAAACAGGTAAAGATTTACTTAATATTTCTTTCATTTGATAAATCTGTGAACATAATTATACCTATATTACCTGAGATAAATAACATGGAATTGTTTATACTCGTAGCTATATTGTAAATAAAATGCAAAATCAGACAACTTTCAAACAGATCCTGTGGGTGCAATTGTATACTTAAATTAACTCAATTCCATAATCTAGTCACATGGAAAGGGAAACTTTCACCGTACAGTTTCCTTTTGTCGTGAATTTTTTCTAGGCCTTTTACAGTTCATGTGCTGATAAATGTTGCAATTGTTATCGGAGCCGTGAAGGAATGCGAGGATATTAAGAATGAGAAATAACTAAAAAGTGTAAAAAGCAAGAAAATACATGCAATGAAGCATCAACATGGTGGTGGAAATATATTTCCTGAGGCCGAAAATAAATCCAACAGACAATTTTTTCATACATTTTTATGTGATGAAGCAGCAGATCAAATATTAAAAATAAGTCAACGTAGAGCTTGACAAACACAATTTTTTGGTAGTGGGGTATCTTATGATAATACAAGAAGTTATAATCGGTATGAAGACATCAAATAGTTTGAATAGAATTGGGATTTTAAACATGGAAAAGTCCCTTAAGGTTTTATTAAAATTTAAATAAGTTCTGGGACTTCACCGATTAGTACTGAGGAAGAAACAGAGTGCGGGAGAACCATGGGCAGGAAACAGATACCGCAATGAAATTATCATATATTCTATATTTGCATCATGTTCTTTACCTTTCTCCTGTCATATACTTTACGCATGTAGACTTAGACACTATCAGGCTTTAACTGAACCGATTTCACCACGTGATTATTTACCTGCACATATGCTATATGCTATCGATAGGGGTTTCATTGAAAAGAAATATTTATAAGAAATTGTTGACGAATCTGAATGACATTGACATCTATTTCAATATTGCTATTAGGAAATAT
Source organism: Druceiella hillmani (assembly GCA_039881145.1). Taxonomy (NCBI): domain Eukaryota; kingdom Metazoa; phylum Arthropoda; class Insecta; order Lepidoptera; family Hepialidae; genus Druceiella; species Druceiella hillmani. The sequence continues at coordinate 4,397,328 of JAYKKI010000013.1, forward strand.
TTACAGCTGACAAGCGGATTTTTCTTGTCTGTCTATTGAATTTTGTTTATATATTAATAGATTCACATTTTGGATTAACTTCAATTTTAATCAACAGTTTTGATTATATTATTTATTTGTAATTTGACCTGGAACTTTATCACTTTATTGCCTTAATATTTTCCATCTTCAAAAAACTGAACATAGTGCCCCACATTTAAATAATCTAGTTATAAAAAATTAATCTATGTATGAGAATTCAAGAATATGTGAATCAATCATAATTGAAAGAGGTCTAATATTTGTTGGTGAATTTAGTGGCCGTAGCTTTTAAGTTGTTATTTATGTATATAACATATATTTGTAACATATATTTTTATAAACAAACTGCTAAATTATCTGACTTAATCAGGTTTTCTTTTGATGTCCAGGCATTCATTTCAGTTTACCTTTTTCAAATTAAGTGAGATGTGATCAGAAAACTATATCTCTTTTCTCTATTGATTTTTTAAAAATATTATATTTGTATAAATTTTTTCCTAAACAAATTTTCTTTGCCTTTGTATCTTCCTTTTGTTATGCGTTTATTTTTGTAAATACTTACAAATTATCGACAAAACGTAAGGTGAACTATTATTATATATGTCATATAATAATATTTCAGTTTATTATCTAAATATGTGCAAATGAATTAGATAGATAATCTCAAAAATTTTAAATGGAAATAATCTTGACAAGATATTGGTTTAAAAAAGCCGTAATAAAAGTTTAAGTACAATAATTAGATGAGATTTCCGAGACGAAATTACACGGTATGCTTTGAATTTTCCATTCATTATTAAAAATTAAACATTAAAAGTCAAATATATGGCCCATACAGATTCTAAGATACATGTACATACACAGTTTCACGAAATGAGAATATGTTAAAAAAATAAATTTGTAATAACGTATTATTATAAAGTTTAAATTGAAAATTAGGCTAAATCTTGTTATATTCTACAATGTACAATACATAAGTGTAGTTATACATAGTTTCTTTTACATATTTCAGAAATATGTACTTTTATGTAATAAATTATTTATGGCCCAGGTTTAATTATCATTAAAATACACATAGCTTTACAAACGAAGCTAGGATTGATTCATTTGTTTTGTTTTTAGAGAGAAAAAATGGAAGTAAATGATTCTGATTGTAAGCTGTTGTATGTTTGAAGCCCATCTCTCATGAAAATATTATCCAATTTTATTTCAATTAATTACACTAGCAATGTTTTCACGATTTACTGAAAATTAGTGCAACGAAACATGAACTCTGCTAATATTATATATAATGAGCTATATTTATAATGAGTTTTATTTAATTGTCGTGGTGTGTGTTACTTTGAAATTCCACTAATAACAATGTGTTATTTATAAAAACATTAATGATGAAATTTGTGTCTTAAAACTGATACTAAGCAAAATCATGTTTGGAGTGAAACATGTTAGTCCATTCGATGCATGTAGTTCGACATTAATTTGTTTTGTCAGTTTAATTAAAAGTTGTTTCAATTACATTTTCCTCATTTGCTTTATCATTGAAAGGAACAACTAAACAAAATATCATTAAATTTGTAAATTAAATATAATTGCCTTATGGTAGTCGTAAAGTATTTTAATGTTGAAAAGTGAAGAATACCTGTTAAGTATTAAGTCGCACTATGAAGGTGCCGTATACACACATGTAGGTTAAGCGCGTGTAAATATTTAAGGGTCTAATAGCACAGTCAATTTTATTCAAATATTGTTTTTTTTAAATAACTTTGACTACGGCAATACAGGCCACATGGAAGTAAATGAATATATTATTTGTGGACATTTTCAACAACATCCTAAAATCTATCTCATATATATTAAAAAAAAATTATTTTGGAATTACATGATTAAAATTCAAGTACTTTATTTATTTTCTCCAGATATAACCATATGAATATATTCAACTGTTGAAATATATGCAGGTTTTTGAGAAAAATGGCTGAAACAGACAGACGTATGTTTTCTTTCCTTAAAAACTTATCAAAAATTGGTGGGGGCCAACAACCTACATAATTACCATTCTAAAAACATTTTTGATTTGTAAATTTTGAAGTCAAGAATTTTTATGATAGACCCTCGGACTAATTAATTCCTTCTCTGATCTTTTCTCCTTTTATCTTAAGTCTAGTCAAACCCGTCATTTAAAGCTTTAAATTAAATTAATATAAGTAATTATTTAAAAAGACTGTCAAACTATTCATAAATTTAATAACAGTAGTAAGGGACCTTTTCGTTGGTTATTAGCTATTTTTCATTTATTTTCTTTTCATATGTATCAAATATATTTGTATTTGTAGGTAAATTAAATGTTTCATGTCAAGTAATTAAAAACTAACAAATGATTTAGTTAGATATTTCTATATTAATTTTTTCTTCCCACAGCCTTCATATTTTCTGGTGTACATATATTTTGCTGAAATTAAATAAATTACGCATTCCCCAAATTGACTCATGAATATGCACCCTTTTCATTTTACCAAAGATTTGAATGTATCAGTTTAATATTATGGAATGAGCATTCCGCTGGACACACAAATGTCTTGTTCTTGAAGAAGTAGATTTCTGTGGAATTATCCAATATAGATTTTTTCAATTTTATTTCTCATTTTCATATTAATATAAGTAGAGTAAATATGCAATTGGCAAGTATTAGCAATATCCTAAGAATTATTGTCCTTTACGAAACCTATAAAAATGAGCCACTTCATACCCACAATGTTTATTTCCTTCACAGGGAATTTAAATTTCATTCTCTCTTGTTTATATTATGAAAAATAATTTTATGCTGGGAAAGTAAAAAAAGTAGTCTTTACATCGTTTGGTTTTTGAACTTATTATTATATTGAGTTGAAATATTATGAAGATCTGGGTGCACATAGTGCACCAACAAGTTACGAGCCACACTACTGGACACTGTTCTCTGTACCTGAAGCGCTTTGTAATTTAACACCCCCGACTCAGTTTCAGCAGTTTCAGGAAGTCTGATTTTTAGTATATTTACAGAGAAATACCAGATAAAATTTACATCCACAGAAGTTTTTGAGATAAAACTCATTAATTTCGTGGTATTCACTTACAGATCATCAAAACCCACACATCACTTTCAGCAAATCCAGAAACTGTAAATTTAGTACATATTTAGTATTTTTGATACCAGTAAAGAAATAATTATGAAAAAAAAATTTTAGCTACAAACACTAATAGAGGGTATGTCATTGTAACTGACAAGTTCCATACATAGATACCAGATTTATACGGCCTTATACCTGTATTGTAATAATAGCTGTAGTTTTAGGAAATTTTAATTAAATTATTAAACCTTATAATTACCTACTCCTGATCATGTATTCTCTTTGCACTGTGATTAATTTCTTAAGCTAATTACCAATATCTGTGAATGTCTGAATTATAAAATTGGTGTTTTTATTATATGTATAATTTTCCCCATAAATCCATGTATCTCTATGAATATATGTTATAGTAATATTCATTTCAAGCAAAACAACTCCCTCACCCTTAATTTTGATAGACTGTATCAGCAATAATAAACCTCTGATCATATTGTTACATGAAAATGCAATTGGAAACTATAGTTTTATAGTATTTTGCAATGGACACATCAAAATTAAATTAAAGTGTTGAGAGGCATATTTAGATATAGTGATACAATTGGAACTAGAAAACAATGAATTCTACAAATATAAACCTGAACAGAAGGGAAGCTTCCAAGTGGTATATAAGAAAACATCCATCTACAGAAACTGAAGAAATGCAGCAAGCTAGATGAGTTAGACCATATTGTAACCAATTTATGGACCATAAAGCAAAAGAGTATCAAAACACCGTTACCTATCTTTATTGTAGAACTTACCCCAGTATAAGAATTGTTAAAAATGTGATCACCCAAAAGCATACTGTCACCAAAAACCGAAATGAATCAAATATGTTGATAATTATAATAAAATAATAAGTGAATGCACTCGTAAAAGCAGCTTAGACGATCTTATGTGTGTACTTTGCAGTAGAAACTTTCCAGCCAATTATGAAGGATGCAGATATGTTTAAACAAATAATACTGCACATAAGCACCATAATTAATTTACTCTAATGCTAAAGGCCGAACTAGCACAAAATTTGACAATTAAAAGAAAGTAGCATGGAATGCTAATTGATTGACACAGCAAACATTAGAATTTAAATACTATAGGAATATAAATTGATATAGATATGCTATGAATATCAGAAACTGACTTTACAGGAAAAATCTACTTTAGTATGTCAATTTATAAATTATACCGTACCACGCATCTAGATGGAAAAGCATATGATGGAAAAGCAGTATGATTACATTGGCATACTGCTCAGATCATATGCAAGCAAAAACTATAGTTTTTGAAGATTACAATGGACCAATAACAATATCTGCTGTGTATAGTCCACCTGAACACAGTGTTAAAAAAGGAGTCAACGAACATTATTTCTCAAACTTAGGGTATAGATTAATTACATGAGTATAATCCATATCCTAAGTTTGAATTGTGAATATAGCTAGGGCGATTACGAAACAAAACACACTGACTGGGATTCAATAATAATTACCTGTATGGAAAGCCAGTTGCGGTTAGCAGTCTAAAGTAAACAACTAACAGTGATTTCTTCTGATGAACCTGTGTAATGAAGAGAAGAAAAATACCTGAATTTATTCATTTCTCTGTCATTAAGAGAATTGCTAAAACCTTCTTTAGCTGTAAATCTAGTCTAAAACCCTATCATTCCCCGGTAGAATTAAATCTAACTAAAAAAGTTCTAACTAAAGCAGAACTATGCTACCTTCACAGTTTTATAACTAGTTAGAATAACCTTAGACAGTTTATAAGATAAAAGACAAATATTTCCATGATATTAAAAAATAAAAAAGACATTTCAAGAGCAGTTGAACACTTCAATACTTGTGTACAACAGGCGGCTTGGAATTCTATACCTTCAAGTAAGGAATTAACTAATAGTGTAACTAGAATTAACTATTTTTTTGTTTTATTAATAATAATAAATATATTTTCAATTTACAATTCTGACACGTTTTTAGTCACACTTATACATTAAAAATATACACTAAAGATAAAAGAGTAACAAAGATATCTATATATAATTCGTAAAATTGAATGTGGTTATTTTATTTTTATTTAATTTTAATTTTTTCATGTTCCCAATCCCATTTCCATGGTGTACCTTACTTTGTAGTTGCTGGCATCGGTAAGATGATTATGCAAGAACTGATATATAGTTCGTCAGTGATAAAGAGTTTAAAATTAAAAATAGAAAATTAGTCTTAAACACTTAAAAATTTATATTGTTAATTACTCTCTGTCAACACATAGGCACATGCCTGTATCAAGTTTTCGATAATCATTTATCCTGTACCAATACTTTATATTATTTCTGTTTAAAGTATTTGTTTATTACTGTAATACAAAATTGGTAAAGTGCAAGATATATAGAAACATACCAACTACATCAGGACTGCATGGGAATTCCATTTGCCCATGTAAGAAAATGCAAATTTTCGACAACTCTGTCGCAATATTCTTTAAAGATTGTACCTAATATTATTAAATAATCATGAATTAAATTATGCTTCATGTTTTATTTACTTTAAAAAAATTCCCTTCCTAATTGCTGTCCCACTGTTTTAAAAATTAATCAAACATTTGATAGAATAAATTTAAATTGGTTTGGAGAGTGATAAGACAATGTTGGATTGTTTGCAAATATTTCAAATAATTAATTATATGGAAAACTTGCTAAGTTTGTCGATTTTGTTGTCTAAAGACTCAAATATTAGTTTTTTTAATCCTCTTCAGATTTATACACGTTCACTCGCAATAACACCCACACATATATATACTCCATGACAAAAAATATGATTTTTACTTTAATTCAAGTAAAAGCATAAGTAAATTACATTTTAATGAACAAAATGTTGCATAAAACCGAATGTAAATATGTACATAGGTATAGACATACCGAATTATTTCCAATTTCCTACCTAGTAAACTGAACATTATCATCAGCAAAAAAAACAAAAGATTCCTATACAAATTTTATACTATCTATATTTTATTTTATGTTAAGACTTTTTCTTTCTATAAAAAAGTTTAGACTATCTCATTCTATTAAAATTATCCCTATAATCTTAGCCCGTATGCTACATCAGATTGGAAACTTGCTGTCAACGGAAATATTTCTAAAGTCATGAATTTATTTTTGTTGCTAAAATGACAAAATTAACAATATATTGTTATACGCGATATACTTACTACTCCGCAGTCATTTCAAACTTTGTCGAAATGATACATCATTTTGGTGATCGTATCATCATGATATCATCGCTAATCAATTACTAACTTAGTGAATACTCCAAAACAGTTTTGTATTGTGTAAAAATACTCCTGTACAATTATTAGCCAAATCTAAATATGTGAAAGGGACAATTCACATATTTACGCCCAGCCTCAAGCCTTGGCCTCAGGAACATAAAATTTGTAAGCAGCTTTTTTAGATAGTGTAGGCAGCCGTTAACCGGATTAACAATTTACACGGTGAGAAAATATTAGGTGGTTCTATTAACTCGAAACTTCATAAAAGTACTCCAAAAGTAAATAATTAGAGTCATGCCTTGCCGTTTTCTTAGAAATTAACCCCGAGAGGTTGAAATGGGATTTCATACTTTGTAACAGAGTTTACGTATTGCTAAATTTCATATCATATAAATCATCATAAACAGCACCTATATGTACCTACCATTTTTCCACCATCATCACTTCCAACATGCACAACTTAACTAATTAACCTGCCATGACTCATGTATTTATAACTCTAAAGCTAAACTTACCTATATTAACTTACCATTTTGTCATCGTCATATCGATATTGGTGGAGTCTAATTAGTTTAGACTTGTGAAGATTGTACAAACAAATATTTTCCAATTATCAAATGGATAGGTGTGTAGTGATAGTGCCACTCGGATCATGTCAATATTGCACAATATACATAAATTGACTAAGTTCATTTGGTTAATTGAGAATTGTTCATACTATGGATGTAATTTTTATATCACACATATAAATATTGTTTTCAAATGAATCTTCTTATCCTAACTAATGTAAAATATGCAAAAATGAGTTTTTTCTTTAATTTTCAAAAATATTTTCTATGGAATTTGACAAAAGTATGGCTGAGCACCATGTGTTATTGAATTAAAACTAGGTCTACTACCTGCAAAATATTAATACCAAGCAAACAAAATCACAGACAACATTTTTCATAACATGTATTTTCTTTTCACAAAATTAAATCAGTTTAAACTTTCCTTTAAGTGTGAATAGAAGCAATAAAGTAGACTTACTATGATACATCTTGATGTAATCTGTACCCAGATAGCGTGGACAAATTTAATTGATGATATCTATCATATAATAGAAGGATATATAGACTTAGTAACATAATTGGAACAAAAAAACTATAAAAAATTAACACTGATTTGTATAATATTATATTTTAAACAAACTTTTGTTTTACTTCTGTGACAATTCTTATGAAATAACCTTGCATTTTGGAGGGTGCTAATTATTCAATATTATAATTAATAATATTATGGAGATAGATTTTTTAGTATTATGTAATTTAAGAACAAACATACGCATTAATGAAATGAATGGCTATTTATAGATAGCATGAGCATATGCGGTGGCGGCCATAGGGTGGTGAAAGCGGTGCAACCGCACCAGGGGCCATAATCGGAGGGGTGCCGAAAACACCCGAAATCAAGACGAGACAATCGATCGTCTGTGCAAATCACACGTACGTGAAGGCGATACGGGGCCCTAACCTCGCTGGGGACCAGGGTGAAATTTCACTCATCTGCTTTCTTATTGTTTATTGTCGAGTCATTGTTCGCATGTCGGTCGGTGCAAGTATATGATGTATGTAAATTTGTGAATTGTGAACTCATCCTGAGAGAATTTTAATCATAACGCTTTTAATTTAGTGGCCCTAACGACTGATTAATTAAAAGTAAGTATTTATTTACTTTGAATTGTTGTAAATTGAATGGAATTGTTTATATTTTATTGCATTCAATGTTAGTTAATAGTATGTGATATTATACTGTAAATTAATAGTAAATAGTATTTTTACATAAAGTTGGAGAAATACTGATTTAAAACAAAATTTTTCCAATAGAAAAACATGTCACTACTTCCAAATAACTCTCCAGTGTTTAAAATTTGAAAAGAAAATGGAAAAACAAGTAGAGACAGAAAAAGCTGTATTGACATTAGTAAAACTTTTAAAATCTGAGAAGTCATCTGAATCGTCATCATCACAAATGGTTCAACACACAAGTGAAGAAGACTTCTTAAATGTGAGTTCTTCCGGTGTAGATCATGAAGATGGAGAGTAGCATACACAAGAAATTTTTGCAATTCCTGGGACAGCCTCTGGATTGACAATTCTAAATATTATGGAGGAGCATATACCAAATGTACCTTCACCCCATCTCTCTGCAACAAGAGATGAAATAATTATTCGAGGACTTGTCACTAATGAAATGAGCGATGAAAATTATCCAAGAAAATATGATGGGCGTCATTTTTCTAATGCTCTTTTTCAAAGAATAATGTGCAATGGCAAAACTTGCAAAAGAAAAAGTATACAGTTTTCGCTGCAATTTATTTCACAGAAGACTTCAATGTTATTTAAGCAAAAAAGGATTTGATGACTGGATGTATTTATCAATGCGTCTCAAAACTTACGAAACATCATTAGATCACCGGCGTGCTATGAGTAAATGGATAGAAGCATCGATTAGATTGAATAACTTCAATGGAATAGACAAGCATTTATGAAAACAGATTGAAGACGAAAAATCATGGTGGAAGGACAAATGATGTCCATAGTATTATTATTAGCAGGCAATAATTTGTCATTTAGAGAAAGCTCTGGATCTGAAACTTTATTTACTCCTAATAATGGCAACTTCCTGGGTTTATTGCAACTGCTGGGACAATTTGACCCTGTGATTTGACCCTGCGAATAAAGAAACTCATGTCCACTATTTTGGTAAATTAATACAAACCAAATTATACACTTTACTTGAAAGTAAAGTTCGAAATAAAGTTTTAGCTATGGTGAAATCAAGTAAATACTTCTATATCATAATACTGCACACTTGATGACAGCCACGTCCAACAATAATTCTTAACATTTTGTTTTGTTGATACTAATGAAAAAGAAGCCGAAGTGCGAGAGTGTTTCGTTGTTTACAAACGGGAAAATGATTCTTCAGGAGCAGAACTTAGTATTTTCCTTCTTAAACCAATTATGCAAGAGTTTAATTTGGACATAAACGATTGCAGAGGGCAGGGATGTGATAATGGCGCCGACATGCTAGGAGAAAACAAGGGTGTCCAAACTAAAATTCTAAAAGAGTAACCTCAAGCGTTTTTCAATCTTTGTGGCTGTTACAGCTTGAATATGGTGGTAGCAGAAGCTGTACAAACATCTGTTAAATCGGTTTCTCTATTTGGATTTCTCCAACAGCTGTTTGTTCTGTTCCCAGGATCATCAAAGCAATGGGAAATAATATCTATCATATAGATGGCCAATCGTTGAAAAAAGTATGTGAAACTCGCTGGCAGAGTAGAATTTCTAGCCTTGCCACTGATCCCTTTCACTACGCTTCAATTTATGAGTTCCTTCTGAATCTTCACAAAGAACCAAATGACTCAGTTACGGCATAAGAGGCACTATCGCTGATTACAAACATGGAGCAATTTGAGTTCATATTTACAATGATGCCTTGGTATGACATATTGTTCCAAGTAAAGATTGTAAGGCTATGCAGAATGAAAATATGGATTTACCAAACGCATTCCAATTGTTGCAAAACTGGTCAGAATTCGTAAAAGAATATCGGACTTATTCGTCTACTCTAATAACAGCTAAAGATATAGCTCCTCAGGCTGGTATAAAACCTGTTTTCAAGATAGTCCAATCCTGAAGAAAGAAGAGTTTGTTTGAATATGAGGCTACAGATGAATACATGAATTGTTTAAAAAAAATATCTTTTATCCTATGATCGATCAAATTGAAAATGCATTGGTTACTCGATTTAAACAACGATCTGAATTCAATGACAATGGACTTTTTTATACAATATCAAAATAATACCCAAGAATTGGACAAATCCTATGCAGATTTACAAATAATTTTATCCTATGATTTACAAATCACTTTAGTAACTGTAGCAACAGGAGAAAGAAGTTCCAGAAAATTAAAACTTATAAAAACATACTTACGCTCGACAAGAAGGCTGTGTCAAGAAAGATTACCAGACCTTGCAATTTTGTCAATTAAAAGTAGTGTTGCAACTGAACTGGATTATTCCACATTAACAAACAATTTGCATGTTTTAAAGCAAGGGAGGTGGCCCTCTAGTATTTTCTTTATTAAATTGGTATTTGTTTCACTTTAAAATTCAAATTCAATCTTTCCTTACATCTTTAAACTGTCTTCATCACAATTAAATTCAACTTATCATGCAAACTTTTCTTTTATTAACCAGGTAATATTTTTATCACTACTACGCCAGTCACAGGCATAGTTGTTTGTCCATTTGAGATATTAAAAAATATATAATACCCTATATCAGTATTTACACAACCAAATGACATTTTATCCTAGAAGTTGTGGGTTTCGTCTCTGTATCAATCATAATATTCAATGTATGAACACAAATGAGTTACTGATTAATATAATGTTTTGTAAAGGACTTTGCAACTGGTAGGTGCTCTCAGAGTCTGCAACTCTTTGGGTGGTAGGTGCCACTGTAAGATTTGGTACCACCTAAAATTTTTGCTACAGGCGCCACTAGACATTTCGGTCTACAGTTAAAAAAGCATTATATCATAAACCAGTACTAGAACGAAGTAGTATTTTTAGCAACATTCAGTTATATGATTATTGCAGCTACTTTTTAGAAGTGAAACAAATTTTCACGATTCATTGATGAAATGAAAAAATTGCCATAAATTGTATATGTTTTACCCAATATTTCGAATAGTGATTTGCCATTAACAACGTTATGTTTTTAGACTACAATGTTGACTGTGTGCCTTTTTATGTCATTCAATGATGTTTTAAAGAGAATCAAATTTGGAAATGTACATTCTATCCATTCTGTTCAATGAACGATTTAAATGCAAATTTAGATAACATTATCCAGTTTTTAAAGTCTGCTTTCTCTTATATGAAGCCTTCTACTTATATGTGAGATACAGGTTATTTCTTTATTCTTGAATTCTGTTAAATATTATAAAGACCTAAACTCGTCAAATCAACAGGAGTAAAATTTGCATATTTAATATTTATTTATTCTGTTTTCTACTATGATTTTGACATAAGTAGTTTTAACCCCTTTTCCATATATGCATTGTCAAACTGAAAAAATTATCATATATGCTTAAATAACATTGTACAATCTTAATAAATTTATCCTCGTTTTTTTCAGATTCTTCTGGTATTCTTAAATTGTTTTGGAAACATATTTCTTCCTTTTGAATTCTTTGTTTATTGCACAGTTAAGGAGGTTAGTATAAAGGTAGAAACAACTATTTGTTTATAATTTATTTTATCACAATAATACCAGAATTTTCATTATATCTGTACCATTCTTTCAGGATCACCTCTGTATACTAACAGCATTTGTATCAATAGTGTGTTCATAATTATTAATTATACTGCTTTTCGTATGCGTCACCTGTGGGAAACTTACAAAACAACTTCATTTTACATGGATGCTGGGACTGAAAATTATAATGTATCAAACAATACATAAGTCAATTTAAATAATACATGAGAAGTTTGTCAATCTGTGTACTGGCCACTTTGTAAATTAGTGATATTATCTTTGTTTGATAATCAATTTAATTTATTTTTGAAGCTGTATTATTTTCCTTTTTTATCAATCATTAATTACCTTTGTCCGTATTATTCCTGTATGTAATTTTATTGAATTTGCCTCTGCAGAAAAAGTTAAATTTCAATGTTTTAACATAAAAAGGTATGGCTGTGCAAATGACAGAAAATTCTAAATCGATATGGAGACCAAGAACTATAAATAAAAATGTAATTGGTCATTAGTAAACCACATTATTTCATGTAAGTCGAAATTGCAGGTTTAGAGAAGTGAGGTTGATATTAACAATGAACTAAAGGTGATAGTGATAACAGTATACTCCTAAGTTATAACTGAGCTGGCAATAAATATTTTGCGTTATTGTCAAAAGAAAATTTATTCAACTTTGTTAAATTGTCAAAATGAAAAAGCTTGAAAATCATTACCTCATGAAAGCACCTCATAATCTGAAAAAATTTAAATGTGAAAAGAGAATCTGTGTTCGCATTAGTTCTATTAACCAATGCAAAGGAATGAAAGGATTTTAAATCAAACATTTTTATGAATTTAAAGTGGATGATGACGTAATCAAACAACAGAACTTGATAAATTAAGTTTCCCTACAGCTAATGTAAGGCAATTTTAGTAAGGGTACTTAGCACAACGGGTCGTCTTTAAGATATAGAAGCTAAGAATTCTCTGTCATTTACAGACTGTGCCTAAATATGTAATATCTCATTTAATTTTTTAAATTTGAATATTTTGCACATGACAATTTAGCAATGTTAGTTTAGAAGTGTTGCTTTGTGACAATGTTGAATGATTCATTGATATTTAATATATTCACTGTAACAAAACGTTCAATTATACAAACTGCGTTTATTAATAAAATAAGTCTTTGATGATATTCTGAGAATAGTGCTTATAAATAAATATGTTGTAACCCTTTTTACCTGGTTCGATACCTGTATGTAAAAAACCAACCAGTATCTTCATGGGTTTTGGTTCTACAAGATATTGTAGATCTTCAAAAAAAACATACCAAAAAAACCACTCTACCTTTCCTGATGCCAGTAAGCAGAATGAATAAATAAATAAAATTATTACAAAAAAAGATCTTAGCTCATAATAAAATAATACAATGAGACACGAAATTAGATTTACAATATATGATGGTAATTTGTCTAGTACTACCCTAAATACAAAAGCATACTAAGGTCACACCTAAAAATTAACTTTAAAAAGGTATCCAGGGTAAAACAATTGTAATGTGGGAATAGAGTTATCAATCAACCTCAAAAATCTACCAGAGAAGCAGAAGCTAAAAAATTCTTCATACAGTCATAATAATCGAAGTTATCACGGTCGTATAATTAGTGCTTTTTTTTTATCGAATTTCCTAATAATTTTTATTTTCAATTATAATAATATTAATTATTTACTTCACATTGTTACAGATATTTCTATCATTCACCTGCCCTTTACTGATATATTTTGTATGAAAAATGAATTAATAAAATTGATCAGTCATATTAACAGACTTGATAGTCTCTTTGAACCAGTTCACAGAAGAAACATTTTAGAAAAAAATGCTAAACGTAATTTAATTGCCATGGGTTTAATATCAAATTTTACAATTTTCGTAAGCGTATGTTTCTTTTCAACAAATGATGTTGGATTCAAATTTTACAAACGTATGCTAAGAGCTTTGTGTAGAAGTATTTATGACGTAGAAATTATATTTTCCTACATGCTAATGTGCAGTATTCTTCACAGAATTCAGGTGCTAAATAAATTGCTCAAACACACTAACAGACAGAAAATCCCAGTGTCAATTGACGACATATTCGATAGTCCACAACATGGCACATCTAACAACTATATTAACGATGCCTTTAGTTTACCCCTTAAAGGAAACAGTATTAGTGTTATGTCAAAATTCTTCATTAGTTTTTTAGAACTCTGCAGATGTTTCAACGGTGTATTTAGAATTCAGGTTTGTTTACAACAATGATCATATGATGTTATATTTTCTTTTTATGTTAGCGTTAGGGTCAACCTCTGATGCGTATGAGAGGCTGTAATAGAGTGTCCAATTATACAATGTTCTAATTACTATATTTCTTGTCTTACCAATATTTGAAATATTTCATATTTGTAATATTAATAGTGTTACTGCATTAATTGTATTTTTATTTCAAATTTCAGCTTCTTTTTACTTTATGCGTAACTTTCATGAGTGTTATGTATTTTGCTTTTGCACACTTGGATAGTTTGAAATATGATGTGAGTATATTTATATTCCATTATATACTTATAATAGTTTAGAAGGAATTTCGTTCATAGTGATTAATGCTATGGATTTATAGAAACAAAATGGATGATCATTTTTTCTTTCTTCTAAAAATAAACTTGCGTAATTTTAATAAAAGCTACACTCACATATTATTTAGCAATATAACTAATTAGTTATTTTTGTTAAAAATAAAATGATTTAAAATACTGACAGAGGAAATATTTCAAAATGCTCTTCTTGTTTACAAAGTAATATGGCTTCAATAGTTTTTTTAGAGTCAACATTGAATTAAAATTTTAATTTCAGACGTTACTGGAATTCCCACTTTGGCAGACTGTGTTTTTTTAGGAAATTTTGTTAGTATCATTGTTATCATCATTGTTAATATAATATTCGCACATTTTTTTAAATATTTCTTATTCACCGTGACTTCTCTGGATGGCTTGACATGAGGAATAAAATGTACATTTCTAATAATAATATTAAAGTAATATCCAAAACTTTTGTAGTACTGTGAAAGTAAACATCACCTGTTTTGCTGCATTTGGGTTTTGGGAAATTTAATGAATTTTCCGCATTTTTCAAATATATAGAATCACTAGAATACATCACAGCTTTAAAAGTTTCTTCATCATACAATAGAATAAATATAACTCGGTCGTGTTATTATCTGGTCCATATGCTAATGCTAAAAAAATTAGTATGTATATTTATATATATATATGTAAAATGTAATAACAATAATTTATAAAAAAATTTTCAAATCCTTTTCCGTTATCGAGACATAATATTCCAATGTTATTTCATGTATATTGAATGCCATGTCGTCTCATCATTGCGATACACAACGCGACACCATGTCCTCCTTATTTGGTTCTAAATATTGTGCAATTATTATTTTGCGAAAAGGAAAATTAAAATTAAATATTAATTTAGTGTTTCTCTTAACAATGAAATGTTTAAATGTAATCGTCATGGAGAACAGGTTGAAAAAAAGTTTGATAATTGGAATTTCAATTACTTTTCCATAATATAGAACCTAATAATAAATGTTTAAAATTATGTTTTTTCCAGAGGAATCGGGAAAAAATTTTGCCATACTGATAAACTAACACTACTATTTATGTATATAAATGTTGAACACCTATACACACATACATATATATATATATATATATGTATATATATATATATATATATATATATATATATATATATATATATATATATATTTATATGTGTGTACATGTATAAATATGTTTGAAGAATAAATTTATTTCAATTTTAATAATAATTTCCTTTCAATAGTGTATGTAATAGAGTTAAATTCACTTCTGGTTTTAATTCAAAAAATTAAATTCCTAAATTTTACACCCCAGAGTGAGTTAACAGATTGAGAAATTACATCTCCTTATTCTGTTTGAGTAAGATTTGTTTAACAAACAATATTTTGCGAGTTACATTCTTTTTGTAGGCTATGGGAATAGAAACTATAAAAGAAAGGTTCATGGTCATTTTGTATCGAAAATTTAAGTATCAAACTGTAAGTGACAAAAATTGATATTGTTAGCACTAACGGTTAATCAAAAGTACACAAAAAGTGCTACTGTCCATATTTGCATTTAAACTAAGTAAACAAAAAGCAATAGACCATTTAATGAAAGATTCTCACCAACTCTAAAGAAATCTGTTTTGTGGTCCAAAATTTAATGCTCAAGTGTCATGTATTTCAAATGTAGGGATAAAGTTTGCATATTTAAAGCCAAGATTAAATTTATCAAATGATAAAACAATTTATTTTTCGTAACTTCATGAGTCTTTGATGTAATGGCAATCCTGTTTATTTCTGTCAATATTCAAAGCTCTTTATTTATATTTGTTGCATGTTATTATGTCTTAAAACATATTTTCACTAAACAGATTCATTTGGTACAAAACAATTGAAAAAAAATTATGTTTCAATATTCAGATCAAACATATTAAGTAATACACAGTCATTGAACAATTTAGTTAGGAAAGAATGTATTCATTGAAAATGAAATTTTTATTATGTAATCTTTTAATGGTCATTATCTTCATAATCAACAATACTAATGAATTCTTTTTAAAAACATGCTAAAATTTTTTAGGCGCAGAATTGCAATTACTTCTAGCCTGCCTTGAGAATGTCTGATAAATATAAATTACATATTTATGAATATTAAATATTCATAAATTCACATAATTCTTATTTAATTCTTATTTAATGAAGCAAAAAGCATAAAATTAGATTAGTAAAAACTATGATATGGAAACTTTTGGTGATATTAAAATAAAAAAATACTCCTTTTAATACATCTGTAGTTTATATATATATATATATATATATATATATATATATATATATATTTATATATATATATATAAATATATATATATATATATATATATATAATATCTATATATATATATACAGAGATATCGAAAGAAACTTTCACAAAACATAATAAACTGAATGTAATGTGTGCGAACAATTCATTCTGTTTACTATGCATAAATTGCCACATTTATTTACAAACATCTCATTACGCAACACAGCACTCCGGCGACTGTATATGGCTCCGTTCACCTGCGGTGAAGCAGATTAAGTAGTAAATTATAGTTCTAGTTCAGGCTCATTCATAATATTATTGAAAAAGATATTTGTAATTGTTACTCGTATTCACAAGGTATAATTAACATTTGTCTAATAGCATTTTAACAATATCTCAAATGTGTAATGCAAGAGATATTTGTGTTACACTGAGGAATGGCGGTCATTGCTGTTTTGTTTTATTACGATGCTTATATAGTTAATATCATGACAAAGTATAGTACACAAACTTAATTTCATGTGGCAAGTATATTTTTCACAATATATCACTACGTTTTTGTTTCCAATGTCTCACACATGGCCATAAACAACGTAAATATCATGAGATTGATCAAATAGTTTAAGAAAAAATAATAATTTTCGAAATTCAATTCTTTCTTTTCTCAAATTCTATGCAATATTATAAATTATATTTCGCACATTAATACTGAATAATATAAGATAAGCGAAATAAAAAAATCAAAGACATTTGAGCCAAGGGCATCTTGACCACAAAAACGCAATAGTACCTTAACTATATGTTTGTTAATTATACATTTGTTATTTCTTTCATTGTCTTTTTTACATTATGATACAAGTTATTGTATTGAAAACAACTAAAACATAGATTTTAAAAAGATTTATATATTCAAATATTTATATTTTCTTATCAATTTATATTTATGAATAATAAAATGCCTTAAATAATATATTTCTCTATTTATCTTTCAGCCTTTCGTGTGTGTAAACAAATTAAGGTGATTCAAGAGCTGATAGAGGCCAGTAAAATGGGCCAGATCACACTGTTCCAAATGTTTGACTTACGCATGTTCCTACTATTAAGCTTGTTGAGCCTCATTGCTACGTATGTTATTGTAATGATACAATTTCTAAAGGTATATTAATGTAAATTCCAAAATAGAGTACAGCTTTTTCACTATGTAACATTATTTTGCTATTAATTTGTCCTATAATTATGCAGTTTTTTTCAGTATAGCGACATTATTTTGCTATTAAGTTGCGTTCTGGTGACACTAGTAAAGTCCATAAATGGGCCACCATGTTAAATGTCTTCAATGAGGCTACTCAGCTAGAAAGCAAGCCTCAGCTCTTTTAGGCAAGTAGAAAAATGGATAGACTGGATTCTTACACACCAAAATAAGACAGTTGAAAACTGGTCACAAAAGCTATGAAAAAATAACAACTTCCATAAACAGATGCTTTAAAAATTAAAGTTATTTGTAAACCTTTATGAGTAAAATGTTAGAGAAATGGCTGTTTATTAAGGTTGGATGGAAACCAAAAAATAAATATAGGTATTATAATGAATTTGGGGTCATTAGTTCATGAAATTTTTATTGGCACCAAGTATGGGAAATTAAACTCCAACAAAATGACTCACCATTTGTGAGACGGTGTTTCATTTTTATCACAGCAAACGGGATGCACCAGGATTCAATAAATCTTTCTGATTGGCCTTAAGAGTCTCGAAATCAAATAAGCAAATTTAGGTTTGAAGAAGAAAATTAGATGCCGTACTATAACAATGGAACAATCAGTCAAATATACTCCAACCAAATTGGTATTAGCATTGATAAAATCCTCCACACAATATGATTTGTGTGGTAAGAACTAATTTAAAGAAAACATCTATTTATTGTTCTTACTAATTCTACATGTAAATTAAAAGAAAAGTTAATATAAGGGAGTGTCTATGTGCACAAGGTTGTATATTTGTAGAATACAAAATGGTATTGTAGGGAATGGCAAAAGTTTTTCATTGATGCACGAATTTGCTTTGGTAAACATCTCCCATATCTATTGAAATTGAAGGTATGTGTTTATTGCCAAGTTTTACTAATTAACGTAAAAACAAGCAATAAATAAATTAATTCATCTTGTTATATTGTTGTCAATAATATGTTTGGGTTTTTAATGACTTTAAACATTTCTACTGAAAATCTAGTTTGGTGTACTTTGTAATAAGAAATTATTCAAAACAATAATAACTTGAATAATGTAAACAATATTGCTTCTAATGTTCGAAAATAGCTATATTATATATGCAAATTGATATTATTTTCTAATCAAGTTCACAATCACAGTTTTGTTGTCATAAATGATACTCAGAACTTTTAATGGAAGTTTAATGCGGTTTACTACATAAAAAGAACTTCTGTGATAGGTATGAATTAATTTCTCAAAACAATTTTAATGCTACTCATGTTAGCAATGTTTCCTTATATGTTTGAAAATAAGTGTTATATGCACAATTTGTTGTTATGATCGAATCAAGGTCGATCATGTTTTTATTCCAAAGGTAGAATAAATAATTCTGATGTCAATTATATTTGTATTTATATAACTGGGTGTTGTTTGAATGATATCTTGTATAATAGAACAAGTGGTGAATGGTATTTCATAGTGGTTGTAAGTAGATTCTGCTAATATTTGTATCACTTGTAGCTGTTAATATGTTTAATAAAAATATGCTCTATATTATAAATGGTTATTTTTATTTTTTCCGAGTGCTAATAGGATTCCAGTCTAGGATATTACCATGCATGTTTTAGTCACTCTCATTTTTCATATCTGAATTTTCATTCTTCATTCTTAATGCTACTTGAAAACATTTTCTAATCAAGGTCTGTAATGTTTTTATTCTATAGATAAAGTATAAAATTCTGCTGTCCATTATATTTGTGTTTGTATAATTGGGTGGGAATAACAAAAATTCCAAATTTATCTTTAAGATTAGAAGTCAACCGGCAATGCAATGTGACCGGAACCATATTTATGTTCTTCTTCTTTCATCCATAGCTAATGGCTGGTGAAAAAAGAAGGCAATTCGCAGCCTCATTGAAAATCTTCTTGCAAAATTGACAGTTTGGCTTCTTCCGGAGTGGAACGTTGGTTTTGAAGGTCTTCACCTATCTGATTAATCCATATCTGCGATACCGTATCTTGAACATTCAATTTTACCTGTCTTTCCCACCAGAGAAGGTTGAGTGGTAAACGATCTGGGTTCATTCAATGAATACGACCAAACCAACATGATTGCTGTGTTTGGATTAAGTAAGTGATTATTGGCTGATTCTCACAGTCTAGCAGAATCTTCTTTTTATGGATGCACTCACTTTGTAACACTTCAAGGGTATGTCAAAGGTGATCCATTTAAAAGACCTCAAGTTTTTCCAGATTCAGGTTTTAGATCTGTAAAGAAGAATAAGCAGGATAAATGCTCGGGATAGACGGAGCTTGGTCTTGAACAACATTTAATAAATTAACCTTGCTTCCACATGAACAATTATAGCAAGGCAATTGCTGCTGTATCAATCCTCTTGTAGATCTCGTTTGTAGGTACTACTTTCGACTCCTGCATTAATGATCTGAGGTATTTGAATTTCTGGGTTTGTTCCATTTGGTTTCCTGTAATGTGGATGATAGTTTTTGATCCATCTAACAAATACATAACCCTAGTTTTATCCTCAAGCCATATGACCGGACGATACTGGTTATTGTATACAGAATGTTCATTGCTTAACCATTAGAATCAGCAACCGTTACGTTGCCATCGATAAACATTAGGTCAGTCAGCAAAATTATTTGCATCATATTGTACTCCTCCATATTCTTAAGACCGTATGCTTAAACATTTAAACCTTTCTAAGTTCTAATACAAAACTTGATTCTGTTAAAGAAAAAATTAAGAGTAATATCTGTCAGTTATCTAAATCAAATACAAAATTACTTTAGTTGAGTTCTGATATAAAGACATAAATATGTAATCAAAGTGTAGTATTATCTTTTATTTTTTATTTTGCAAGTTACTTGGATATTTTAATACATTTAATACATTCTGACATTATTTAACCAATGCATTTCACACATTCATAGGTGCACAAATCCTGTAGTCTTAAGATGAAAATAAGTTTATCAATTGAAACGAGTATCAAGCTAGATTATTATGAAGCATCTCTATGTATCACCACCTGGCGCCCTCAGTTGTGCTGATATATTCTTATTGAGAGTCAGTTAGAGTTGAAATTAGGGACTATTGGAAGTAAGTATTAGAACTTAATTAGTTTTCCAAAACTAATAAATTACATATAAATAATGTGAAGATTTTTAGAGAAAGTTCCAACCATATCTGAAGATGTTATTAATAAAATAATTTCAAACATTTATACATCATCCATAAACTTGTTTTAATGAATTATTGGCATTCCAGGGCAGCATAATGACATCTGAACAAAAACGATAGCAATGCACATATTTCATACACATGAATGCTACTATTTACATCAGCACGAAATTGAAATTAGAAATTAATATAATTTCAATACCTTAATGATATGAATAGTAGCATTCGTATGCACAAAATATATGGTTATCTTAATTTATAATTGAGAATAACAAATACAAAAATTTATTTCAACATCTTTATTCTATTTTTATTTTTTCATACCCGAACGACTTGTACAGCAAAATGATAACAAATTCTTAATATTCGTAATTGTTTGCCTTTTCTTCAAATCTTTTACTCAATTTTAAAGAAAAGTGTTTGCAAAAATAATTTTATTATTGCAAACTACTTCTTCTTTCGTTTCTTTGCTGATACAAATTTCTAGTTAAAGTCTATTCAGTAAAATTTTAATAATGTTACAGTATATGTCCCATAAGAAAACTTTTTTGATCTTATTTGTGTAAATTATTAGAAGAAACTATTAGCTTGTAAAAGAAACATATCTTATATAGATATGTTTCTTTTACAAGAAAAAAACTATGAATAACAAAAAATACTAAACAAAAGATATTTTCTTTAAACACTTAAAATATTTCAATTTGTAATATTATTGAATTAAAAACAAATAGTTTAATATATACTTTAACTTAATGCAGATGTCATATGTACGTATGTTATTATACCTACCTAATTTAATTTTAAATATAAATATATTATCAATATTTATCAAAATGTGGTATTGTGTGGTGTGCTTATTATATTTATCAAAATTAAATTAGGTATTTATAATATTTATTATAAATACCTAATTTAATTTTGATAAATATAAGCAATTAAATGCAGGCTTGTTAGAACCATCTGGAAAGCTGTACACCTTGTGTACCTTGTTGCAGCATTCTGTAAAAGCATAAATAAATTATATTGAATGGAATGGCCAGTAATTCTGTAGGAATCAACTTCATCAACAGGACAAGACACTTTTACAAAGCAATGCTCGATCCAAAATATTAAGCTGAGATGTTCAAATCTCTTATAAAATGAAATTGGTACAGATTTATGAGCCCATTTGGAGAATATGTAATTTACTAGGTTTCAGCAAAATATATGTATATCAGAAAATATAAAGGTTAATTTTTATTTACTTGATGCCAAAAAAGTTATTTGCTCAGAAATACTAATTTACATAAAAAGAAAACCCGTTATTTATCATTCACTTTAAATTTATTATATACTGTGTCAGTCTTATTAAATAACTATGCTTTATAACCGAATATAAAATTATAAATGACTTTCTAGACTAGATTTAGATTTTAATGAAAGAAGAAAAGATCAAAGAAGGAATTAATTAACCTGAGAGACAATCTCAAAAATTGTTGCTTGTAAATTTCCAAAAAAAAAATGTTTTTAGAATTGTGATTAGGCAGGCCAATACACAACCCATTTTAGGCAGGTTTTTAGGGTTCCATGCCTGAAAAAATAAAAATATGGAACCTTTATAAGATCATCCAGGGGTCTCTTAATCTATTCAGCCATTTATCCCCAAAATTGTTTTATGTAGAACGCAGGTTCTACATAAAACAATTACACATATTTCAACAACCGGATATATTAATCAATTTCAAAAGCATAATTATAATAAATATAAAATTATTTCGTATTAAATTTATATTTATATTATTATTAAATTTATATTATTATTATATTTTTTTGACAAGGCCGACAACACAGATAAGACATGTTGTTGAAAATGTCCACAAAAAATATATCTATTCCTCCCATATTACTATAATCAGAATTATTTAGAAAACTAGAAGTTTAAATACAATCAACCATGCAGCTAAACCCTAAAATATTTATATGTACTTAACCTGCACGCATACACACACGGAACTTTCATATTGCAACTTCTGCTCATGATTAATTGCTTTATTTTTCACTGTACTTTTATACATTAAAATACTCTAAGATTACCATATGGCAATTATATTTATTTTATGAAATTGATGACATTTTCTTCAGTATTCCTTTCAATGGTAAAGTAAATGAGGAAATACAATTTTTAAAATGTTTAATTAAACTGGCAAAACAAATTCATGTTGAACCACATACATTGAATGCACTAACCTGTCCCACATCTGAGCATGGCTTTCCTTATTATCAGTTTTGAGTCGCAAATTGTATAATTAATTCTTTTACCAATAATGCACGTCGACATCAAAGAATTACAAAGCAACACACCACCAAAAGTACTCATACACCACCAAAAATAATTCATTATGCCTCATACCACCACCAAAATAACTCATTATGCATCTGTAACAAAAATAGAAATGGTTCCATTTGCTGCAATACTAGCAAAGTTCATGTTTCATTATTTAAACTAATTTTCGGTAAAACGCAAAGACACACTAGTGGAATCAATGGAATGACCTTTGTCATCCAAGTTTGTAAAAAGTCGTTTACCTCTATTTTTTCCCTCTAAAAACAAAGAATATGAATAAGACCCCAACTTCATTTGTGAAGCTGTACGTATCTTTATCAAGAATTGAACCTGGGCCGTAAATAATTTGTTATATAAAAATACGTACATTTCTGAAATATGTTAAACAAACTGTATAATATATAAGTATACTCATGAATTGTACATTGTGGAATGTAACAAGATTTAGTATAATTTTCTATTTAAAATATGTTATCTGTATGGAAGATATGTTTAACTTGAAAATTTAAAGTACGCTGTGTAAATGTGTTTGAAAATTTAAAGTCCCTACATATACTTTCACCATTTTATTTAATTGGGACAATGTTTAAAATAGTGTCAATTACCATTGCAGCTTATTTTATCATATAAAGTATATTTTTTTGATATAAACGCAAATAAAATGACTTATGTTATAATACTTTTTTAAAACTTTACATAAGTTTCACTTGTTTGTCTTGTTAATATTTTAAAAGCAATTTACTTCATTCCATGGCTGAACAAAATCAATTAGTATTCATAATAGATGTTAACAATTAGTACTCAAATGTAGATATGTATAAAATATTAATTTGAAATAATATGGGTATTGACTTTAGAATACAGTTTTGAAAAAATTTTCTATAAGTTTTGTGCAAGAATAATATAAGTTGGCTTATTATTTTATAATTTGACAATACGCAAGTGGCTCAAATAAATAAACTTTTTTGTACATGTTTTATTACTCTTTAGTTTTTATGAATTAATATTGGAAAAACACAATGAAATTGGTAGTACCGAAAATAAAGAATTAAGAAAGGACGACATGTGAGGAGTGAAGTGGCGGGCAGTCTTGAATTCTTCAATATTAGTTGTCGACAACATGTGATGCAGATTTGGTTCAAATTTGGTTTTTTACTGTTGATTGAAAATTGAGAATGCATCTTAGATAGGTGGTTGCGAAGACCATTTGGTGGAATTGTCTTTACCAATATAAAACTGCTGGTTACTTGTTGAAACAATTGCTTCTTGCTCATCATCACTGCATTCTTGTACCGTATCACTGCCTTGACTTCGCTCTGAAAGATGGTCGATTTCACCTTCATTGTCTGAGCTGCACTGTTCATTGTCACTAACGTTAGCTTGTTCAAACAAGGTTAGGAGTCGACTTTGTTCCTTTTCATAAGACATGGTTCATAAAACTGTGAAAAACGATATGCAATTTATCAATAAACAATAAAAAACAACAAACAAACTGTCTATATAAATGTTACATAGCTATTGTGGCCGGGTATAACTTACCCGCACGCTCTTTATACACGTGTAAACTCCGTCGTTGCCGCAGCAACACTAAATAGATAAGTGAATACGCGAAAAGAGGTCAACAACCGCAGCTACTGTAACGGACAATTTACGCACGCATTTTGTTTTAAAGTTATGACCGTTTTAAAATGCGTCGGGTATTAGATACCCAGCAACAATGACCCGGGTTAAAAAAATTTAATACCAATTTAATCTTCATTATATATATTTGATTTACAGATATCACCATACTATGACAGCATTTTTAGAAAACAAAAATGTTCAACAGTAAACCCAAGCCATTTATTTGTGGTTTTTACAGCTTGAACTCACTGTACATATACCGGTGTCTCAGTATCTGAAAACTCTCTTTCATTAGAAGAAACATTTTACATTTTGTTAAAGATGGTATGATATTATCTGCAAAGGACTTCTACAGTTGATCTGTGACTGGGTTAACCTGAAAGACAACTTGAAAGACAACATTCCAGCTATATTCAAAATAGAAAAAAGTAATCTCAGTGACCACCTAGAAGTCACTCGTGCTACAGAATACTCTTCCTTCAATCTATCAACAATATCAACCACCAATTTAGTTGTATTATAGAAAGTAATAATTTCGGGTCTTGCGTGGTCTCCAGTTTCAGGATCAATTCGGTCGTCATTGGGAAACATACTTATTATTAGAACATTTTTTAAAATTGTTTCTTGTTTGGTATATAGGATACCACAACCTTGATTATGTGCAAACCAAACATACTACTAGATTTTTGTCTTATTTTAAAATTTAAAAAGGGTTTTGTTTTTTTCTTTATGTACCCAGCAAAGTAGTATGTTTGTTTAGCAATTCATCGCCCAATGGAATTGGTGTAAAATAATTATCAGCTGTATTGTTTCTACCAGAATTCTGTACATCCTGTCATAAAAGTTTAACAACAGCAAATGGAGTAAAATTAAATTTATAAGAACCACTTGAATATTTCCCAGAATATACTTCTAAATTACTTGTATAAAAAGAGTTTGAATCACAAGTTACTCAAACTTTTATACCTTACTTGGCAGGTTTATTAGCATTTGGAATTTGCCTTGATCTCGAAATGATACTAACATTTCAAATATTGTCACACTTACTCCAACCTGGTAATTAATTCGACACTTTTCAATGAATGAATTAAAAATTTCACGAATCAGTGCAAGGTTACCAAACTCACAGCTCTTCTGATGCATTGTATATCGTCGAATCGAATGCATCTCGACAAGAAAAGAAATTGGTTACAACTCACTACAACTCGAAAAATATCAGCTGTATCATGTTTGTCCCAGGTTTCTTTTAAATTTAGGTAATTCGTCTTTTTTATCCTAGCCATATATAAGAGACCGATGAAAAATTTTAACTCTATGATATCAGTCTCCACCTCTTGTGTATTGGTCCTAAATTTTTTCGTAGAGATGTTCGTAAATCTAACGATATTAGTAACCATGTCTTTGGCAACAATAAGGAGAAAACATTCCATATTCTCTTTGGCATCTTTTGCTAATAGTTTCACCCCTGATCTATAATCATATACTATATTATACGACCTTGTCCTAATGTTAGTGTGCTGTGCATGATAATTCCATTTAGTGACCTTTTCTTTGTCTAAATAATATAAAGTTCTTATTGAAGAAATCTCTGCAAAAGCTGACTGATTTGCAGAAATCTCATCTCCTTTGACTTTTGAAGAAAACTGTCCAGTGTCAGTGCAGTGTTCACTGTGTTCACTTGCTCTGTCACTTTCAGTACTGTCCACACTAAAAGTGGGTTCGTCTATACCTTGAGTATCATCTTCCAGTAACCTTGCCAAAATTTGTTCATACCTTTTATCTACCTACGAAAAAAATAAAGGACATATTTTATTACTTTCTAATATTGTTTATACTTGTATAAACAGTTTTTATAAAAAAAGTTGACTTTAAAAAACGTAGAAAATTTAATATTAACATCTAAGAAAAAACGTACACAGCAAAAAAATACTTAAGTTGATACTCGTGCGGTGAGTTGACCTTGGGAATGCACGATTTCCAGAATATAACGAATGAAATTTTAATGTTTATATTGTGATGAATCGTATGAATGCATTAGATTTAGTACCTTGATCCAGTGTTCGGAATATCACGGCTATTGACCTTGTAGTTACTATCAATGTAAATTTACATTAATCAATTAACCCATATGTGTGAGAACACTTTCAAACCTATCCTAAACATTTTTATTTATTATGATTATCCAGTTTTGAATGTTAAATCATCAAGTTTAATAGTGCATCTGTATTATCATTGCAGTTAAATATTAAATAATGCCTTAACCTTATAGTTTTTGTGAATGAAGTTTAATAAATGATGAGTCATTGTAGTAAGTGTTTTTTGAAATATATTTACCACAAACGTTTTATTTTTTCAACACAAAGTTTATAAACATAATGTTTAATTTATGTTGGATACAAGTAAAATTAAATACAGGATTCTGTGCGATGTGAAAAGATATTTTTGATGACGTCGGGGACGTCATCCTACTTTGTCTATTCTCTCACAAATATATAAGTTTACATTAACCTGCTTGGAAATAAGAATAAAAAATGAAATGTAAAGGATCTCTAAAAATTTTCCAGTCACTAAACTGTCTTTCGTTCGTTTGAAAGTTTGTAAATATATAATTTGTGTGAATTACATTATCTCTTTAAACCACTGTTACTCAGACCACATCGTAAGCGACGTGACTCTTGTTTTAATATTTCCAAAAGGAGACAACAGAGAGAAACAAATTTTCTAGTTCATATGATATAAGTAAGTTTAAAGGAGCGCGAGTTATTATCATTATGATTTTATCTGGCTATCACACCTTGCCTACAGAATGTCTTTACTAGTCCTTAGATATGGAAAGTACCATGTTTACTATTACAAATGCAATGACCAGAAATCAATTTTTATAAAACAGGAGGTTTGTACATTTTTGCGACAATGCTACTGCTGTTGAAACCAAAAATAAAAGGTTTAATGTATGACACCTTGCTGATATTCTTACAAGGATGTTTTTAAAATGGGGTTTTTCTCATATGTATTTGTCAATAGAATCTATTATGAAATATTTTGGTCGTAATCCATCAAAACAATTTAACTGTGCTAAGCCGGTACGCTTCGGGTACAAAAATTGGATGCTTACTAGTGCCGAAGGCTACTACTATGTCCTTGACATTTACTGTGACAAAGTGCAAATATCTGATAATGTCAGCAGTCAGCTATTAGGTGCAAGGGTCGTAAACAGCCTGCTGGGAAAACTTCACAGATATCCTAAACACCACATTGTGTTGTTTGGTAATATTTTTACAAACTTTGCCCTTTTGAGGATTTAAAGAATTGTGAATAATTAATTTCTACAAAATTAACGGCAAATATATTCAATGCAAGACAAGATGATGATTGACATTCACATACATTAGCATCTCTGGTGCTGAGTTTACATTATGGTGACATAGGTCACTTTCCACAAAAGGAAGCAAAACAACTCAAAAACTTAATTTTTTATTTTGAACTCCTCTCTCTCATTCCACCTAGTAATTTGGTTTATTTCATTTTTCTATGAAAATTTAGCGGTGGGCTTAAATGTTTCAATCATCCTCAAAGAACAGTACTGGTTGACATTTCTCTAGCCCTAAGTACTAAAAAAAACTTGCAAATAAGAAAACAATTTTGCATCACACATCAGTCTAATTCTATATTTAAATACTGTTTATTTGCCGACTTTTTGGTACCAATTTGATACCTGATGGATATTTAACTAGAAATATCTGTCTGAACGTTGAAAGTTCATGAGAGTAATACCACTCATACAATATTAAAAACATGGGAAACGATAGATTGTTAAGAATGTTTCATTAGAAAAGAGATTACAAAATGGAATAATGTTTTATCCAGATTGATGAATGTAATTACATTTTATTTGGTGCCCAGGGGCACTTGGGGCAAATTACATATGCTGCGTAATGGAATGTTCTTGGAATTAGTGAATGTTGGTCTAGTAGTGCAGTCATTTAAGATTGGTAGAGAAAGGTGAGGTTTCAGATCACTGATATGCAAAAGACATTCAAAACAAATGTATAAATGAATGAAATATTAAAATAAAAAATTGCACTGCAAATCACAAATTGAGAATATTATTATGGCATAGCTGACTGCATCCCAGACAATAGTTTCATAAAACAAATTTCTTTCACAATCTAATTTGCTAAGTTATCAGATTACGGCTAATAGAACTAATCCCTCTCTGTCAATCTAATAGTGCAAGGCTGACTGAGGATATCATCAATGTTTTAATTAAGTTAGACTGGAATTGGGCAACTGTGAGAATTAAGAGTATAAAAGCAGGACAAGTATGAAATAAAACAATATGAATACAAAAATAAATGTGAATTTATATTTGAAGTATTTTTTGTGGTCTGTGACTGCTTAACTACAATCATGTACTATATTCATCGAAGCATAAATTATAACTAGAAATGTAAATAAGTAGAGTAAAAGAAGTCAGTTATCAAAATGATTAATATTCGTGACACTTTATTTACTTTACCAAAAAAACTTTTGCCAAATGTTTAAAGGATTTAAACATCATAGTTTCATTGTCTGATTCATGTTAATGGTCAGGCCGATGAAATTGGCCATGTTGAACCAATTGAAACTACGGACCAGAAATTCAAAGGCGAATTTTATAACTGTTTATTTGGCACTACTTTAATAATGTGCAAAGAAAGATTTGATCGGCTAAATTTGTACTTGGATATGGGGTTTTTCTTATTTAACATAAAAAATGTTACAAAAAGTTCCTAATTCAGTAGTGATCCTCAAATTAAAATGAACTGTTGCTCACATTCAGGTACAGACAGGTTATGTTATTTGATGTTGTTAACATGTTCTTGTTACTCTGGTTTCTTTTTGAACTACATTGCAGAGCGCACTATTACGAACTCAACGTAAGGATCGTATTGAGAATCTTGAAAACAATACCTGTGACTGTAGTGAGTGGAGAAAAGTATTTTTCGAAGCTTAAACTAAATAATCCCCGTTTACAATGGACCAGAAAGTAAATTCAGCGATGTTGTCAATTGAAACAAAATTGTCTACACTTTTACTTATCTGATTTAAACACTTATACTGTTAATATGATATTTTCAGGTAAAGAGAAAAATAAATATAATAAAATATATGCTTCATATGAAGATGACGGATTCTGAATATATGCTTCATATGATAACGAATGGGTCACTGTGCAACATAAATATTCCAAACAAAATTTTCTGTGCTCTTATTCAGATATTATTTTTATTTAGTGATTTGTCTATGACATCTGTAACATTTTCATATTTATTCTTTTAAATATGAAAATGTTACAGATGTCATAGACAAATCACTAAATAAAAATAATATCTGAATAAGAGCACAGAAAATTTTGTTTGGAATATTTATGTTGCACAATGACCCATTCGTTATCATATGAAGCATATATTCAGAATCCGTCATCTTCATATGAAGCATATATTCACAAACTGTCATTCACGCAGATCTAAGACTATAAAAACTGTGAGGCTGGACAAATAGACATTGTCAATTTAAATATTTCATTGTATTATTACAAAACCTTTGATAAACCTGTAAAACTGATATTAATCATAAGAATAATAAAAGACTGAAGGAAGAGAAAATGTTATTTTGGACAATGTAAAAAAATTACTAAAAAAAATAATATCTGAATGGGATTACTTAATGTACACTGTTGCATAAAATGACAAAAGTGGCATAAATAGAAGAAAAGTTTATTAGAAAAAATAATTTATAAATTTATGAAGGATATGGAAAATCAAAGATAATTAATTTGGGTTTACTATTAAAATTCCTTTTTATCTCCATTTTAAACATGACAAAGAAATCTGGAATTATGTATTTTTGACATAAAATGGATTTTAACAAATTTACCCTTCCATTAGACCCCATGCTTGTTGTAAAATTTAAGTTAGCGTTGATTATATCTCCACCGATGTAATCGTTGAAAATAGTTCTTTTTCAAGTTTTCCTAAAAGGTGCAATATGGTAATTTAGCCCTGAATATTTTCAAATTGGTTTAATCCAAACAAGTTTATCAAAAAGCAGTGGTATTACATTAGTTACTTGAATATAAAAGCCGGAAAATGTATCAAAATATAGATATTCTGTCAATCTAAAAAAATGTTACTAAGGGTAGCCATTTTTTTTTCAGCATAAAATTAGAGTATTTTTTTATAATTTCTAAGGTTCCATACTTCAAATGGCAAAAAATCAAACTTTAAATTCTAATACAAGGGGAGATCCAAAAGTCTACGGAACAAAAAGGTTGCAAGTTAAATAAAATAATGAATCTCACCTCGTTGTTGTTCTTCAATTTTTTTCATTGGAATTCTTTTTTCAATTTTGGGTACAAGTAAAAATTACTGGGAACTAGGACATGGAAAAAGGGCGAGTGAATCAGCGATTGAAAACTGAATTTGTGAACAGCATCCATCGCAACTTTACTTTTGTGAACCTGTGAGTTGTCTTGCAAAAGCAACACACCTCTAGCCTGTTTTCTGTGTCTCTTTTCCTTCAAAGCTTCCTTCAGTTTATTCGATATGGTAGCGTGGTACTCCTCAGTGATAGTGGTAGGTTTTTCTTTAGTATAGATTAATAAAATTTGTTGACAATCACAAAAAAATTACCATCAATTTTCCACCGGATTCTGAGAGCTTAATCTTCTTAAGGGGTGGAGTGCCTTTTTGTGCCATTTCATCAACTCTTGCTTAGGCATAGGCTTAATGTGATGAACCCAAGTTTCATCTCCAGTCACAATTTGTTCCAAAATCATCATAGGTTTGTCAGTATACAGCTTCAAAGACTTGTTATTGCTTTTGCTGTTGCTCGGGACCCATTTTGCATTGACTTTACTCATGTCAAGATGGTCACGTAGAACTCTATAAATTGTTGTATCTGATACACCAACTAATGCAGAAGGTTGTTTCTGCTTCAGCAATTTCCTATACAAGTTATTCAACTTTTTTGACAATATCTGACATGGTGGCTTTAATCAACCATCCTGGGTGAGAGTTGTCTTCAATTGAGTTCCGAATTGTTTAATTAGTCCACCCCACTTTTAATCATGGTTTTAACAGTGAGGATTTCCATAAACAACTTGCATTTCACTCATCATATTTTGAGGAGTTTTTCCTTACTTGGTGAGGGATTTAATCCCACCGCATAGTTCAATTTGCTCCAAGTTCTCAGTTCACTTCCAGATTTACTTCTTTTAGTGACAATTATTATTAACTCCAATGATTTCCTAATTAACAGAATACCAAGAAGGAATTTCTCTCTTGCAAGTTGTTATTCAGGGTATTATTTACTTATACATGTAGGAGCTAAGTATTTTATATATATTTATATATATTTAAAACAATATACAGGTTAATTCAATACAATATACAAAAAATCTTAAAGTTCATGGTTATTCATACGCATGCACATATTTATTATGCTATTATGTTGATAGTTGTCTAAACTACAAAACACACACAAATCACTAGACTTATGTAAGTGGAACCCATTATTAATTTGTGTGTGATAATTTTAAATAGTCAACCAACAAAATTATGATTGATGATTTACTGTTTAAATCGGCAATGAAATAAATAGCAATACCATGTCATATTTGATCATAACTTAGTAGAGGGTGATGAAAATGGAAGAAAGGAGTAGGGGAATAATGTGGTTGGATGGAGATAAAAGAGATCCACAATGTTTTATTATTAATGGTTTAGTATCATTTTATATATGATAAAAACATATTTACAGGTGTCGAAACTTTTTGAAACCAAAACGGGCAAAACGAGTCAGATTGAGCAAATACTTATACGAATTCTGATTAGTTAAACTTTGTATTCGCTACAAAGCCTTTTTACTATATGGACTGCAAAATGTTCTTGATTGATACTTGAGTGTCGGTAACTCCAGGGCACAGTAAAATGTCTTACGGAAGTCCCTAAGTTAGATTGTATAAAATCAAATTGGTTTCTGGAAATTTTCGTTTGTTTACTCTCATATTATTTATTCTACAATTCATAAATTTTAATTAACAGCCTAAAATAACTAAATATTGTTAATATTTAAAAGATATAATTTAGTTCAAAATGATATGACAATTTTTCTTTCTGTCGTGTGTGTTCTTAATTGTCATACTTTAAATGCTCACTTCATATTACAGCGGTTCCATTAGGGCTGGATTATAACTGTTATAAATTACTCAATAATTTTTGCTGTCATTTTTAAACTTTGTGAAAATTACTTTCTTGAGTTTTGTGTGTTGGAAATAAACATCGTCATGCTGAAATGTATACCAGTTATGAGTAAGTACAATTATTTTCAAGTAATTAAATGTGTATTTCTGAACGACATATATATTTAGTTCCCTGACTGTAAATTTTCATTTTGATTTTAATTAAATCATATGTTTAGATATATATGAAAGTGTAACATTGTGTCTAATATCCATTTCATGGTGTTTATTAATAATTATTTAGTTAATAAGCAAAACCTAAGAAAATAATTTACTAGGGTTTTACATATGGTAAAAATATAAAATAAATATTGTATATAGATTTACTACAATTGCAAGAAATTAATATCAATCATTAGAACATTAAACTCCACCAATGACGGCGGAAGCTCGTATGTGAAAAGAGGAGGGTTTTGTTGAGGAGAGACCAAATCAACCGTAAAAAGTTAACATAGAGTCTTGAGCAATGGTTAATTAACTTGATTAATCACGAGGCAAAGGTAGGAAATGACCACTGCAATCTGCAACTTCACTTCCACATAAAGCAAAATTGGTAGGTCTCGGCTTAGCACCTGGGCCACGAGGTAAAGCCTTCATAAAAATTCACCCCAATCTACGTTGGAATATGTGCCAAAAGGATGAATGACTAATGAGACTTTAGCTGCGAACAGCAACCTCAATGAATCCGGCTCACATTGTTGTATAGAGCCTTCACATGGGAATTGGCTTTATCATAGGGAAACGCCAGTGTGACCAGTTGAACTGACCCTACTCGTGGGAAACTAGATAATTACTGGTTTAGTCAACCTACATTGACCTTAAATGGACATAAGGTCACCAATATTTGAAATGTCAAACAAAGAGTTTCCAAAAAATCAATACCAATACACTTTATAGAAATAGAAGCTAAGAGTAACAAAAAACTTATCCATGTTATTAAAATTCTTTTGCGCTGTAAAGTTATAATTGAGCCACCGTGACCCAAACGACAAATTCCACAATACGGAAATTGCCAACATGGACACACAAGAAAATATTGTTTTAGGAAACCCAAAGGTATTAAATGTGACCATGCGTAGATAAACTATGAACGTAAACAAAGATCAGATTCGGTTAAATGTGCTC
Organism: Druceiella hillmani; assembly: GCA_039881145.1. Taxonomy (NCBI): domain Eukaryota; kingdom Metazoa; phylum Arthropoda; class Insecta; order Lepidoptera; family Hepialidae; genus Druceiella; species Druceiella hillmani. The sequence continues at coordinate 4,431,748 of JAYKKI010000013.1, forward strand.
TTTGTGAGGGAAATTACCCTGCGAACCATAAAGGTTGTTCAATTTACAAAGAGTGGAGATTATAATTCTAAAAACACTTAATGGTGTTCACGTCTAACAACACCTAAGGGAAGACAACCACAGGCAGAAATAAATAGTCTTCACCTAGATAATATAAAATTGAAAACTTGTTGGCCCACCGATCTAAGAGAAATATCAGACTTAGTAGATTTCAGCGTCAAAGGTGATTCCGATAAACTGTTCTAAATGTACTTCTTTGCAAGAGCCCTCATCTGACCATAATGTTCTAACAATTCTGGAAGTTTCGCAACAATTCTTACATGCAAAACCTATAGTAAGGCTATATGTTTCACCCTATTGTGGAAAACACAATCAATTCTAATCACCTTCTTAAAACAGAACTGGACAAATTTTCATCGAAAATTTGGATATAGATAAAGCATGGCCTTATCGAACAGATACTTAGACTGGTAGAAAAAATTCATAAAGCCTTCGAAAACAAAAAGTTTCTGGATATTCTGCAGGCTTTGACAGAGTTTGGCATGATGGTTTGCCTTACAAAATAAAAAATATACTCCTGATAAACTAATACATTTACTTAAAGTCATGTATTGTAGAGAGGTATTTCTATATAAAGCAGAGAGGAGACACAACCAAACTTTATATGACACATAAGGAAGCTTACTTGGCCCAATCCTGTATTTAATCTGCACATTAGACTTGCCTATGACCGACGGAATTCTATTCAGTACTTTTGCTGATGATACAGCAGTTTTAAGTGTCCATGATGAACCGAATCAAGCAAGCAATATGCTTCAACTATACTTCAACAATATCACAGAATGGTTAAATATTTGGAGAAGAAAATCAAACAAGAGACACAGTTGACATTTGCCATGAGACGCAAAACTTTTCCCCCTGTATTACTTAAGAGAACACACATAAGCCAAGCAAATAAAGCCAGATTCTATTCGGACTGTTGACTCACCTGGAAAAAGCATATATACATGAAACGAAAAGCTCTGGGAATCCAGCTAAGAAATACATACTGGCTACTCGATAAAAAATTACAGCTGTCTCTGGAAAATAAACTACTGTTATACAAATGTATCCTAAAACAAATTTGGACTTACAGGATTCAGCTTTGGGGGACCGCCCCCAACTCAAATGTAGAAATACTGCAGAGGTTCCAGTCAATAATGCTATGGACATTCACATTGCAAACATAGATTTTAGGAATCTTCATACTGATTTTTTCTCCCTAGTTTTATTAATATTTGTTGCCTGTTTTACTTCCCAGCAAATACAGTAAATTGAAACTATTTCCATCCTACTCATAAATTTGCATTTGAATACACATCTAAAATGTATCGCATACAATCTTCCTTTTCTGACTGCTTTATGAGCTACTAGCTTTTAGGTAAGGTAAGTTACAATAAAAATGAGAGGGTCATCAACTAATTATGATGTAACCAACTAAAAAAAATGTGCAGTATTTCTTTTTTTTGTGTAAAATGTAAAAATCTGAATTTTGCTTCTTTTTGAAGGAAAAACCTCATATACCCATAATAAACATATAGTCATTAATATTACTTACAGTCAACTTGTTATTATTTTATTTGGTATGAAAACAAAGTGTAACAAAAAAGTGTTACTATATCATAGATTTTAGGTGCTATAATGTCAGCGTATTCAACAGGATATTAAATTTATAGCGTGTCACTATGCGGCTATATGTGTGTGTTTAAAATGATTTAATTTGCTCATTAAATTTCTTATCCATTAAAATAATTACCTCTTGTTTTCAAAATTCAGATTTAAATTACGTCCCAGATTCACTTCAAGAAGTTGTTATATACGCCATCTACTCGACTTAAGGATATCACTTTTGCCAAAATTCGTCAATCTTCTCATTTCTCATGTAACTGTGGCCTCTCAGCTATCTAGATTACAAGACTGAGTTTGATTACGAGTATATATATATAAGCATATTTCAATTATGAAATTTCAATGCTAAATTTATTTGTAGCGGAAATTATTCAATATTAGGTATGAATGAAAATTTCATATACACTATATAATATATATAATAAATGGTTTTATTTACATATTATATTGATAGAATAATATGTAAATAATACCATTTATTTGCAGCAACATTCTTTAAAGTATTGTGATGTATCTTAAAGCACAAATGTATGTAAGTCGTCAATATCAGGTACTTGATTAAATGTACATTAGATGAAAGATTACAGGTGATCTTATTTAAGATTTCCTTTTTAAATAAACGTTCGTTTACTATGTCATATTTATGGTTTTAGTATCTCGTTTGCTGAATGGTTCAATGAATACTTTTTTAAATAATCGTAATATTTAATAAAAAATTTTATGTGTACAAAAAATATTATTAAAAACAAATTTACTTTTCCAAATATCAAATAGAGATTTAATGATTCTTACTTATTATATTTTAAATCGGGCTGTTACGGTAAATGTACTGACTCCTTTTAAACAATTTCCACTATTTAATAAGAACAAACAATGAAAGTTCTACAAATATTTATAGCTTTGTCAATCAATTACCAATGGAATACATTGAAATAATTCTGGTCATCTAAACAATAGTAACTTAAATGAGTCATTCTAATTTTTAAAAATAAAAAAATTAATTTTTTTAAATCCCTTTTGTTTGTTTTTTGTTTTGTTTGTAACTAATAATTTTTGACGTTAACAGAATTGATGATAACTATCACAGAAATTACCATTTCTTTTATTAAGTACTTTGATATAATAAATGTAACAAATCTAGTTCTATAATTGTAACTTTATATACACTTTAGAACTTATTTTTTGTTTTAGGTTTATCAATAGATATAATTTGGTCTCCACTACAATTATCCATCAACCGCTTTATCAGCTGTTAGTAATTAGCCACGTGGTACCCCATTACCGCCATTGGATCCACACAGCACCTTTGCCTTGACCAGATTCGTTAAAATGCCAGAAACAATTTTAAACGTTTGGCTGTGCTGTGATGAAATTGGCCAGTAAGAAAAATGGGAATTTATTTCAAAACTGGGTTACGGCCTATCATAAGGAAAATGCATTATTTTCCAATCCAGATGCAAGTCTTAGTTGAGAAAGATGTGCGCAAATGAATACTGAAAAGTACCTAAAATTTTCAGAAACTGCAAAATTATATTATTGAAATATTAAAATCAGCATACTCGTATACCACTACTGTACATAGTGATAGTTGTGGTTTTGATCCCCAAAATGGGCGACTTTTACTTCAGAAGCATATTTGCAAATGTAGTTTTCTACAAAAATCAACATGCCACAAAGCAGTCTCATAATTAATTCGTCTTTTCACAATCTTAAAAGCATGATATTGATGGTAAAGGTCATTTAAATGCTTTATGAACTCTAGTAACTCGAAGAGCAATATTTCAATTAAGTTTTTCTTGGAGTAAAAAATACAGCCTTTAATAGTTTTTGACACATCTTTTCCTTGCCTTTAATAGAAATTGGAAATTTCTTCGTAATCCATCTAAAGTATGACATCATGTAATTATACTGAATGTCTTCTTCTTTCCTTACATAACTTAAAATTCGTAAAATTATGACAAAAATCAATATGATTTTAATGAACATAAAAATCAAAATCATACAATGAACATTTCTGCGATCTTAAAGTTCACAGAAATGATGAAATTTTAGCAATATCACCATATTTTATTGAATACTAAAATCAAAGTTCTACGTTGTCCATATGCCAACAAAAGTATTTAAAATACACCCAGGTTAAGAGTTGTCTTATATCTTTTCTGTTTATTTACCTCTCTACAGTTGAAGAGGAATTGATACACTAAGTTTTACTGACCAGTTTATCACAAATTAAATTTTTTTCAATTTAAAAACTAACTACAAACTATTTGCGATGGGTGGCTAGCATGCATACAACAGGTAATTGGGAGTTACCTGTGTACAACAATTTTTTCTACCAATTTTCTCTTGATCACTGGAAAAAGTTTCTAACTGTTTTTTTCTTAAATGGCTTGAAAGACATTAAAAGAGATTATTTTCGGATACTATATCAATGTGCAGTAGAATAAATGGAGGCAAAAGTAACAGTTCACAGAATAACACTTGCTAAATAACTTATTAAAACTTCAAGTAAATTACTATTGTACTTGAAGAATATATTGTTTATAGAGAAAATAAGAAATTTATATTACAACTAAAGGGACTTGAATTGATAATGTGATGCCTGTGTTCATTTTATTTTTCCAAATTAATTTTTTTTTGGCCCAATTAACTACGTCATTAATAGTACTTAATGAACATAACAACAGCCAAAACACACGAAAAATGTTTTATCCAAGGAATTTTATTCAATTGAACAATTAAGTAGATAACTTGAAAAGAACTTTTAAACCTTATATTCAACACAAAATTATTCACAGATATTCATATCACAGTATCAAATTAATCGACTCGACAGATCGACATATAAACTACAACAGATCCACTAATAAAGGGCTATGTAAGTCAAGTAGGAACGACAGGAAAACACATAATTGTCATATCCGATATGCCTTATTGTATTTTAGATGAGATATTATTAAAAGAAACAATTATTTTTATTAGTCAAGCCAATAAGCACTTTGAGCCAATGTGCAGACGGGAGATGGTTTCGACACAGAAAATACGAAACAGAATTATATTAATTTTAATGTACCTGTGACATAAAAGTGTTTATGACGGGTCTGATTTTTTCATCCACTTGAAAGATAATGTGTATTATTTAATTATTATGTGCTTTGTGTGTAATTATTTAAAGCACTGTCGTTGAGTTAATTACTAACGTCTTTGTTTCAACAAATTGATTAAAATATGCTCAAAGTACTTTTATGTATAATTTTCTGTAAGTAGATTTAACAGTTTGATGACACTTTGCATGATGTACAAAATTAAATATACAAAGGCGTTCAGTGAGTTTAATAAAACATTTTTTCTTTTAATTGCCAGTTCATGAAATGAAAACAGGTTTAGATAGTATGCATTATCTGATGTACTACACGTGTTTGGTTGTTGTGAGCATTTTTTTATGAAAAATTGTATCTGGAAGAAAAAGTGTTGACTGATAAAAGCGAAAAAATCAGCTTGAATAGAATATGCACCGACGACTACTTTTATGAGTATTTTAATAAATCATCACTTGGCTATCTATTTCAGAATTATTTGATACCTTAAAGAATGTCATAAATGTGTGCTTATTTAATTCTAATGAATTTTTCTAAACCTTTTCAAGTAGAGCTGGGATATATTTTAGGTAATTGTAATTTATTTTTAGAATAAATCATGTATTGAAAACTTACATACCCAATTAATTTGGATAAAAATTACGTTACACATATTTTAACTTACATATTCTGATATTCCGATTATCTGGTGTCGATACTAGATTTTATAAAAGCTAACAAGGCTCAGTTCAATGTGCTCCATATGTTTGAATTTCGTGTTTACCTGCTTATTAGGTTCCTAGAATTATCTATTACGTACATGATTGTAACAATAAAGTTTTCAAATTAATACTAATAAGAATACTATAATAAATATATTACAGTATTCCTATTTTTGGAAATAAGAAGGAATAAAAGTAAAATATTTATGTCAATGTTGCACCGATGATCAAAATATCTATAGAGATGTTTCACCTGCTCTTGGCATGTTTTCACAGCATTTATGCTTAAATTTCACCTCATTTGCATGCAAACAATTTTTTTTATCGACATAACAATTCATTAGTGCAATAACGTACCTGTACATATCAGGTTATCAATTGTGTTATATAGTAGGGTATAGGTATGTTAGATATTGTTACCAATCTTTATTTTTCTCTTAGGCTACTTGTGCCTTTGTATATTATTTATTTTAAATATCAATTCCTAATATATCACTATTGGTTTATTGGATATATGTAGTACTATATATTTGGATATATGTAGTACTATATTAGTTCATTTTACTATGTTGGTTCAATTGCTAAATGGTGAAAATGTATTATCGAAACCGCCTTTTAGTCCTATATAAACTGCACATTTTTTCTGTAAGCTGTCCATGTAACAATAATCATACTACGTTCTTGCCATATATATTTTAACATGTATAAAAATAATCTGTATTTATTGACGATTATATTAATTTTATTTGTTTTGCTATAAATATGATGTTGTATGTAGTACCAATATATAGTTACAAATATATTGTCATAAAAAGAAAAATATTTTGTACTTAGAAAAAAAATTTGTTTTGAGCCTATTTTGTAACTTGAATAATAACATAATTTGATAGAAGGGTAATATTTTTATAGGTATTCTTCTTCAGTTTTTCATTAGTTAAAAGTTTATGTGAAATACACAATTCGTTTTCAAGAATTATTTTGTTACTCATATCGTAATTACATCGCAAAGGAATGTGCAAGAGAAGGAAGACGTACCAGTTTCTTGCTTTATTTCACTCAACAAGAGCAGTAACAGTAGGTCTTTTGCTGTAATGTAAATAACTTTAAGAAAACCATTTGTTGGAATACTGTAATACTTACTGGTATAACACCCTGGCGTCTAATTGAGTATTGCAAAATTTCTTGGATGCTTTAATTTATTGTATAGCTTAGATATGGGTTTCCTGTTGTTTTTGTTGTGTCAAGATTAGCAACTTTTTTTTATATAAAGTTAGTGTTTAAATTGATTATGAACCGTCTTTCGTATTTGTTTATTTATTACAAGTTTATCCAAAACAATTCAATTTTAAAACGGAGATTCAGTACGAGCATTCAGTAATTATATAGATTATACTTTGTTTCCTGTTTTCTTAAAAATTGAATTCTTTGCTGTTATATTTTGAGAACACAATTTTCAAAGATTCTATTTACTTTTACTAACTTATCTTATTTTTAATAATATTCCAAACTGCAGCAACACTGATAGTATGTTTGACATTTTATTGAAACAAAAATTATTTTAATATTTGTTGTGCGACTACAGTACCAGTACAGTACAGAAATATTTACAAGGATGTTACGATTTACTTTTAGAAATGTTATTTTATTACTTTTCAGTATACTAAATAACATTTGTCCATAATTATGAATTATCTCTTTGATATTAATTGATCATTTATGAAGAAACTGGGTTTGAAATTTAAAATTGAGTTTTTTTTATTTCATTTACTTCATCCACAAATTAAGCGTTTTTTAGAAAAAAGAAAAGAATTTTTTTGTCTAATAGAATAATCTCATAAATATATAAAAAAAATATGATCATATATAAACAGCCTTTAGAAAAACATTTTCTTTAAACATAATTTATGTAAAGTGGCCTAGAGTTTATAATTATTTTTTGAATACTTATACTTATCAGATGAATGTAATTATCCATTACTTTTTACGTATGTTTCGTATGTTATGTATGTACAAGGGGAAGTGTAAAATTTGATTAACAAATACTATTTTACATGTTTTGTATGTTATGTAGGTATAAGGGGCAGTGTAAAATTTGATTAACAAATACTATTTTACATGTTTCGTATGTTATATAGGTATAAGGGGAAGTGTAAAATTTGATTAACAAATACTATTTTACATGTTTCGTATGTTATGTAGGTATAAGGGGAAGTGTAAAATTTGATTAACCAATACTATTTTACTTGTTTCGTATGTCATGTATGTATAAGGGGAAGTGTAAAACTTGATTAACCAATACTATTTTACATGTTTCGTATGTTATGTATGTACAAGGAGAAGTGTAAAACTTGATTAACAAATACTATTTAACATGTTATGTAGGTATAAGGGGAAGTGTAAAATTTGATTAACAAATACTATTTTACATGTTTCGTATGTTATGTATGTATAAGGGGAAGTGTAAAATTTGATTAACAAATACTATTTTATATGTTTTGTATGTTATGTATGTACAAGGGGAAGTGTAAAATTTGATTAACAAATACTATTTTACATGTTTCGTATACTATGTATGTATAAGGGGAAATGTAAAATTTGATAAACAAATACTATTTTCCATGTTTCGTATGTTATGTATGTATAAGGGGAATTGTAAAATTTGATTAACAAATACTATTTTATATGTTTTGTATGTTATGTATGTATAAGGGGAAGTGTAAAATTTGATTAACAAATACTATTTTACATGTTTCGTATGTTATGTATGTATAAGGGAAAGTTTAAAATTTGATTAACAAATACTATTTTACATGTTTAGTATGTTATGTATGTATAAAGGGAAGTGTAAAATTTGATGAACAAATACTATTTTACATGTTTTGTATGTTATGTATATATAAGGGGAAGTGTAAAATTTGATAACAAATACTGTTTTACATGTTTCGTATGTTATATATGTATAAGGGGAAGTGTAAAATTTGATTAACAAATACTATTTTACATGTTTTGTTTGTTATGTATGTATAAGGGGAAGTGTAAAATTTGATTAACAAATACTATTTTACATGTTTCGTATGTTATGTATGTATAAGGAGAAGTGTAAAATTTGATTCACAAATACTATTTTACATGTTTCGTATGTTATGTATGTATAAGGGAAGTGTAAAATTTTATTAACAAATATTATTTTATCTAGTTTCTAAGGAGTATTATGGTAATATATAATGAGATAAGAATTTTTTGTACTTTTTCCTGAATGATTTATCATTTTATTTTCATGAAAATTACACCATTTTTTCGATTCCTGCATTCTTGATTTCAGTAAGTTATTAATTGCAAAATTTAAAAAAATGCAGTTAGTTTCTTCGAGACATTATGTTTCTATATGCAACCAATGAAAAATTATTCCGTACATCATTTTTTTTGTTAAGAGAAAATTTTTTTAAATTTATACATGTATTTGACCGTAATTTAGATTTACATAAAATATAACATTCCTGTTAAATTCATAGCAAACCAAATCAGATTTTTAGCTGCAATCCCATTATTTCATCGAAATGCTTTTTGCATTAAGGAATCATTCTAGTGTAATAGTCAAGCTAATTCTAAGCATGAACATGAGGCAAATGGTGCTGATATGAAACACATTAGCAATAATTCTGATGACATAAGCAAAAATATAAAGGAAATTGTGCGGTGTCAATAAATTTATCGTTCTACAATAATGGAAAGAATTATAGTTAACGCTTCAATCACTCAATAGATTTCCACGTGTATGGAAAATTCTGTTAATACTAGAGCCCAAAATATTATGATAAAGAGATGTGATGTAAAACCCAATGTTGTAACACAAAATTAGAAATTGAATATTTGATTTTATATATTAAGATCATTTGATTTATTTGAACCAGTGATATTGAAAATGAGATTGCGGGTAGACCTTGCTGTTTCAAAAGATTTTAGAACTTTTTATAAGAAAGAATTAATACTCAAGAGGTGTTTAGGATAATTAATACAAATGGGTCAAATCGATAGAATTTTGTGTCAAATTTAATAAATTATAATTAGAACAAATACATGAATTCTGAAAGGCAAGAAAGGAAAAGAACTGGTAGAACAAGTGAAAAGTTTAGAAATATTATGGCCTAAAGACAACTCAATTTTATTAATAGTGGTTTGCGTTTTGACGGTAACATTTCAAGATTCTAATACAAGATAAACATAAATATTATTTTGAGTACTATAAGGAAAATATATTAAAATGTTTTAGGAAAACTAAAAATTGCCATACAATCTCTCTAGCCACAAGTTGTTGGAAGTGTCCAGAGGTAAAATTAAGTTTCAGTAATATATGTCAATAAACCGGTATTAAAATGTACTTCTAGAACATTATATAAGCATAATTACACATACTCCGCCAAGCAACCTAGTGGACTTCTTGCACCGAGGGATAAAGTATGTAATGCCATTGATCATCTTGCGCAATAAGTTTCTAGCTCTAATCAGCTTTTGATAATCGGTTTATGAGTTAATAATTTTGCAAAATCTGGCAGTTTGAAATTTTTAGTAAATTACAGAAGCAACAAGGAGGAGAAAATCCAGTGAGTTGTATCCAAACTAAAACAACGTAATATTTTCATTTCCAGTTCCCGAATGATTTTATTTAATTGTAGTGAAAATTGCATTGTATCATATGTTCGTTTTTATTATATATATACATTATATAATGGCTGCATCAAATACTCAGCTGCAGAAGAAAAGGAAAAAATAAAAATGTTATCTCTTTAAACAGAAAAAAAGGCAAAATGGACCTGGTCAAAAATCTATTGGTTCTTGCAATGTTGCTCTCATTACCAAACTGTGGCTATTAGTGGTTTTCTATTAAAAAAAAAAGCTTCACTTCTATTCTTTATTGAACATTGTGCGATTATTGCTAAGTCCAAAATGATTGTTAACTTTCATAAATAAAATGCATAGAGAATTGACATTCATAAATATGTACTCACTTTCAGAGAGATACTAAGAAAAAATTAGTACGTGAGGGAGATGAGAGAGATTCCATAAGCTAAATCTCTGGAAATCCCTAAGATTCAAGAAAATATTAGGTGTTTTCATCTAAAAGGATGAAAAACAAAATATATTGTGTTGTAAGTTTTATTTCTTTCGAGCACACCAATACCATTTGTGATTGAAGATTGTGTCCATTTTCAAAATGAAAAAATGTATTTAATTATTTTTATCGCAATTCCAAACTATCATTTTAAAGCTGTAAAATTTCAAATTACACTCAAACGATTCCTGAGTTTTTGTAAAGTTTTAGAAATAGATTTTTGTGCAAAATGTAAAAAAAATAATAGAGGTTTAGGGGATGTGTGTTTTAGGGATATGGGTCTTAATTTCTTCAATTTCTTTAAAAATATTGTATATGTATATATATATGTATATATATATATATATATATATATATATATATATATATATATATATATATATATATATATATATATATATATATATAGATAGACATGTAGGCAAATTCCTATTTAACGAAATCCTGTTTCATGTTTAATGTTAGTCAAAAATTCATGTTTAATGTTAGTTAAAAAAAAACAAGGGAAGAAATTTTTCAGAAATTATTGATTTCTGTCATATTTATTGTACCAACAATTAATCAATAAAGAAATAGGGTTCATGACACAAGTAACATTAAATCATAATTATATTAAGTGCAGAGACTATATGGTTCTACTCCCATTGTCTAAAATAATTCATATTTTATTGCAAAACTATTGATTGTTCTCATTACTTTGGGATGGAAACATAGTGGATAAAAACGTTTTACATTCCAATACGTGTGGGATAAAAAGAAATAAATTGGAATTGTTAAACATGGAAAAGTCTTTTGAGATTTTGTTCAACTTTGAATCAACACTGGGACTTCATCGATCAGGACTAAGGAAGAAACAAAGTGTGTTAGAAACTTGGTTACGATACGGATATCGCATGGCTATTGTCACATATTCAATATTTGCATCATATTATCTCGATGTATCCTTTACTCATGTATTATTTAGATATTATCAGGCTTTGCATGAACAGATTTTACCTCATGACCATTGTCTTGTACTTGTGCTATTTGCTATCAATAGAGGTTTTATTCGACAAAAATATTTATAAAGAATTATTGACTACTCTGAATGACATTGACAACAATTTCAAAACTGCTTTAAGAAAAGATCTACAGCTGACATGCAGAGCTTTAAATTGTAAAATGGTCATTTTCATGTGTCTATTAAATTTAATTTACATATTAATAGATATACATTTTGGATTCAGTTATATTTTAAAGTGTAGTTTTATTTATATTGAGTTTTCATTATTTGAACTGGAACTATGTCACTTTATTGCCCTAATAATGTCTGTCTATGAAAGACTCCACATAGTGACAAAACATTTAAATAAATTAATTACAGTAAATATATCTGGCCACATGAATTCAAGAATATGTGAATTGAACATAACAGAAAATGAGCCAATATTTAGTGATGAATTCGATAGTCAAATTTATTTTAAGTTGTTACATTTTTATAAACAATGTGCGAAATTATGTGTTTTAATCAGGCGATCTTTTGATGTCCAGGTATTAGATGATTTGAATTTATCTTTCTCAAATTAAATAAGAACTGTTAAAATATATTTTTCCTCAATTGATTCTCAAATATTACGTTAATATAATTTTTCTCTTTGCAGGTTTCCTTTTCCTTTGTACATACCTTTTCATCTACATTGACTCTTATAAATACTTGTATATTGTCTACAGAATATAAGGTAAGTTTATATTAAATATTTGCAATAATGTTACTTCAGTTTATTACCTGAATTTTTAAAAATATATTAGTAAGGAAAACTTGATATTTGTAGCTGAAATGGTTTTGAGATTAAGTGACTGAAAAAAATTTTGAATAAAATATGATAGTCAGGTGGGATTTTTGAGATGAGAGGTACGCATTTTAAATTTTAAAATTAAATGTATTCCAATTATATTGTGTAAGATAAATGTATATTTTTATGATGTTTCAATTTGTTGAAAGTATTTGGAGAAAAAATTTAATGATTTTACTTTGCATTTTATTGCTTTTCTTGTCTCGTATATCAACATTTTTACTCAGTACAAAATTAAATTTTTTAGACATAAATATTCAATAAAATATCTTTATTATTTCCAATCAAAAAAATGTCTCATTCATTATCTTAACAAGATTTTAAGTGGAATATTATACTGAATCTTCCAGTACTCCATATAAAATATGAGTGTATTTATATATTACGTAATATACTTTATGTATTGAAATATGCCATGTTTTAAGACAAAAAGTATAACCAAACAACTGATTTACAAATGAAGTTCCAGATTGACTATTTCAATTTTAAACCTGTGTTGTGTAAATTGTGAAAATTTTATGTCAAATTTATTTCATTTAATTACTCTGGTGACTTCATTACGGAAAATGAGCATGAGTAATTAAAAACAACTCTACTAATATTGAAGTAATGGAAATCAGTTCTATTTTTATTCCAGATGGAAAATGAGTTATACCTAATTGTCGGGGTGTGTTGCCTCGCAATTCCTCTAATGTCGATTTGCATTATTTGTAAAAAAATAAATGATGAAATTTGTGACTCAAAACTTATACTGAGGAAAATGGTGCTTGGAGGTCAAATAGGTTAGTGCATTCCAGTATAACTGTGAAAGTAGTTTTAATTACATTTTCCTCATTTGTTTTAT